>JANBPO010005382.1:0-56712 GCA_024336825.1 Amorphophallus titanum | reverse complement strand
GTTCATCAGGGTAGTCTTGTATCCGCAATGGGTAGCTAATATCGTCCTTGTTATGAAGAAAGACGGTAGGGTCCGAGTCTGTATAGATTTCTGTGACATCAATCGTGCTTGCCCTAAGGATGATTTTCCTCTTCCACATATATATGTCCTGGTAGATAACACCGCCGGCTATGAGATGCTATCCTTCATGGATGATTTCTCGGGGTACAACTAGATCCGCCTAGTGCAAGAAGACAAGGAGATAACTTCTTTTACCACTTAGTGGGGGACTTATTGCTATGTCGTCATGCCCTTCGGACTTAAGAATGCTGGAGCAACATATCAAAGGGCGATGATGGCCATCTTCCATGACATGATGCACGTTCATATGAAAATATACGTGGATGACATTCTGGTCAAATCCAAGACCAGGAGTGGCCATGCAGAGGTCCTCTGTGTAGTTCTCCAACGGTCTCTGGAGCATCAACTCAAAATGAACCCCAAGAAGTGCATATTCGGGGTTTCTTCTGGCAAGCTTTTACGGTTCATAGCCAGCAAACGTGAAATTGAGATCGACCCTAATAAAACCAAGGCCATTACCGAAATGTCTCCTCCCAAGAACATTAAGGAAGTCCATGGTCTAATCGGGCGTTTGCAATTCATTAGGAGATTTATATCTGACCACTCCCAATGATGCAAGCCCTTTTATGACATGTTGAAAGGAGAGGCTAAGTTTGACTGGAATGATAAATGTCAAAAGGCCTTTGATGATCTGAAGAGTTATCTCCAGAATCCTCCCGTTCTGGCACCCCCGGTCCCAGGTAGGCCCCTATTGCTCTATGTGTCCGCCACGTAGGAATCTGTTGGAGCAGTGCTGGCTTAATATGATGACGTGAAAAGGGAATGGGCAGTCTACTACCTATCCAAATTGTTTAATGAACCTAATAAAAAGTACACTGCCATGGAAAAGACTTGCACGACTGTCGTCTGGGTCGCCCAAAAGCTGAATCATTATTTCCTAGCACATGAAGTAAAGCTCTTGGAGTGAATGGACCTGATTAAATACTTCTTGGAAAAGCCTGCCTTGACTGATCGTCTGGTAAGGTGGCAAAGTTTCCTTAACCAATTTGACATTACCTACGTTAGTCAAAAGGCAGTCAAAGGGCACACCATTGCTGAGCACCTTGCCCACCATCCACTCCCCACTTTTTCCCCTGTCAAGGAGAACTTTCCGGATGAAGAGTTAGGGGCCATCTTCGATGGTGAACCTTTGTGGATTCTCTACTTTGATAGTGCACTCAATTCCAAGGGTTGTGGAATTGGAGCTGTCCTCGACTCGATCTGGGGGGGCTTGTGGAGGTGAATGTAATTTTTTTTATTTTTTATTTTTTTGAGTGTTAACTCATGTGCCCTTGCTGCAGGACACCCGTGACGCCATGATAGCGAACCTGCAAGGTCACCTAGCTGACATGAAACAATAGTTGGCTGACACCCATTCAGCATTGAGTTCCTCGGTAAGCCTGTATGCACATGGTCTTAGTTGGAGCCCTAGATTCCTAGTGCTAAGCCCTCAGTGTCATCGCATGTGTGTTGCAGTGCACCCAGCTCGACGCAACCTCATCAGCAATGGAGGCGGATGGTGTCTCTTCTAGTTTATGGATCCCTACCTCAGAGCTTGATTTGCTTTATGAGTAACTTGCTCATGCCACGTAGCGTGCCGCAAAGGTAGAGGGAATACTTCCTACACAGGTGAAGGTTTCACCATTGAATTTTCTCTGTTCATCCCTTGCCACATATCTGAGATGGTGGACATGGCAGATGAAGGACATACAAGATGCACTTGCCCATGCCGTGCTAGGGGAAGCCAGAATAGCAAAGCTGGAGGAGGAATTGTGGCGTCATCCAGATGATGACTCCTCACATGACGTCGTGGAGCTGAGGATCACCCTCCAACTAGAGAGGGAAGACAGAGAGAGAGAACAAGTAGACAGGGAAAGAGACAAAGAAAGAGAAAGAGCCGAGAGATTGGCTGAGAGGGAGGAGTGGAGGACCTTGGAGGCCCAATAATTTCAGCTCCGAACCAGTCTCGATCTTTCCGAACAATGGTTGAGGGATGGTGAAGAGTGCTACCGAAGAGCACAAGAGCATGGCTTTCATGTTAGTAGCATCTTCGCTACCCCTATCGACCGACGGGGTGTGGAATCGGGGAGAGGATTGCAATGCGGTAGGAGTACCGCCTCCCATAGTTTGGCAACACCCTATAGGGCTCCTCGCTTGGAGAGTGGTGAAAGGAGTAATGTTGAGGGAGAGGGTGGAACTTAATGTACATATTTTTGAAAGGTCAAAATGGAATGTCCAGTTTCCTATTTTTTTGTCTCCTCCTTGTTTTTCAATCCTACGCACATTGCATCATAGAAATAAGTTAGTTTTTCCATTCTATCTTAGCCCTATGCTCAGTAAGTGGGTGTTTGTTTAGAACTGGCCTTGATAACAGGTCAAGGGGCCATGCCTTTATCAATTAAGGCAAAGATAAAGCAAATGATAAATGTAGCACACAAGCACACAAATGCGAATGAGAACTAAAAATGAAATGCCGCACACAAATGCGATCAGTCGGATGCAGATTTTTTTTGACTCTTTTTTAGAAATGTACTCTATCGTCAGGCATGCCCCTGGCTCTAGCAAGCTGGCAACCACGAACCTCTGTGCTGCACCTCCAAACCTCGAGGAGAAATCGTTACACCTAAAAATAAATGGGTGAGTCTCATCTCATTAGCTCAGTAGGGGTCCCACGGATCCCCACCACTAAATAATGGCAGTAAACACCAGCGATAACCATGATAACAATAACGACAGTAACAATAGTGAGTGTAATAGCAATGGAAACGAAAGGAAGTGATGGAAACATAGCTCTCTAAGCTACTCCTAACGGCATGGAAAGGAAACCCCGATCTCACAGTCGGGACCACCGAACCACCAGTAAAACTACGGCTATGCTACTGAAAGAAAAATCATGACATCTATGCCATGAAGGCCCATCCTTACAAACAAAGGCCCAACTAAGGCCACGCGGTCTGAGGGTACAATCACGACCTCGCCATCATGAACCCTACACTGTCTATGGGCAAAAACTCGATAACCCTACCAGGAATCCTAGACCTCTACATTGGGAAAAGCACACAAAAGCTACCCGAAGAACCTCGTCTCGCAAATAGGAAACCAAACCTCAAGTCAAGAGAGTCACGTGTCCATGACTGGAGAACCAACCCACTAGAAGCAAGGCCGGATGTGTCCACTAACAACTTAGTCTGTGCCCTAGGTGTCTCCCTACTTGCCCAGGTGAAAATTGAGACACTGAACAAGTAATCAAAGACAATAGTCTAGTCAGGGTCGTGCTCATCAACACATGTCCGTAGTCCTTGATCACATGTGCACACACTAACTGATTGAGCTACGTCAGGCCCTCTAGCTAGTTTTCCTCCCGGCCGAGACTTGAGCTGCCATAGTGGGAGGCTCTACGACAACCAGCCTAAATCTATCTCTCCTGGGTCTAGCTCTCCACCATTCCCGAGTGGGTCAGCACACGCGTGCCTAGGCAGGCTACGACTAGTGGGGGGTCATTGAACCTGGACACTCTCCATGGAGAGAAAACACTGAAGTACCAATAGTAAAGCACACACCCATTGCAAGTATCACGAAGTACCAGGTGGCTCGATGTCACCAGACTCTAGATGACAAGCTAGACCTACTAATCCAATGACCCTTGAGTCACGCGACTCAGGCCAAGACCATTGTACAATACGGCACCATGCCATTAAATCATCCTAGTCTAAGAGTCAGAAACCATGGTCAAAAGGACTATTAATGTGACGACCCAGATCCCGGATACCAGATATACCCGATAGGACTATCGAATACACCTGATACCACTTGGAACCCGCAAGGCCTCCCAAGAATGCCGCCCTTGCGAGTTGGGTTTAAGCCCTGGGAGCCATCCAGAAACGGCTATGACCCGACCTTACCTTGGGCTGACATTCTGATCAAATCGGACCCATTTTCCTAGCTGGGTTCTTCCCGAATCATCATTAAAATTGTCGTGCACTCGGTAGACATTTGAACGGATTTATCTCGGTCCTCACTGCACCTTCGTCACGGACTTCCATCTGAACACAAAAAGGTTCATGAGTGATCGACACGGCCCGCGGCTCGTATCCCGATGTGAACCTTAGTGTGATCTATTCCTGCCTCTTTCTTGCGCAATTAGCATTAATTCTTTCGACCGCAGGGCCCTTAATTTCAGCAATTAATCAAGGGTGTTCTCTCGTATGGGGGCTGTAAATGACGTCGTGACCTTTATAGCACGACAGGATTCGGTCCTAACTCGAACCACACAATCACCTGACGAAGTCAGATCGAGCGCATCATGGGCTTCCATGAAACCCGAATAAATTGTCATTTTGTGCCTGGCACGCCTACGCACTTACTAAACCTAAGAAGGCTAATAAGCAAACAAACAGAAGAACAAATAAATGATCAATCAAAAAGTGCGTCCACACTGGTATATGAGGGTCACTACCTCGACCCTCTCTTCTCGCCGTGCCCTCATAGGGCGGAAGGTACTGGGCCCTGCTTGGGAGGGTGAAGTAGCCTGGACTCCCCTGGGGGTCCAGACCTGCTTGGACTTAGCCGGCCTACGAGCAGGCATATGCTTCGACGCTCTGGCCGGGGTAGCGGGCGTCATCTTTCCCTTCATCTCTTCCAGCGGTCGGAATGAATTCCGCACCGGCATAGTGGGCATGATCCGCTTCGGGATCGCCTCAGATCGCTGTCCATTGAGATGGACTCGCATGCTTCCGACAATGACGGACTTGCCGGAGCTAGAGATCCGATTCTTTGATGCAGCGGTAGCATGGCCCCTCCGGATCCTTCTCTAGTGGGACGCCGACCCTTAGCGGGATGGGCTAGCAGTTTGGTGCACGTGGTGCACATTGCAACTCAATGTCCCTACTGGGACAGTCTTGGAAATCTTGGCCGATGATCAGCCAGCAGCAACCTTCATGGCTCCCTGGGTGGGAGTGCTGACCTCGGCAGCATCGGACGCTTCTACGTCCAACAAATTTGCGAAGGCCACCCCGAGAAAATTGGGGAAGCCCACCACGGGAGGGAAGCTCCTGAAGTAAAGGGGAACAGCCATGTAGCCATTCCGCACGTGACACTCCAAGACCTGAGGGCCGAAGGTAAGTGCCATTCTTGTTGTCAAAGCGCGCAAAGGATTGGATTCCTTGACACGGAGGATTGACATACACAAAACTAGACGAAGAAGGATAAAATGGAAGAGAGATGAGGGCTAGAACTCCCTCGTTAAGACACAGAGGCCCTGATAACAAGGAACCAGATACAGAATAATTAGGGATTGACTGAGATTAAGGCGGGCAAAAGCCTCAAAAATAGCATGAAAAAGGGTAAGAACCCCGAAAGGATGAAGAGGAGTGAGTAGAATGAGGAGAAGAAAAATCATCTGACACAGTCAGATAAGAGGAATCACCCAAAAGGGTTGGGGAAGGAGAATTAGAATCACCCGACAGGGTCAGGGAAGAAAGAGAGGTGACACCCAGAAATCCCGGGGAAGAAGGATTAGGTGATGTCCCGAAATCGGGATGAAAGGATGACATAGGCCGAGGTCTAGAATTGTGAGAGGAGGGAAAATCCGGAGGATCCGGATGGGAAGAAGAGGAATAGGGGTTCGCGGACTGGGGAAGAGAGGAGAAGATGATGGCAGCAGGATTTGAAGTGGGAAGATACACCACCCAAGAGTGAAAGTTGAGCAAGAGAAAGGATGAATGAAAAGAAGGGGAAAGAGAAGTGGACCCCTCAATGCACCCTACGCAGCCTTTGAACTTGTGCCGTCACCTTTTCTTAGCAGAGATTTCTTGAACACGGGCCCACTTGACGTGGACTCAAACCTTCGGGCTTCTCAACCTATAATATCTTCTCAAATACTGGGCCCACCTGGCAGACGACCTGGCCCGATTATGAACATGTAGCTTCATCGGCGCGGTTGCCCCTAGACACCCTGTGCTAACAATAGTAGATGGACATTCTTGAACAACTAACTCCTTATAATGTTGAATATCATGGAACCACAGAGTCTTGTTACTCGGCACAAGTAGCATGAGATTTGGCAACTCCATTCAAAAATCAGTCCTGAAGCATAACTCCCTTGCTAGTAGAGAAGGACAAAACTGAGGGAGAGTAATACATGGCATTGACGTGGCTGGCATGCTGATAAACTGAGAGAGATTGCATAGAATGTGTAGACTGTCCTTGAAGAATACTGAGAATATGGCCAATTGCCCCTTGAACATGAAATTCATAATCTGCTTGGCGACTGTATGAGTTAGCATCATCCGGGTAGAGAACCCTTCCCGGCCAGCAATCTGAACTACGACAGAGCGAAAGATGATAATAGCATCAATAGTAAGACCCCCGACGAGCAAGGAGATTGCCACCGGTCTCGCTTGAGAAGAAATTGGCACCAATGCAATGGAGCTCCTCTTGACAACCGCCATAGGCAATCATTGGCTTGTACCTTATTATGCTGACCACCTTTACTTGGAAAGGCATTTCGGAATATGTGGGAGAACTGATGTCAAAGGAGTGGATTGTAAGGTTGCAGAGGTAACGAAAGTGTTAAGACAGGTCCCCAAAAATGGCATGAATTTGTAAGCTTGGTCAAGGTATCAAAGTGCTAATCCCAATAATTGCAGATGAAATAAATGCTATCAATGGAAATCCATCTTAACATTTTATGCATAGAACTATCTGGAAACAAAGAGATCACAGATAACAGCCTGACAAAATGTAGTTTCCTAGTATGGGATTGATTAAAAAAAATTACATTACATGATAAGATGAAAGTCCTACATAGCCAACAACCAAGAATGCACAATCACCACTGAATAACTTACAATTCATGTGAAGGACAATGAAGAGTCATCAACTTCTCCCATTTTATCACTTCAACAAATAGAAGTAGAGCTCGTTTTAATATTTTTCTTTTGAATACAACAGTGGTATGCAATGTTGTTGAAAGAGGATGACCCCCAAACAGCCAAAGTTGTTACCAGCACCCATCATCCACCCACCGACCCCCAAAAAAAAGGAAAAAAAGGAAGCATTGTTTCCTCATTTTCTGATTAAGATAACCAAGGCAAGCATATCATAAAACATGTAACCAGCAATTCTTCCATGAAACAATACAAAAATTCAAGGAAGTTTACTTGATAATTGAATAGGACATCTAATAAAATGCTTGTAAAGTACAAACATAATAGACTGGGATTCACCAATAATATTCTGAGGATTGCTTCTATCTGACCCTGGCACCATTCAGCAAGTATGTCTGTTTCAGGTGCCATTCAATCTGACACTGGCACCATTCAATATTTGGGATCTCCAGATGCACATGCATCTGACAAACCATTTTGGGAATGATGAAAGCTTTCAACGATGAGGAGAAAGCTTGCTAGAATTTTAACGCATGCAACTTGATGGTCTAAATGAAAGCTTAGAAACCTGGGGTGTTTGAAGCATAGGGATTTGCAAGAAGTTTCTAGGATCACCAGACTGTTTGGCTATGAGGGGAAAAAATCATTGCCCAACTTCACAGTTCAGATTCCAAAGTTTGACATTGGAGTAATGGTCTTGGATCCAAGAGATAAAGATACCTCGAAGAAAAGGAACCTAATTCTGTACCATATCATATTCATACTGAGTTCAAACCATACAAGCTTTTTCTCACATCCCATATACCATTTAGACACACTTGTAAATCTCAACTAGCCATGTTATATAGACCCTAAGTTAAATAAGATCAATCTGGTCCCCAACACACCTCAAAAGTTGACCCCATAGAAAAATCATCCATGAATATTTCTAGGAATCTCTCAACCATATCTGAAAAACTGCTAATCATACACCGCTGAAAAGTAGCAGGTGCATTGCATAGCCCAAAGGGCATGCGGCGATAGGCAAATGTCCCAAAAGGACAGGTGAAAGTGATCTTTTTTTGATCCTCTGGTGCAATGGGAATTTGATTATAACCTGAATAACCATCCAGGAAGCAATAGTATTTATGTCCAGCTAACCTCTCTAGCATTTGATCAATGAAGGGAAGAGGGAAATGATCCTTCCATGTGACAGAATTCAGCTTACGGTAATCGATGCACACTCTGTCACTCTCCAACCAGTTTGTGTTCTAGTTGGTACAAGCTCATTGTTTTCATTTTTGACTACCGTAATCCCAGATTTTTTTGGCACAACTTGAACAGGACTTACCCATGAACTGTCTGAAATTGGGTAGATTATTCCCACATCCAACAACCTAAGAATTCCAGTCCTTACTACTTCCTTCATCGCTGGGTTCAAACGTCTTTGTGGTTCACGTGAAACTTTTGCATTTTCTTCCAAATGGAGTCCATGCATGACCACAGATGGGCTTATATCCCTGATATCAGCAATGGACCATCCTATAGCTTTTTTATGTTCTTTGAGAACATTTAGTAGCTGACTTTCCTGCTCCCTATCTAAGTTAGAGGAGATGATGGCTGGTAGCGTATCAAAGGGACCTAAGAACACATACTTGAGGGTGTCAGGCAATGGTTTTAGATCCAACTTAGGTGGTTCAACAATAGAAGGTATTGGAGGTGTTGAAGAAAGAGGAAGACTGTTATTATAAGCAAATTCAACAAGTGGCAAATGCTGACTCCACGAGCCCTGCCAGTCAAGGTAATACGATCTCAGCATATCTTCTAAAGTCTGAATCGTCCTCTCTGACTGACCATCAGACTGTGAATGATATGCTGAACTGAAAGCTAACTCTATGCCCAACGCTTTCTGAAAACTGCGCCAGAAGCCAGAGGTAAAACGTGGGTCACAATCTGACACAAGTGAAACAGGAATTCCATGCAATGGCACAATCTTTTCAACATAAAGCTTGACCAATTTCTGCACACTCCAAGCAACTTTAATCGGCAACAATCTAGCTATCTTCGTCAGACGATCAACCAACAGCCAGATACCATCGAAACCTTGAGAAGTCTGAGGTAAACCCACAACAAAATCCGTCGTGACATGATCCCATTTCCACATTGGAATTTCTAACAGCTGAAGCATTCCACCAGGCTTTTGATGCTCGGCTTTTACCTGTTGGCATGTCAAGCACTTAGAGACAAATATAGCCACATCTCTTTTCATACTTGGCCACCAGAACTGCCTTTTCAGATTCTGATACATCTTGGTAGTGCTGGGGTGAATAGCAAAACGGGATCCATAGGCTTGATCACTCAGAATTACATTTCTCAACTCATCAACAGCTAGAACATAAAGCCTGCCACGAAAGCTGACTACCAACTCATCATCAAACTCAATGTCATGCATCATTACAATGCGAGACAAATCAGAATCTGCCTGCTGAGCTTCCTTAATCTGCTGATAAAGAGCTGAAGTCATCACAAGAGTGGCACACACAGCTGTCATTGGATCAGAAGGAATGTCCATACTGAAAGTTTCACAAGGAAACTATTCCCACAATTTTCATTCACGAATAAGCAAATGACTAACTTGTACTTTCCTGCTCAGAGCATCAACTACAACATTCATTTTAACTGGCTGATAGGAGAGGGTAAAGTCATAATCCTTCATATATTCCATCCATTTACGCTGCCTGAGATTCAGATCTTTTTGTGAAAACACATACTGCAAGCGTAGATGATCAGTAAAAATCTCAAATTTCTCACCATATAGATATTGCCTCCAAATTTTTAGTGCAAAGATCACCGCTGCAAGCTCCAGATCATGTGTTGGACAGTTCTCTTCGTGCTATTTCAACTGCCGGGATGCATAAGCGATAACTTTACCATGTTGCATCAGCACTGCACCCAAACCTACTCAAGAAGCATCCGTGCAAACCACGAATCCACCTGAGCCAGAAGGTAACACCAGCACTGGAGAAGAAGTGAGAAGTCTTTTCAATTCAATAAAGCTCTGCTCACACTGGTCTGACCAGACAAAAGGTACATCTTTACGCGTCAGTCTAGTCATCGACGCGGCAATTCGTGTAAAGTCTTGAATGAATCTCCGGTAATAGCCAGCAAGACCCAGAAAACTCCTGATCTCTATCATGGTCCTCGATCTCTGCCATTGAAGAATAGCCTCAATCTTAGCTGGATCCACTGCAACTCCGTCACCAGAAATCACATGGCCCAGAAAATGGATTTCCCAAAGCCAGAACTCACACTTACTGAATTTTGCATAGAGATCGTGATCTCGTAGAGTCTGCAATACAATCCTTAGATGTTGCACATGCTCTTCCTCAGAAGCAGAATAGACAAGAATATCATCGACAAAGATCACCACGAAGCGGTCCAGATAAGGATGGAACACACGATGCATTAGATCCATAAAAGCTGCAGGAGCATTGGTTAGCCCAAACGGCATAATCAAAAACTCAAAATGACCATAACGCATGCTAAAAGTACTATTTTCCACATCTGACTCTTTAATTCTCAGCTAAAAATAACCTGAATAAAGATCAATCTGAGAAAAGACAGAAGCAGACTGCAACTGATCAAACAAATCATCAATCCTGGGTAGAGGATACTTGTTCTTGATAGTCACATGATTCAACTACCTGTAATCAATACAAAGTCTCAGGCTTCCATCTTTCTTTTTAACGAACAGAACAGGAGCATCCCACGAAGAAAAGCTGGGACGAATGTAGCCTTTTTCCAACAATTCTAACAGCTGTACTCGTAATTCTTTCAATTCAGCTGGAGCCATACGGTATGGTGCCTTTGCCAAATGTGTCGTACCTGGAATCAATTTAATCACCATTTCTATTTCTCGCTGCGGAGGTAAGCCTGGTAACTCATCAGGGAACTCACAAACAACAGGAATAGCATCGATATCCTGCCGTGGTGTGTCAACAGCAACCACTGAAGCTAAGAACCCCTGGCAACCTGAATTAAGTAATTTGTAGGCTTGAATATCAGAAATAATCAAGCAAGAAGAACGGGATTGAATACCTTGAAAATAGAAGGCTGGTTTCCCATGTGGTTAAAAATAGACTTTCTTGGATCTGCAATCAATCACGGCTCCGTACTGCTCTAACCAATCCATGCCCAGACTAACATCATAATCGGCAAGCTGCAATGCATACAACCTTGCTGGCAACGGCTGATCATTGATGACAATTGGAGACTCCTCTAAACACAAGGGAGTGAACATGAAATCTCCAGAAGGCATTTCAACAAGCAACTCACAAGTAATCTCAAAAGTCGGCTCCTCAATACAAGCAATGAAATCCTCAGAAATAAAAGAGTGAGAAGCACCTGAATCAAAAAGAACATGAGCTGCATGACCATAAAGCATGATCGTACCTTCCACGAGATGAGATGCTACGGCTTCTGCTCGAGTTATATGCGAAACCTTCCCTTTCTCAAACTTCCTTTAAATTTTTTGGTGGTGGCATATCCCTGATTGCCTTAACTTTGTTAGGATCTATCTCAATGCCCTTTTTACTCACGATGAAGTCTAACAACTTGCCCAATGAAACACCAAATACACACATCTTTGCATTCATTTTAAATTGAATTCCCTCGATCTTTACAACATCTTAGCAAGAACCTTTGGGTGTTCTGCCCTAGTCTTTAATTTCACCAGCAGGTCATCCACATATACTTCCAAATATACATTCATCATGTAATGAAATATTGTCATCATAATCCTTTGATAAGTAGCTCCAGCATTCTTTAACCTAAACGGCATGACCACATAATAGTAAGTCCCCCAAGGTGTGGTGAATAATATTTTCTCCTGATCCTCTTCTGCCAAATGGATTTGATTGTATCCTGAAAATCCATCCATAAATGAGAGGGTTTTATATCCTGTCGTGTTATCAATCAAAACATCAATGTGAGGCAAGGGGAAGTCATCATTTGGACACACATGGTTATGATCCCGAAAATTAATACAAATCCTTACCTTTTCATCCTTCTTCATGACTGGGATGATGTTTACCACCCATTGAGGATAACTGACGACTCTAATAAACCTAACTTTATGGTGCTTGTCGACCTCTTCCTTCATTTTCAAAGCCATCTAAGGGTGGAAACGCCTTAACCTTTGCTTTACCGAGATGGACCCTAGTTTTAGAGTTAGGCAATGTTCGACCAAGGTGGAATCCAAACCCGACATATCCTCATAGCTCCACACCAACGTGTCCTTGTACTCCTTGAGAACCTTAATCAATACCTCTTCTTCAAATGATGGAAAATTATCACTTATAAGGATGATCCTAGGGTCTTCCTCGGTTCCCAAGTTAATCTCTTTGGTAGATTCTTCTACAGTGGCTAACAAATCATCAAATCTCTTCATTCCACTAGCAAAGGTGTCAGCCACATCCTCATATTCTTTATCCCCTTCTTCCATAGGGTACTCTTCGTCTGTGATCTCACAGACTCCATACCCTTCATCAATTATGTAATTCTCCTCACATTCTATCTTTGACAGTTGGATGGGATTTTCTAGCAGCTGAGGAATGCCTAGGCATGCTTAACACCTGTTGGCTAGATCGAGGAGGAATCTACAATGGATTTTCTTACCCTTGGACTTTCTTTTGGGTACTACCCTTGACCCATTATTCCTAAGTGGACTGACTTGTTCTCCAAAAGAAGAAGAAGCTGAAAAATGTACAGGAAAAGACCCCTCAGAGGAGGGGTAAAGAAGGTCGCTTAGAGGACCTTGAAGTTTATGAAGCTCTGCAAAATGAATCCTAGATCCAGCCTATGTATGAAGAGTTGCACTAGTTCAAAAGAAATGAGATTGGACTCTTGTGCCGCATCCTAAAATTCAACCCGTAATTGAAACCCGCTGGGTTTTCAGAAATAAACTAAATGATACGGGATTGGTTGTTAGGAACAAGGCCCAGCTCGTAGCCAAGGGGTATAGCCAAGAGATGGGGATTGATTTTGATGAGTCTTTTGCCACAGTTGCTAGACTAGAAGCAGTCCGAATCTCACTGTCTTATGCTTGCTAATTGAACTTCAAATTATTTCAAATGGATGTTAAATCAACATTTCTTAATCGGTACATCAAAGAGGATGTCTTTGTAGAACAACCTCCAGATTTTGAAGACCCTAAATATCCACGACATGTGTACAAGCTCCAGAAGGCCTTGTATGGGCTGAAGCAAGCACCAAGGACATGGTATGAAAGGCTCACATCATTTCTGATTGAGAATGGTTTCAAAAGAGGTAAGGTTGATCAAACACTTTTCATGAGAAAATCAGGTAAAGACATATTAGTAGTTCAAGTTTATGTTGATGATATAATCTTTGGAGCTACTAATAATGTCTTATGTGATAAATTTGTAGAAGTCATATAATGAGAATTTGAGATGAGATTAATGGGTGAACTAAATTTTTTTCTTGGATTGCAGGTGAAGCAAACGCCCGAAGGCATCTTCATAAATCAAGCTAAGTACACACTGGAGCTGATAAAGAAGTATGGGATGGCTAAAGTAAAACTTTTGTCAACTCTGATGGCCACAACCACGAAGTTAGACAAAGATGAAAATGGTAAAATAGTAGATCCTACACTGTTTCAAGGTATGATCGGGTCACTATTGTACTTAACAGCTTGCTGCCTTGATATTCAGTGCAGTGTATGTCTATGTGCTCGCTTTCAGTCATGTCCTAAAGAGTCTCATTTGTTGGCTATCAAATAAATTTTTTGGTATTTAATTGGCACACTAAACTTTGGCTTGTGATTTTTCATCGGTAGCTCACTTGATTTGATTGCATACACCGATGCTGATTATGCAGGATATATTGTTGATCACAAAAGTACTACTGGGTACTGTCAGTTTCTTAGTGGGTGCCTAGTTTCATGGGCCAAAAAATAACATTCAGTAGCTCTCTCAACGACCGAGGATGAGTATCTAGCCATCGAAAGTTGTGGAGCCCAAGTACTTTGGATCAAAAATCAACTGCTTGATTTGAATGTTAAAATGAATTCAGTTCTAATCTTGTGTGATAATACAAGTGCTATTAATTTATCGGTAGCGGTCGATCTAGTGACCGCCACCTGAGGTCGCAGTCTCCTGATAGACCGCCACCTTCCATATGTTTTCAAAATTTATTTATTTATTTTAATGATAGTGGTCCTCCCAAGACCGTCTTCTGGCGATGGCGGCCTCCTGTAGACCGCATTCTGACCCTGTGTTCCAGTAGGAATCTAGGTTATTTTTCGCGTGTTATGCTCTATTATTCACTGATACATCACATGTTGTTAGGTTAATAGCATTGCAGAGCATGGCTAATTAGGTTTTTATGAAATAATTATTCCTAACTTGATCATTTTCTTGTCATCTCATCCCTAGCAAAGGTGTAGTATAAACTGCTAAACTAATGATTAAGTTTGTGCACCCTTTTGCTACTATCCACCTGATTATTGTTCATAACCTGTTAATTGGTATTATTTAAGGTAGGGTTGTATGAGAGTCGTGCCACTTCGGTGGTTTTAACTTACCAATTACTCTCGTGCTCCGTGGTTTTAGGCCCCTAAATTCTTGGACATTGAATATCTCTCCGTCGAATATTCCTTCCGTCAGACAAGATTTTCATGTTTTCAAGGTCTCTATAAGTCTTTGCAAGCCTGAGATTCCCACTAGGATGCCGAGCAGATTGTACCACCAAATCCTAAACCCACTGAAACCCGCAAACGGGCAGAACTAGATTTTGTCCGAGTTCTGTGAAGTTTCTGTCTGATTTTCTGATAGCGGCCTTGGCCTGACCGCCTCCTGATGGTAGCGGTTGCACGATAGACCTCGTTCTAGTGAACTAGACCCGACCTGATCTGACCCACTTGGTCGCGATCCCCTCCAGACCGCCACCTTTTGATAACGGTCCCGTTCTGGCCGCCATCTTATGGTAGCGGTCCAGTGCTGACCGCCACCTCATCTGGTGCCCCAAAAATATGTCATTTCCGTGGTTTATGTGTGTTAGCCCATCCTAGCCTCTCCAGGCTATAATATCTCAGGATTATGGCCTTTATTGGGTCTATTCTCCAACCATATTCCTGGAAATCTTTCATATCTTTTTTCTTGAAGTCATTTTTTGTTAAATGACTTTTCCCTTGATTAATGAGCTTGTGGTTGAAATTCTTTTAAGAAGTCTATATCCTTACACATATTGCCTTGGCTACATAGCTTGACCTTGGAACTCTTGGCCATTTGCTAAGTGGATGTCTAGATTGGGATCATTGATCCACCCCTCAATGACAACGCATCATAAGGCCCCCGATCTGGTCCTGAGAGGAGCGCTCGAAAATTTTTATACCCATGGGAGTTTGTAATGACAAGATGTGATATATGCAAGTGGGGACCAAGATATCATCCGTGCAGGGCCAACAAGATTTGCTTCGAATTTCATTTCTTTGGAGTCCTTACGCCGGTATAAGAATGAGCTCAAGTCTTTCATGTACCGCAATGCCATGCGGGATTATATAGATAAATCCAATATTGATGCTCAGATGGATTATTTGGATGTGCGCCACATCGTGGAAGACAACAAATTTTGGAACATGGTCTCACATTACATGAAAATAGTCACACCTCTCATGATGAGAAGAATGATATGAGATATTTGTACGAGGCCATGGGCTTTGCCAAGTTAGAGTTGCAGAAATTCCTTCCCAGAGAGTATGCGAAGTGGTGGAAAATTGTTGACAACAGATAGGACAACACATTACAACATGAATTGCATGCAACTGGTGAGTGATTAATTGTATTGATATAAAGTTTATTATTTTTTAGCTTAATTTACATCTTATATTTAGTTAATTATACACAAATGCAGGTTATTTTCTCAACCCTCAATTTATGTACAATGTCAATGCAAACGTTGATCGCGAGGTGCTTTAAGGCACCTTAACAGTCATTGGTTGTTTATTGAAGACACCAGAAAAGAGGCTTCAGGCTGAGCTACAAGTTGACCTTTATTGATTTTATCAATAAAAGGAAAAGAATTTACTTAATTACTTATGTTAATCTCTTACTTTATCCTTATAGGTGGACAGTTATAGAATGAGAATTGGGGCATATTTTGACTCACAATTACAATACGTTGTGGGAAGAATGAGCCTAGGTATACTAAATTTTTGTGCTTAAATTGAGTCAATATGCATTAGTACATCATGCAAAATTGATCTTCATTTACATCTTACATTTATTTGTTTATGGTTGATGGAACAGCTGACTGGTAGATAATAGTGAACAATAGGGATTTGGACAATAATACATTGGCTTACATTACAATTAGGGTGCTGAATCAAATAACATCAGCAAATCAATGTGAAAGGAACCAGAGCACGTTCAACCTTATACACTCAAAAGTTCGCTATCGGCTAACGGCTGAACGGCTAGAAAAATTAGTTTACTGCCACTACAACATGAGGTTGAGAATAAAGAACATGAAGTTGAGACAACAATTGAGGGACAAACGCGTCGCAGACGATATAACAGGCCAAATTGATGTGGACGCATTATTTGATGATCACAATCCCTTGCAATCTTGGGTTGAGGTACGAACGCAGGTTGATGAGCCCGTTTTTGATCCTGATGACAGAACAAGGGCAGAGGGTTGTTAAAGCCAAAAAAAATTGATTAATAATAAATAAAAGTGAAATTTTAAGAATTTTGGTAATTAAAATAATTAAATGCGAAGGATGCTTAAGTGACCTCATGATGCCTCCATGATGCTTTCACAAATTAAATGCTCTGATGCAAAGGATGTTCAAACGATCTCACAATGCTGCCATGAATCATGACTGTACTTCTTGTTTACACAACATAGTCAAGTTTAACATATGAATTATCCATAGAACCAAGAAACACATATCAAAAGCATTAACCTCCCCTCATCAACACTTACCACGAAACCTGCGGCTGGATCCCTTCTCTCTGGGGGCCTGACCTGCATGCCTGAAATGGAGTCAAGACGGGCGATAAGCAAGAAACCCAGAACACATAAAGCCCACCTATTAACACATCACCGATAATCAACCCACAGAAGGAACAGACCTCGTATTCCCCCCATCCCCTCCAACAGCCACTCGACAACCAACAAGAGATTAACAAAGAATTCCACAGCCACACGCCATACCATTATAGAAACAGATATAGCGACACAGAAACCAACTCATCCCATATTTCGATCTCCCTCTCCCCCAGACGACAGAACGAGAACAAAGTCACAACCTGTCCACCAAAAATTACTATCAGCAAGTGCGAGTTCCAGGAGATTATTGCAATACCTGGGCGACCCCGAGCAGCCCGACGGAAACACCGCCGCGTGAATCTGGAGGAGACGGCGAAATTGGAGGGATGGGATTAGGCGAGCCTCCCTCCCGGTCTCCACTTCCCCTCCGCCCTCTCCTCTAGGTTTTCCTCCCTCCCTCTTTCCGACTCTTCCCGCCCACCGAGGTGGAAGGAGGAGGCGAATGGCCGTTGGCGGTTACCACCCGACTCTGGCCATCTGCGGGGAAGTCCGCTCCATCTGCCCCTTCGTGTTGACCAACCCGCGAGCACAGCCACAAGAGGCCGAGGCCAGGTGAAGGGACTATGGGGGGTCGTGTCGGCTGTACAAGACCGCTTCTGGACACGTGGCACGTTATTAGTTTGGATTGCGAATTTGGTGTGCATACGGCCCGGATTCTAGAGGAGTCTACGGATGGTTTTCTGGCCCCTGGGAATTTTCGGACCTAACTTCTCCTGACCTTCAACCTCCCCCTCCCCACCATGCCTTTTCCTTTTTGTTTTGCTCTTTTATTTATTGGCCTGATCGTGCATTTTAGATTACATCAAATTAAACCTACGACAGTAAGGGGCAAAATGGAAAAGAGAAAACGAGGGAGGCAGAACCAATGACGTCCACCGGTTCGATCTCACTTAGGCTTTCCGCTTCCCTGCTTGGCCGGCAGACTGCCCCTCCCTTCCGGACAAGACAGAGCAGGAAGCTCCGAGAAAATCGATCCGAGACCCGATAACGACGATCCGGAAGGATCCGGGTTGTTACATTGTGAAACAGGTCGGTGCACATACGTTGAACAAGCTTAACCAGGTCGGTGCACAATTTGAAGGGTCGACGCACATTGTGAAGCCTATGGAACAAAGGTCGACACATATATTGAAATACCATATTGACAGGTCAGTGCACATTTTGAGAGGTCGACACACATTGTGAAGTAAATCAGATTGGCCATTTCCATATCCACAATAGTCAATGAAATCAATTTACCTTTCTCAAGTACCCACATAAAGACACATAGACACAAGATTTGTCATCATTGAAACATAACTACACAAAATCAACCAGGGGGTCCAACCATATAAATATGGCCAATAATGTAACAAGTTCAAACTATAATTTCATGATAACAAATATCAAGGTAAGAATGCACGAAATAGAATGTGAGAGTTCAAGGTTTATTTAGAATAAGGTTATGCCATGGAGAAAATTTGGCAGCATAACTACACATTCTTTAACTTTTCATAATTTATTAAGTAGCTTTGGGAATAAAATGTGATTCTCTAAATAATCATAGACCATCTTGGATCATAGAAAATCAACCCTTGAGTTCAAACCCTGGGTTAAGAACATTGAAGACCCTAGCGGTCTTAACCAGACAATTTTTATCCTTTAGCAGTCAACTCTGAACCATTTTCTGGATCTATGTGGTCATGACTAGACCGTTTAGAACAGAGTCGATGAAACGAAGGAACTGGAACCATGCGGTGTAGGCAGGGCCACTAGGCACCCTTGGCGGTCAGGTAAATGGCCGCGAGGTACCTCTGGTAGTCGTCCATGCGGTCGCTAAGGTCCAGAACACATAAAACATCGGTAATGTGCTTTCTAGACAATTGGGTTTTGATGGTACAACTAGCTCGACATCCTAGTGTGAATCTCAGACTCATGGAGACTTACGGAGGCCTTGAAACAAGATCACTTAGTCCGGTGGAAGGAATATCCAACGAGAGGATTATCAGTCCAAGATTGGATGCTTAAGTGTAAAGTGTATCTAATGACATCATACCGGAATATGTGCCATGTACTTAAGAAAATGACTCATAGATAAGAATGGATCGTGATGAAACCGCGATCAAATCAAACTAGACAAATCCATGAACCATATAAAATTTAAGATAAATACAAGAGTACATGATTTTTGGCATGAAATTAACATAAGTTTAAAATAAGTCCAAAGTGCATAAAGAACATAAAATCTACTAGGATCCAAGTGTGAATGGCCAGTAGGCAAACCGGCGATGGTGGGAAGGGTCCGAGGTGGGACCTCACTGTTCCGGGGTTTGGCTAGCTTGAAGGCTAAACCCCTAAGGGCCTGGGATGCCCAATCTCGCGGGTGGCCAGCACGCCAAGGGCGTGGGTTGTCGGGTCACTCTCTCAACTCACTCCACGGTGGTCACTTAATTTGATGGCAATTTGGGTCCGGGCACTCACCTCACCGTCTGACGGGCAATTGAAAGCAATACTAAACAGAGTAAGGTAAAACCAGCAAGGGTGTAACCAAGTGCTCACCTGATCGGCATGAAGAGACTAATCCCGGCCGGAGACGAGACGAGCGGGAAAGCGTGGGCATACCCCGCACGCTGGGCCTGCACGTTATTACGCAAAGAAGGTTGTTGAGAAGAAATTTAAGGTAGGTGAACTGGTCCTAAAGAGGAAACTCACTAAAGTCACCGGTCCTAAAGTAAAATTGCAGGAAAATTGAGAAGGTCCATATGTCGTCAAAGATGTCTATTCAAGCAATGCATACAAGTTTGTGGACGCCGATAGGGTAGAACTCACATACCCATGGAATAGGGTCTACTTAAAGAAATTCTATTCATGTGGCCTTGTACATAGCTATTCCAAAAAAAGAAAAGAAAATTTAAAAAAAATGTTAATGCCTAGTGATCATCATGGAGTCAAGTCATTGCATCCATTCTTCATGATAGGATAGGGCCCATTGAGGTTTGGTAAGTATTGGGTCTTGGTCTGCCAGAACCGTGGAGATCCCTGTCCGGCCATGTCGACCTATGCCCACTAAAAGGAAGGCAACATGCACACACACACGTGTTTTATCCAAAAAATTGGTAGCATTGCCTATGGTGAGGTCTCGCCCCGAAGGTCTCTAGAAAAGCTGTAATCTTTGTTCTCTACCTCTTCAACCAAATGAGACAGTCGGCACCCTTAAAAAATCGATCATAGGAAACTGAAGTACAACCCTCTAAAGGCGAGAGTAGGATCCATCCCCTCGAGCCTGGGTCAAAGCACGAGAAGAGGGCAGTGTCCCCGCAGGCATACAAGAGGGATTCCAAAATGTAGAATGATTATCTCCCTCGACAAAAAATCAAAGTCAAAAGCCTGGTCGTGATCGTGCCTGATTCCAATAAACGAAACCCCTCGAGGTAAAAGTCAAATCATACAAAAGGGGTAATGAAACACAAATGCTCGAGGCACGGTCCGAAGTCGCCCTAAAGGGGAGAGTCGAGTAGGGCCCCTATTAGCTCGCCGGGTTAACAGTTTTGCCAGTCCTCTCAAGAGGTTTCTCTCCTCTTAACTGTCATGTCCCGAGCCTTTAATTACAGCAGAAGACTAGCTCGGGGGAACATGTACAATCGACATGGTAAGCCTCTTGCAAGCAAGAAATAATCAGAGCGCAAGACAATCACACATTTAGATGCAATTACATAAGTAATTTACTCTAACTTCAATTTTATTCTATTAATAATCAAATATTCATTACAATCACTAATGCAACTTTCTTTCAACTTCACTAGACTTAAGAAAAATGAAAATTACATAGACTCAATCTAGACAATATTGACTCTTAAGCCTTCACTCTCATTTTGATACAACTTTTATTCGCTCTCGGACCCGCTACTTGCATAACTCGAATCCGAATCCGAACCACTTTCATCTCTTGAAAAGATTAGAAAATAGGTAATGAGCACACTTGTCCAGTCAGTATCTTCGCATCAACATGAAAGCACTTGTTAAAGTAATTAACATTTTAGCTCTAGGGAAATAAGATAAAATCATATGAATGTAATAAATCATGTAAATAACTAAACTAACAAGATAGTCATATGAGATAGAAATGAGCAAGAATAGACTAGCAAGAATATAACAAGAATGAACAAGAATGCAATATGGCCTTTCATGAGTAAGAATGTAACAAGAATGTACTACCAAGTCACATACTCATCATCCAAACATCTTTTGCTTATGAGCAAGTATTCGGTGAATTTCTGTGGAATATCAAGCAAGAAAGTCATGTACGTGTATATGTCGTGCCATGAATTTCATATGTTTCATGGAATTTTAATGTATGCCCATATATTTTCACTTATTTATAGAGAAAGTACTCCCAGCGCAATGCGACGCTAGTAGCATCATACCCCATGGTTTACAGTATGTTTCCGACAATCAGCCGTGGGGACTAGCATAGAGTCCTTGAATACAATCAGTGCTCGATCGCATCTTCAAGTATAAATCAAGCTACTTCCACATTTCAAGCAAGTAAATATAGCCAAGAATGTAGCAAGTTCAATAAATTCATGATAACCATAATTCAATAGATAAATACTTCAATTGAGATCTTGAGAAAATCAAGAATGACTTAAGGTAATGTTATGCTCATGGAAATAATTCGGCAGCATAATGGTACATTTCATTATCTTTCATAATTTAAATTAAGTATCTTGGATAATATGACAAGTCCTAGACCATTAATAATCTATCTAAGAACTTGGGAATATCAACTCTTGGGTCAAACCTTGGGTTAATGAACTTGGATAATGTGACAGTCATATAATGGGCCATTACATGAACATAATGCTCTAATATTAGGCTGTTAAAGTTGAATACTCTGGCCGTATAGTACGGTACAATACTAGGTCAACATATGTGATTTTTTTGAACCATAAAAATAATTTTTATATTAAAAATAATGTTATCAGATCGGAGGATGTATTAACATAAACATAATATTGTACCAATTTTTGGCTGGGACAGATACATGTGATAGACGTTGAGGTGGATAAAATCAGCATGGCCCATACGCGGCTCATCGACACCCGACCCGTATCGGCCCAAGATCCGTGACATGCATGATGGACCCCTAATGGCCACGGCCCACGATAGGCAACCCAACAAGGTCGTCCATTGGATCCACCCTTCCACGGCAGGCATCGACTTGGGCATATCAGACGCTAGACGATCCTTCGGCGACCGAACGTTACCCCTGCCATCACCGGCCTCAACTCTAATAAAGGTGAGCACTCTCTACGGGTGCCGTAAGACTCGCTTGAAGGTCGCCCGACTCCGGAGGAACGGACGCTCAACAGAAAATTTTCCATGATCGCGGGGAGACGTTACCCCACTACTCACGTCCTTCCCTACTAAGGGATAGGCCTCCATCTCCAGGACAACCCTTATAAATGGAACTTCGTCTAGCGACAGATGGAGACACACATGGCAATAGAAACACCGACAAACACGGCAAGAGAGACTCCGACACACACTACAACAAGCTGACCGTTCTCGAAAAGAGGATTCTACATAAGAGAACCACGGTCCGCATCTAAGCACCCTTCTAGTCTAGTGGGCGCTCTCTGAACATTCACTGGGCGTGACGAGCACTCCGTGGAAGTCTGACCACCCCTCCAAGCTTGAACAGTCGCCTCTCAAACCACTCTCTCACTCCTCCATCTTCTCTTAATCCCCATCCTCCAAGGCCCTGACTAGAGCATCAGAGGGTTTTCCCTTGAGGTAACGCCCATGGCTTCTTCTGATGTTATTTTCTTAGTGTTTGCAGGCTTCCATGGGTGGTTGGATGATCTTCCACAACAAACAAATATTAAAAGTGTGGTATGGAGTTCTAGAGACTATTTTATCACCTCTACACTTTTTGGCGCCATCTATGAGAATTTAATCGAAAAGCCATGGCACCCCATGGGAGCTACCGGAACACCAACAACTGGGGTCGAGGGTTCCACCATGGCCCCAGTTCCCGCCGAGGATCACAAGAGGCATCTTTTTCTACACGGCCACGTTGGGAGGTCGCCATCGACGAATTGGCAGAGATGCACTGTCAACTTCAAGCTTGGATGAATCTCTGCCAGGGCCTCCTTAACCGACCAATAGGGCAGGAGCGTGCCCCTATGGAGCAACCGTGGGACCTTGATGTTCCAATGGTTGGCTAACTTGGGGAAGAATCCCAAATGGGTCAGGAATGCCCAACTCATGGGCGGTCAGCACACCAAGGGTGTGGGGTGTAGGGGATCACTCACAACTCACCCGTGGTGATTACACATGTCAATGGCAATTGTAGGTGGAGCTCTCACTCTCCGTCTGACATAGCAAAGTGATAATACTAAGCTAAGCAAGGAAATTTAACCAGCCAAAGGGGGAATCGAGGCTCACCTAGTCGACGTGAAGACACTGACTCTGGCCGGAGACGGGGGCGAGTGGGGAGGCGAGGGGATGCACCCGCTTGCCACGTCGATGAAGCTTCAAACCTGCGACATACTATTACAATCAATACGCCCTCACAGAGGGGTTGGCATAGGGGAGGGGGACTGTGGGATACATGAAAATACTACCTCCACACAGGTAGGGGCTGTAAGCCGGCCAGGCGGGGGTGGGAAAATAAGGTCGGCGATCGTTGTGCGTTCTGCCAGCTTCTGGGACAGCCTGATAGGGGCCCGATGATGGCACTGCCACGGACTGTAACGACCTGGGATGATGCCGAAACCAATGCCAAACTTTCACTGAATGGTCCAGGAAAGCTCCTGAATTTTCGGGGAACAGCCCGTGGTCGTGGCTGGTCGTGGCTGGCTCTGGGACAGAGTTACTCTACTCAGACTGGGTCTGTTCATAGGGCGCAGCAGCAGGATGATGACATCGTCACAAACACTCCCGGAGTCAGACAGGTGCGGGACCAAAGCGAATGCGTTCATCTATGAGTCTTCTTCAATCTACAATGAGGAAGGCCACCAGTGGTGGTCGGAGCAGGGAGGTAGAGGGTGAACAGTGGTGGGGTGTCAGTGCTGGTTCTGAGTGGACTGACCTGCGCACCCGAGGAAGAAAAATCAAAACGGACAGCTTCGGACTCCAAACGTGGCTCTGCTGGTGGCGTTGGACAGAAGACTAGTAGAGGAACACCCCAACCAAATGGAGCACCAAGGGGAGTTGGGGTATGGGTGTAGCAGCTTCTGCAGTAGGGCTCTAGTCTTCCCATGGATGCCAGATGTACGGTCTAACGAGAGCAGACCTCCAGGACAGCCCCAAACTTGGATAAAGGCAGAATCACCTCGGTGTCGAAGCTAACTGGGAGAGCTTTTCGTTGATATATGGTACACATCCAGAAGTCACCGGATGACCCCGGGGTAGGCTCTGCATGTCGGGCTTCAGCTGCTATTTGTGATCTGGTGCAGGGCAGAGTGGTAGAGTGTGAGAGTAGGAGTGAGGGAGAGGGGGGGGAGCTCCTAGAAAATAGAAATCAGGCGGGAAAGAGACAAAGTGATCATCGAGCTCCCCATTTCCCATGAACGTTGGGTTGGCTTCCCCCGTGAATACTACATCACCCGCCCCTCGAGTCTTTTCAGACTTTCTTCTTCATCGAACATCCTGATAAAAATCTCTGAATAATCAACAACATCATCCACCGGCCCCTTCGGCAACAAAGGCGGTCCGGACATGGCATAAGCAATGCTTTCTTTCTGTTCTTGGCATGGTGGCATCTTCAGGGTACCAGGCTGTAGTGGCCCCTTGACAAAATATTGACGGTAATTCTATGTCAACAGCCCGGAGTCCCCCATCATTGATAATGAGGACTCTCGATAGCCAAGGCCTCTTTTGCTCATTTTCCTGCCCCTTGGGACGGGCTTAGTCTGCCCCTGCAACTGTGCGTCGAGACCCATGCCCGATTGATAGCCTAACTTAAGTATCATGTGCCATCCTTTAGAGTCTCTAATCTTGGACTTGATTTTGACATTAATTGGTGCAGCGGCGAGCTTGCGTGACACATATGCCCAAGGAAAATTCAAGTCCATCACTGACAAAACCGGCCTGTTGCTTGGCCAGAGAGTTGGCAGTATCTTGGCAGAAATAGCTTCAATAGTCTGCACCGCGGATATACTCTTAACCTTGACCACCCACCCCTGGAATGGAAATTTGAGGCATTGGTGAGCGGTTGAAGGTACTGCATGCAGGCTGTCAATTCACGAATGGCCTAGAATAGCCTTAAACATTGGATCTATGTCCAATACATAAAATTCCACGGCCATAGTCAATGTCCCTAGCTCTACCTAAACAGTCACCACCCCGTGGCATGCTCTCTTGGAGTTATCATAAGCAGCGATGGTCATCAGAGTTGGCCTTAGCATGTCTTCAGAAATGTTGCATGCACGCAGGGTGCTCAAGGGATAAGCATTATAGAGGCTCCCGTGTCCACTAGAGCTGCATCGACGGCCACTTTATTTAGTGTGATTGAAATACAAAGTGGCATTTGGTGTGCCTCGGGCGGTGCAAATTCTGACTCCAAAAAGGAGTTGGTCAGCCCTCTTGTAATCATGGCCAATGTCGACGGCAAACTGTCTACAGTCATATTCTCGCTGACCATAACCTTCTAGAGAAAATCCCTTAGGGCCTCTTGGTGTAGCGTGGATCGCTTGATCAACTCCAGGACTGAAATCTTGGCCAACATCCGGTCCAAGTGCTGTAACAAATCATATCTGGTTCCATGTAAGGGGTCGGCTTCTTCTGCTTCAACTATCGGGGAAGGAATTGGAGGGTACTTTTAATTGAAGTCAGGTCAGCCAATAAGAAAGAAGCTTGCAACCATCTTTAAATGTCATAATCAATAACATGTGAATCAGGTTAACCTGTTGGAAGTTTTTTTAATCACATTAACTGCATTATCTGAGGGTAACAAGTACGATGATCATAAAGGTGCTTTATCAGTTCACTAAATCTGAAAGGGCTTAGTGGGCATCTTTTGTGTCTCTATGATGGTTGTGTTACACTAAGTTTTTTTTTAGTTTTTTTATCACTTGTGCATATACATGCAGTAGTTTACTGGCATCATCAAGAAACTGTTGTCTGCATCTTGTGTGTGTATGTGCACATGCAGTCTTTTGCACTAACAATTCCATTTCATTTGCGTTATCCTTTTTCATATCTGATGGACAATGGTTCTACATCACGCAGATGGCGATGTGTCGGGCATTTATGGTCATATTGGAAAAAGAGCTCGTCTCATGTTAGATGAAAGTGATGAAGATTTTGACCAGGAAGATGATCACCCAACTGGTTGGAAGAATGATATTTCATTTGAAGACTTGTGTGGTGAACATGCTTTGAATGAAAAAAACTTTATGAGTTCCCAAGTAGATGGTGGTAGCTGGGGACTTCTGAATGGTCACATCTTAGCTAGGATTTTCCATTTCCTGAGAGCTGACACAAAATCACTTATTCTTTCTGCTGCTACTTGTAAGCACTGGAGAGCTGCAGTCAAAGCGTATAGGAGTATATCCAAACAGGTTGACTTGTCCCATTTGGGTTCAAGCTGCACAGATTCCATGTTTCAGAGCATTATGGTACGTTTCTATCATTTCTTCCTCTGTCTTTTATTTTAATACGATGTACTGATTCTCTTTTGGTTTTGCAGAGTGATTATGACAAAAACAGCATCACATCTATCATCTTGTCAAGGTGCTCCAATATAAGTGCCAGTGCACTCGAAGAAATTCTCCATTTGTTCCCTGGCATATCATCTATTGATGTAAGAGGATGCAACCAGTTCAGGGAGTTGGCACCCTTGTTTCAGGATGTGAAGTGGACGAAATCCCGTGTTTCTCTCCATGCTAAGAATCTTGAAGAATCACATTCAAAAATGAAGAGTCTCAAGAGGATAACCGATAAGGGCTTCTTATCATCAAAATTTTCAAAGGAATCAATCAGTCATCTAGATGATTTGGGCAATTCAACTAATCTTGATGGCACACTTTTTCTAAGACCAAAATGATCCTGACAAATGGACTAATGACCAGACCAGTCCAAGGGTGGGGCGCCCCTGGGCCTAGCCCACTAATTGGGCCCAATTCTCAACACATGATAACGGCAGAACAAATACACACCTTCCAAAAAAAAAATTCAGAAGAAATAGATGAATGGAATCCAAAAACCAGGAAACAAAGACACGGAAACAGCATACCAATTAATGGTGGAGGTCATTCTGCGTATATCCCAGAGTTTGGTAGTCTGATCTTTGCCATTGGAAATAAAATAGCGCCCATCACCTCGACTATCAATGTATGTAATACCTTCTAGATGCCCCACCAGGATCCCAGCTGGTCGTCCTTTTGCAATGAAGCAACGTCTGTCCCAAACCTGAAAAATTGTATAATTCATTTCCTCTAAACTGAGAGCCATGATCAATTTACCCTATTTTACAGTATTACATGCATAACCAGATGTAATTAGAGATTGGCTTTTGGATGGCCATTTCCATGCCCCCAATTCCAGTCTCTGAATGCTGTTCCAATTGCAAAAGCACGGTGTCAAAGGAACATAGATAGAGCTCCAGTATGATGTTATCCCTTTATTAAATATGCATACCTTTTCACAATTTGGCATAACCTGTACTAATTTCATATCAAACATAGTATTCAATATTCACATGCAGCAATGGAAACAATCTAAAAATTCCCACACAACAACATGCATTTGTCATTAGCAGTGATGCTTAGTCAGAGGAAAGGACAAAGAAAACAAAGAATGAAAGAGGGAAAGAAAGAAACGGAAAAAGGATTGAAAGGAAGGACAGAAAGACAGAAGGCAGGCAGGAAGGACAAGGAGCACATGAGTGCATGGAAGGTGGTTATCTCCTCAGTTTACAGCCTGGAGCCTCCAGGTTTGATAACTGAGCCTTGTTATAAGATTACTAAGTAGACCACTCTATGAAAAGACTAAGATAACGGACAAGAATTTCCAGCTTCATTCTCTTGGTGTCCATCCAAGTTCCATCGCCATTAGGGCTTGCACAACCTAACAAAGGAAAAGGGACAAAAGTATGACAGGAGGAAAGAAGAAAGGAAGAAATAAAAGAACAAAGGAGGGAGAAGGAAGTGGAAAAAGAAGAAGAAAGAAATAATAACAAAAAAGAATAAGATGATGATGAAGAAGATAAATAGAAGAAAGAAAGAAACAAAGGAGAACAAAGTGTTAGAATAGTCCCCTATTGGAAAGAGACAAAATTAAAATATGTTTTAAATAGTGGAGCCCTCTCCACTCAACACCTTAGGGTCGCTTTGACATCCGGTTAGGGTAGGGGAGCGGATGAGAGAGAGAGCGGTGGGCCCCGCCTCTCCCTCACACACAACCCCCCTAACCGGGGGCGGTTAGCGTGCTTGACATATCTCCAAGGCTAAGGAAGTTGAGGCGAAAGATTGCACTAGGAATTACTTATCATCACAATAGTTAGATGTGTTCATTGTCAGCTGCCAATAATCTCATCGTTCTTGCATGCAATCACATTTGAACCTCACATTTCCACTTGTTGATTTGGGAGCATGGTTGAAGACCTAATCTTTACTTTCAATGGCCCATAAGGTAACACGAAGGACCATCAATCTCTCACCATACTTTTGTTCGTACTTTGTAGGTTACATTTCTTTTATGACATCCAAGTAGTAGTGGTTCCAAGTTGTCACACTGTCTCCGGTATAACTGAGTTATCCCCCATAATATATTTCTGAATTATCTAGGACAATGGAAGAAGTGCTCCAGTCGGAAGCCTGTTGTCAAACGAGTAGTAGGTGGTCCAGATTCTTCTAAAACATAGGAAGACCTTTTGCTAGAGAGAAGTCATGAGTGAGAGATACTCCTCACAGTGAAAAGCTATGGGCAGTAGACTGAAAGAACCATTTGACTTTGCTGCACCACAAAGCCATTGCTGAACTTGAGTAAAATCTGCCCTCTACCCTTCCTTATTGAAATCCAAGTATCACTAGTAGACTAGTAGTTTCACTCTAGGAATGCATCCCCTTCAACAACGTGAGAAGACTTACAGGATTTCCTCTATATTAGAATCATATGGCTTCCAATACTCTATGTACCATCAAGACGTTGATGGACTTGACTTAAAACCACCAGCTGCCTTCTCATCCATGTCTGTCCATTGTGCATCCCCAAAACAATGTAAAACAGCTTCCAAGTTGGGTGAAATCTCCATAAAGGACTTTTCCTTTTAATAAAGGAATTCATTGTTACACTTCTTAGAGAATATTCCTGCTATGATTTGCCATAGTGGGCTGATTTTTTGACTCTGCACATGTGGCTCTTTTTCAGTTATTATGATGTATTGATGTGTGATATGCAAAAAGATTGGCAAAGTCACATAACTAAGGCTTTTAAAAGGTATGTGAGATATGGACTCTAAAAAGTAAGAGCTTATTCAGCCCAAGCCACACTGAGTTGTGACTAGATTGGTATGATCTCGGCAGGTCTATATCTTGTATCAGTCAGATGCTTTGTAGGATGTTATAGTCATGTCATGCATGGTGTGGAGGGGATATGTGGTAAAATAAGATGGTTTATCTTGGTGGGATGGTCTACTATCACATAATCCCTGCAGGGATGGAACTGGAAGTGTTTAGGTGGAGCATTCCTAGACCAGGAGGCTAAACAGGAAACAGGTCCAAGGTTGTTAGATTTTGTCGAAGAGCCAACAATGGACCCCAGTTCATCTCTCAAGAGCTCTAGGACCTATGTAAGAAGCTCAATATTTCATTGTATCATTCATCTCCATATTATCCTCAAGGTAATGGCCAAGTTGAGGCCACTAATAAAACCCTTCTCAGAATCATAAAGAAAACATGTGAATCTCACAAATTTTCTGATTGGCCTGAAAGGTTAGTGGAGGCTCTATGGACTTACGCCACTTCTATCTATACTCCCACGGGGTAAACCCCCTATGCTCTCACCTACGGGATGGAGGCGGTGCTCCCATACGAGATCTGGATCCCTTCCCTGAGGGTACAGCTCGATAAGAAACTTAATCTCGATGAACGTCGAGAGACGTTTCTCATCCAGCTAGAACTTTTAGACGAGAAGAGGCTGAACGTGGCCGATCACGTGTCCATTTATCAAAAGAGAGTTTCACGTTATTTCCAGCAGAAGGTAATCAAATATAAATTCCAAGTAGGTGATATGATTTTGAAGCGTAAATTCATTAAGTCAGTAGGTCTTAGGACTAAATTACGACCTAACTGGGAAGGGCCGTTCATCGTTAGAGAGGCTTATCCAGGGAATGCTTACTGCTTAGTTAATGCAGAAGCTGAGGAGCTGTCTCATGCTTGGAATGGGTTGTATCTTAAGCGTTTATTCCCTTAGAGTCAAGCCAATGCCAACCCTGTAGTGAGGAGTCTTTTCCTTTCGCCACAAAAGAGGACCCCGAGCACGGCAAGCACACACTACATGACAGCTCTAGTCTGGTTTTCCCTCTACTAAGTGATACCGTTTCTCCTCTGGCCTTGCCTGGGGAAAGTGAAGCTGTATCCTTTTATCTCTTCGGCCAAGCGTAGGTGTAAGGAGTGAATAAGGGGGAGACGACTGATCTAGGCACCCTGACAAGAGGAGGTCTCAAATAGGGGCAGTCCGTTATGACCTGATTTCACAAAAGAAAAAGAAAAAGAAAATCAAGTCAAGTCAAAGAGCATCAATCAAGGCAAGAGCCACCACTTCGATCAAAAGCACAAACTCCAATGTCAAATGCTCTATGAAAGTCAAATTAAACTAGGCATGGCAAGAGTGGCAGTACAGTTTCCCCATGGGACGTTATGAGCCCGGTCGTATGCGTGCCTAGAGTGGACGAAGGTTCGATGACAGACACAAAGTCCTGGTGCGACAGACTAAATCTCTGAATGGGTCGTCTAGAGAGGAAATCAAGCCCTAAAAACTTCTATACCTGGCCTAAGCTTATCCCCGTGCTCTATTTTCTTTTTTAGGACTAGACAAAACCTTGGGTATGGCCTCGCCAAGATTCAAAGCTCGCAAGTTCCTCTATCTTTGGTTCCTTTTGGTCTTTTGGTGGGCCGCAAAGATCCACTTGCGGTCCAAATCATGACCATTTTCCCTGCCCGAGGGCCAGAACTCTCAATTTCTCTGTCCGTTATCCCTTGCGGTCTTTCAATAGACTGTTTCATCCTTCCTAGCAGTCTAAATGGCAACCGCATGCCACTCCCGAGAGCCAGGAAGTTCTCAAATTTTTTGAGTCCTACCCCTTGTTGTCTATTGCCAAACCTTTAGGTAGGCTTTGCGGTCTGATGGAGGATCGTTTATCAGTCAGAGAACTCTATTTTGTTGAAATATCAAATCAAAGGCAATCACATTCCACATCCTTCAGCAAAATAATCTTTTATTCCATTCAATCAAGGTTCATTTTACATCATTCTTTCAATGATTTTAAGTACATGCTCAATGAAATTCAAATTACATTCAATTTCCCATCCACGCAAGGCCGGATCTTGCACAATTCCTTCACGTAAGCATGATAGTCTTCTTCATCTTCTGTCACTTCTGCTTGTAAGACACGAACCCGGCTGACCTCCCACGTGGTCAGAGCACTTCGAACTGCTCGTTCATCCTCATCAGTTCCGATCTTCCTAGCTTGAAGGGGAGGGAGGTGTGATAGTGCTAGAACCATAGTGCGGGGAAGCCCAACTTGTAGGTAACACCGGTGAGGGTTGTAGATCACCAAGATAGTGTTCCCCACTAGCTATAGGTCTGGCCCAGTCACCGAGGTAATCTAAGGATGGTGGTTTGAAGAGCCCTTAGTCGCATCACGAACTTGTCAATTGGCAAGGTGTTGAGGTAGAGGCACCAATCATCCCGTGTTTTCTTGTCTGTAGTCCGGCATTAAATCTGTGATGGAAACCCAAATGTGCCTCCTAAAAAGAATAGTGGGTGGCTCCCGAATATGCATCTAGCTGAAGGCATGTGCTCCTTGGGTAGAAATTTCAGTCTAATCCCCATCTAACACTCAAGGATGATCATTGACCCAAAGAGTGGTCCCCCTAATGAAGCTGAACTAAGACCTTCCTAGAGGTAAGAAAGGACCGCTTGTGAGATGGATAAACCCTGCCACAACCCACTAATGATGCTAAGATTTTGGATGTCTTAGAGGTGGTCAGTGGTGGAAAAGAGTAAGACCCCGCACAAGCAAATAGAGGTAGCCTTGGCTATGGCTTCAAATCACCCGCTCTTGTTCTTACAATAAGCAGTGAAAGATTTCAGAGTAGAAGGTTGTTGAAGATCAAGGATTTAGGGATCCAAAACGAGGTAATTAGCCTGTTGTCTTTGGTTAGCTCTGCATCTACACCTATTATGGCGCTGGAGACTCCAAAAGTGCACTTCATCGGATTCATCTTCAGCTCATACTGCCGGAGCCTCTGGAAAACAACCGTGAGGTCACTTAGATGGTCGCCTCTCCTTTTCATCTTCACGACTAAGTCATTGATGTAGCATTCGACCTTGCTGTAGAGCAGCTCGTCGAATATCTTGATCATTGCCCGTTGGTACGTCGTCCTAGCATTCTTGAGGCCGAAGGGCATTCTCTTGTAATGGAAGATCCCCTTGTGCGACCTGAAAGCTGTGTGAATTCGGTCGTGCTTGACTATCTAGATCTGGTTGTAGCCGGATGAACCGTCCATGAAAGAAAGGGCCTCATGACTAGTAGTTGCATCGATCATTACTTCGGTGATTGGCACCGAGAAGTCATCCTTTGGGCATGCTTTATTCAGGTCGCAGAAATCCACGCAGATCCTGATTTGTCCATTCTTTTTCTTCACCGGCACAATGTTAGCCAGCCAGGTGGTGTATTGATTCTCTGCTACAAAGTCAACATCTATGAGCTTGTCGACTTCTTTGCAGACCTGTTTTATCAATTCTGGTCCTATGCACCGGGGAGGCTACTTTACCGGCTCTATCTTGGGATTAATCGCCAATATATGCTGGGTCACTTTGGGGCTGAGACTGGGCATCTCTTTGTAGTTCCAAGCAAAGCAATTACGTAACTCTTGCAGGAGCTTCACATACTCCTCTCTCTCCTGAGGAGGCATGAGGGCACTCAGAAAGATCGGCCTGGGGTCATCCTCTGTGCCAAGATTAATTTCGATCAGCTCGTCGACAGTAGCTTGATCGCCATCTTCAATTTCTGGCGGGACTGGTAGCAAATTGACAAAGTCTTGATCTTCACTCTCCTCGGCCTCGAGGATGCCGAAGGTCTCTTCTTGCTCGTCTTGGCCTGGTGCCAAAGCGGCATTCACCTCGCATCCCTCTTGGGCTGTAGTTGACGGGCCTGTGGGGTCTCCTGGCGTGGGAGGGCACAAGGCTACCCCAGAGTCTTCTAGGTAATCATCATAGATAGCTTCGATTGGGGCCAAGGCTGCTGCATCTTCAGGAGCCTGGTGCTAGATGGATATGGTAGACTCCTCTCCTGGGGCTGCTTGTCATATGGGGATGTGGCGGGGCCACTACATAGTCTCCCATTCTTAGTTCATCCCTGTCAATCAGGTCTTAAGCTATGTCTTTGAAGATGTAACAATCTTCAATGGGATGACCGAGTATCTAGTGATAGGGGCAGAACAGTGGGTCGTCGCTTCTCCGAACATCTTGGGGCCTCTTGGGCCTCGGGAGGGAAACCTTGCCGTAGTGACCGGCCCAATCAAAGATGTCTCGGGTCTTTTCTTTTGGGAAGGAGTAGGGCTTTTGTAGCTTCTCTTGTAGTGTAAGGCCTCGCCCAGCTGACTGTCTGACTGTAGGGCTCGCCGTGTTCCTTGCCCTCCTCACTGACTGGACGGAGATATCGGGGCTGGTGGTTCGGGACCAAGCCACATTTTCACCCCACGGGTGGAGGGGACCCTGGGTCAGGTCTGCCACTAGTGCCGCTAGTTTGGCCAATTGTGCCTTCAACATCTCGATCTCCCGTTGCTGCTTGTGGTATAGGGCGAGCATAATGGGGTCGTATCGGGAAGGGTCTGAAGCGCGGCCCGTACCTCCGCTTCCTGCCTTGCCAAAAGATGGGGGCGACGGGATTCCGGTGATGTGGTCCCCCGAGGTTGACCATTCAGAAGAGGGAAAGACCTTCCCCGCATGCCTGCGGGGGAGAGGGTTCCAGAGGAACACTTCTTCATCTTGTGTCTCTTCAGCTGGTGGCAGAGGTTGTTTGTTGTGGTGGGCTTCCTGTAGGGCCGCAGCCTTGACGGGGTCACCGCCGAGTGGGGCCAAAACTGATATCATGTCGGCCTCGTAGTAGTCTTCTGGTGAGAAGCCCAAACCTGGATGCTTGGTAATCCGTAGTAGCCTCCGGTCCAAGTTTGGCGGGTTCCACATCTTCTCAAACATCTCCTTCTGGCTGGAGGGTTGATAAAGAGGAATCCTTTATTTTTTGAGTACCTCGGCCACGCAGTCAGTCATATAGGGAAGCCCTACAATTGGGACATGCTGGTCATGAAGGTCGTCAGGGAGTCGGCAATCATCATCTCCTCTGACTGTCTGTTCTCCGGCCACATAGAAAATAGTGGGTGGGCCTTCAAGATTTGGCACCTCAAAGGTCCTCAACTGTTTGGTCGCTGGGCGGTCGAGCTCCATTATTGGATTAATAATTCCTAGCGGGACCCTAACATCCTCTAGCAGGTCCTCAAGGCAAGGTGCCCCTGGTGTGGGATAGATGGAGAAGGGAAGTGCCCTAAATATCCCTTCATCTTCTGTAATGAACGACACATGCGGAGAAGCCACATAGCCTGTGGGTGGCGGAGGAGACAAGCCCTCTGATTTTATCTTCTTCTTCCCTTTGTCCCGAGGAGCTTTAGGAGTCTGCTTTGTCTCTTCCAAATACAGGTTAGCATCTGACAGGTGACACTCGAACACCTCAAATGGATGGAGGTCAACAAAGATCCTAGCTTATTTCCCCTCGCAGGGGTATTTGATGCATTGGTGCAAGGTAGATGGCACCACCCTATTCTGGTGCAACCAAGGCCGACCAAGCAACGCCTTGTAGGAGGTGTTGGAGTTTATAACGTGGAACTAGACCATGGTAATGAACTTGCTGAAGGTCAGGTCAAACTCTGCAACCCCCATGGGCACCTCGCACTTCTCGTTAAAACCAGCAATCTTGTCATTCTTCACTTTGACTAGGTGTACGTCGAAGTAGTGCTTCTGGTACACCCGGTAGGGGAGTATGTTGACTACTGCTCCTGGGTCGATCAGGGCTCTGTTGATAGGCTGCCCATTCAGCTGCCCCTTCATGTAGAGCGGTCTATTATGATTGCAGGTGGGCAAGAGCATGTCATCCTTCGCAAAGGCCATGGCCACCGCTGGGGACATCTCTGCCAAATAGGCTTCAAGGTATGCTAGCATCTGGAGTGCGGTAATAATGGCTTACCGTGTTTCTTCATCCAGGGATAGCATCTACCAGACGGTAAACTGAGCTGAGATCTTCTTGAGATGCCTGACTATTCGGTCGACAGCCCGAACCTTGAGTAGCTTCATTTCTTCGGCCTTGCCGCGTCTACCCCTGGCCTGGGCCTAGGGCGCCAGGTCAGAAGGTGACTCCTCCGCCGAATCTGGCACAACTACCTGAGCATGCGGGGCCTGCTGGACTTCCTCTTTTTCCTTCATGAATTTAGCGAGGTTAGAGATGCCATCAAATTCTTCCACTGGCTGGGACGGGACTGCCACTGGTAGGTTCGGAGGGTTACTCACAAGCGGAGCCGGGCGGCTGCTGGCCCCCTTGGTTGGTTGGGGCCGGGTGCACTGCTGAAGGGTCAAGGGCGTACCTGTGGGGGGAAGCAAGTGTGCCGATGAAGGGTGTTAGAGGTGTTGGATTAGTGTACCGGTGAAGGATTGGGACAGGTGTACCGATGAAGGCCCACTCCTCCTCCATTTCTTTTAAGGCTGCAAGTATATTTGAAGTCCATGCATGTATGAAGTCTGTGCAGGTTTTGCATTTGTGGGTTATAAAGTCCATGCACAGCTTAGAGTCCATGCACTCTTCTGAAAAATAATGTCTGTGCATATTCTAAGGTTCGTGCATGTTTCAAAGCCCTTACTTGTTTCAATTTTCCTAAAAACAAAATTCGTGTAAAAAACATAAGTCCATGCATGAGTGAAGTCCGTACATGTTTTGTCCATGCATGTTCTAGCGCTGTTGCAAACATAAGCCCATGCATGAGTGAAGTTCGTGCATGTTTTGCTCTTTAAGTTTTAAAGTCCGTGCACATCTCCAAGTCCATGCATGTTTTAGTCTGGTTGAAAAATCATAAGTCTGTGTAATATTGAAGTCCGTGCATGTTTCGCCAATGCACTCTAAGTCCATGCATATTTCTCTTATGCACTCCTCAAGTCCATGCACATTCTTCAATCCAAGTCCGTGCACATTCTTCAATCCAAGTCCATGCACATCTTTCAAACGAAGTCCGTGCACATTTTTGTTCTGATCAATAAAGTCTGTACATATTTTTTTGTGCGCTATATGAAGTCCGTGCATTTCACTTCCATGCATAGTCTATTTAGGCACGACTAAAGTCTGTGCACATTTCATGTTTGTGTGATGCTGAGTCCATGCATACTATCCCTGGTGCATTCAACGCCTGTACCAGTACTGTTTCATAATCTGTGCACACTTGTTTTAGGCTATTCAAGTCCGTGCATACTTACTCATATATGCACTATAAAGTCTGTGCATCTTTTACACTTAGCTGAAATTTTATTTATGCATAGTGACTTTCATATTAATAGCTCTATAAACATCTGTTATTCATTCGTGGTTACGATGCATTTGACAAAATGCCGTCTATTCTTCTGACAGGAACCTAAGCATGCAGAGAGTCAAGTTAAGTGGTTCAAGTCTTGAACAGACACGTGATCCAAGGAGGGGTCACGTCTGGAGGATTTTCCACGTGGACTCCAGTGGTACTTCAGTGAGATACCTTTCCAGAAAAGAATTTGGTGGGAGTGTTCCCTCCACAAGCCCCCTGGGCGTATCCTCTAGGGACCACAGGGCTAAAGCTAGAATCCTACCACGTGGGGCCATCTGATAGAGACAGCACCATCATATTCATTAAATTACCTCCGGTGCCCCTGCTCTATAAAGTCTGCCTCATTCTTCGACGAGGGAAAAAAAAGCTGGTAGATGCAGAGAGCTACTGAAGCCGGAGTGTCACTAGAGAGAAGAAAATAAGAAGAAGAAGAAGAAAAGGACAAAGAGAGGAGGAGGAAGTGCTTTAGGACAGAGAGAATGGAAGATGGCACTGAAGAATGGGTCGGTGGATCGGAACCACATACCCGATAGATTGGTGGGGTCATCAGGGGACCACCTAGATGTAAGATCGATTGGCAGGCAGCGCCCGCACGGATAATCAACAATCAAAAATTCAATTGGCTACTTACGGAGAAAGGGAGATCAGAATATGGAAGGATCAACCAACAGAGGTGGCGATCGAGGAATGAAGCTGAGCTGTTGAAGGAGGATTCTGATGCGGGAAGGAGATAGCATAGAAAGATCGGGCGAGCTTACCCGTCCCTGGGAATGACAAACCGGCTTCTTCGGTCGCCACTGCATGAGCTGAACCTCCTGATTCCTTTTCGGACCAACCACAGGCTCCTTGAATAATCTAGAAAACGCTTGGCTGAGATCCATTATGTCATCAACTGGCCCCTCTAGCATCTGGGGTGGATCGGCCAGTGCATATGTCGTATTTTTCTGTCTTAACTGAGCTGACTGTGACTTTATTGTGCCTGGCTGGAGAGGGCCTCTAACAAAATGTTGATGGTAATCCCATGTAAGCGAGCCTGAATCACCCATCATGGATAGTGCAGACTCTCGATAACCGAGACCCCGTCTGTTCATTTTTCTACCTTTGGGCACTGGCTTAGTGCGTCCTTAGAGTTGTGCTCCGAGGCCTCTCCCCGGTTGATAGCCTAACTTCAAAATAATGGACCAGCCTTTAGAATCCCAGATCTTGGGCTTCTCCTTAACATTAATTGGTGTAGTGATAGGCTTGCAGGGTGCGTAAGCCCATGGAAAGTCTAGATCCAGTATAGAGATAATGGGCCGAGTGCTGGGCCAAAGAGTGGGTAAAATCTTTTCTGTGATAGCCTTCACTGACTGGGCTGAGAATAAGCTTTTAACTTTCACCACCCTTCCCTGGAACGGGAATTTAAGACATTGGTGGGCAGTGGATGGCACGGCACCAAGAGTATCAAGCCACAAGCGACCCAAGATAGCCTTGAACATAGGGTCGATGTCAAGCACATAAAATTCAATGGCCATGGTGAGAGGCCCGAGCTCTGCCTGAAGAGTGACCACCCCATGACATGCCCTTCACGAATTGTCATATGCTGCGATGGTCGCAGGGGTCGGCCGTAAAAGTTCTTCCGAGAGATTGCAGGCCCTGAGAGTGCTGAGTTGGCACGCATTAATTGATGCCCCCGTATCAACCAAGGCTGCATCCACACTAACCTTGTTCAAGATAATAGCAATGCAGAGTGGCATCTGTCTAGCTTCTAGAGGTGCCAGGGGGGAACATAATTCCTCCCTTTTTCTTTCATTGGACTGTTAATGGGGTTGCACCCTTTTGGAGGGGGTAACTTTTTGTATGGGGGAATTTTTTGAAAGCTGAGAGCTTATACATGTACACCCCTTTCTTATCTTAATGCAATTGTGGTACTACCCACTTCTCAAAAAAATCTTTGAATTTTTTAATTTTTTGTCGATATTTCATGTATTCAGTATTTGGCATATCCAAGGACTCACATGGAAACAAGATGGTAATATGGTTGGTAATAAACCACATTGACCTTTCTGTTTCTAATATGCAGGGAGAAGATATTATTGCTATCCTGCCATGGGATGAATGGTGGAACTTCGAGTTGAATAAGGATGACTCTAATCCTCATATTGCACTACTTCCTCTCCATCCTAATCTTCGAGCAAAATTTAATGAGACTGCTGCATGGGAATATGCTAAGAGCATGGCAGGGAAGCCTTATGGTTATCATAACATGATATTCAGCTAGATAGACACTACAGACGGGAACTACCCTCCACCTTTGAATGCACACTTGGTAATGACCCACACTTACTTCTCTCAACTTTAATCTTCTTCGCCTTGTGGATGTAAAGACCAAGTTAATCTATCTGTGGTTTTTCGTAAAAGGTGACTAAAATTTACAGGATGTTGGAAAACCTTATCTTCTAATGTGTAATGTACTTGTTACGGTATTTGTTTGTCCGTAGAGCTCAGATCAATGTGTATGTCAAGGATTGTTTCTTGCTGAAATCTTAGTATAGCAATGTTCTCACTGTTGTGGTAGAATGTGCTTCCTTTTTGAATTTAAATAATTCTATCTGATATTGATAAAAATCTTGGCATGCAAGCATCTCCTGAAGAGGGAGGAGTATTTCCCAGCAGTTATACTGTGCATGTGCAAATGTGTGCATGCACATGTCATGCATACCTGCATATATACACACACATCTAAAGTTTGTAGCTAAGTTTTGTCAGATTGAAAATTTATCTTGTCAAATTCTCTAAAATTTGGAGTTGCTTGTGATGATCCTGAAAATGTTTTAGGTGTTGGTGTAATCAATCTGAGGATTGAGCTAACCCACATGTTCTGTAAAAAAAATCCATAGCAGGCATCTAAATGCCTTTCCCACCCTTCTTAAATGTAATTGTTGAATAGTCTATCCATTGTAGTATTCGATTGTATTTACATGAACACCAAATTCTCTTGGTAGAATGATGTTGGGGCATTTTGTGAAGCCTTTATGGAAGAATTCCAGTATGGTAGCATAATGATTAAATCATTTGCTATGGAGTGCCATAGAAGCTAGGATTTGGATAAAGGAGGCGAGGACTGGAGGCCTGCCCCTATTAGGCGTGTTAGCCCATTACTGGAAACTAAAATTGAAGATGGGAAATCGAAAATGGGATGCTGGGAACTGGGGGCTAGAATTGGGTACTAGGATCAGAGGCTAGGATTGAACACTGGATACCAGGACTGGGGAGTGGGGGTTGGATGTTAGGTACTGGGCTTAGAGACTCAAAGCTAAGTGCTGGAGGCCTGCCTAGGAGAGGCATTCTGGCCTGTTATTGGAACTTGGCAGTTAGAAGCTGGAGATTAGGGACTAGATATTAGAAACTAGACACTGGGGGCTAGGGACTGGAGACTGGAATTGGAATAGGATACTAGCACTAGATGCTGGCGGCTGGAGCCAGAGCCGGATACTAGGAACTAGACAATAGAACTGGCTATTGAAGCCTAGAACTGGAGCTGAATAGTGGTGACTGGACACTGGAACTAGATACTGAAGTTGGAACTAGATACTGATGACTGGGTACTGGAACTGGGTCTTGGGGACTGGGGACTGGAGTTGAAGCTGTAGTTGGATGCTAGGGATTGGATACTGGAACTGGCTCTTTGAGGTTGGATATTAAATGCTAGATATAGGAATGGGATGTTAGAATATGGATATTGGCCTGAACCCTAGAGCTGGATGCTGAACGCAAGATAGTGGACATAGGTACTAGAAACTCGGTATGCGAACCAAATATTGGGAGTTGGATGCTAGAACTGGATACTGGAAACTGAGTGTTGGAACTAGATACAGGAAGTCAGATACTGGGAATTGGAAGCTGGAAGCCGGATACTAGAGATTGGCAGCTGAAAGTGAGATATTGGGACCAGAGGCTAGAAGCTGGATACTGAAAACTAGAGGTTGAAAGCTGGATGCTGGAAGGTGGAAGGTAGAGACTAGAAGTTGGAAGCTAGAAATTGGAAAATGGATATTGGAGACTAGAAGCTGAAAATGGGATACTGTGATTGGAGGATGGAAGCTGGATACTTAATCTGGATACTAAAAATTAGATATTGGAGGCCTACCCATATAAGGCATCCTGGCCCGTTGCTGGGAACTGGAGCTGGAGGTTAGAGATTGGATACTGAGAACTAGATCCTGAGAGCTGGATACTAGCAATTAGATACGGGAACTAGATGTTAGAATCTAGATATTAGAATAGGAGACTAAAACTGGATGCTAGATGCGGGATACTTGAGCTGGATACTAGAAACTAGGTACTAGAACTGGATGCTGGAGGTTGGGTATTGGAACTAGGTACTGAAAACTGGATACTGGGCGGTCGGCTCCGAACCGCTACTTGGTGGAGTCGACGCCAGAGGGAGAAAAGGGTTCGACACAGTGGAACTCTGGGAAGTGGCGGCCATGGGTAGGCCGCTACCAGAAGGTGGCGGTCGCCAAAGGGCCGCTATCTTGTCCAGAATGCAGAAAATGTCGGTAAACTTGAGTGCTTTCTAGATAAATAGGCTTTGAGGGTACAACCAGCTTGACGTCCTAGTGAGAATCTCAAGCTCGCGGAGACTTACGGAGGTCTTGAAACACGATCACCTAATCTGACAAAAGGAATATCCGACGGAGAGGATCACAAGTCCAAGAAAGTCTTCCTATAGGTGCAAAGTGTAACTAATAGCATCGTACTGGGATACATGCTATATACTTAAGAAAGACTAGAAAAGAGAGTGAATCGTGTAGAAAACAGAGATCAAACAGCAACAAATAAGTCCGTCAAGCATATGAAATATGACATTAATACAAGAGTATATGGTTTTGGCATGAAATTAGCATAAGGTTAAAATAAATTTCTAAAGCATATAAGCCATGAAATCTAGCATGATGGATGCACAATATAACGACTAATAGGAATGTAGTAATGTAACTAGGCATGAGACCTAAATACTTAAGCTTAACATATAATTATAAGGGCTGTTTTGCGTTCTGTTTAGAGTTAACAGGAAGCAGAAATTAGAAATATGAAGGTGGTCTAGGAGGGATCGCTTATTGATAGTGACGGTCTATCGGGTAGCCACCGTCTGTAAGAGGCGGTCTCTTGCTGGCCGCCTTCTATCTGTAGCAGACAAAAGTAAAAGCCGAGATACAGGGCAAAATCTAGGAAAGTTGATGTAAGAAAACTATAAAGAATAGAAGGGTAAAGTATGCTAACATGTTTAGAACAATTAAGATGCATGACTGGGCATGAATTAAGCCAAAATTATCATCTTTTTGGTTAAGAGTACAGGGATAACATGCTATGAAAATTATGCATGTTCGGTCATGATAAAACATAAAATACTCCGTGTATAATGTATGAAATCACATGAAATTAGAAGCCTTTTATCCCTAACTTGATGTTTGAGCCTTTCATGAGATAACCTATCTCTGGGACGGCCTCTTAGACTTCAAATTTGTTATTGGAAGGAGACCCAAGTTCCTGCATGTCTTGCGTGGAATCTTCAACTTCCAGACGTCCTAACTCTTTATCCTCCTGTCCTAAATTTGTGAAATTTGGAGGGTGACGAGAAGATATAAAGAGGAACAACTTATTCTAAAGGATCAACTTAAAAATATCTCGATTTGAGCTCCTAATCCTCGGAGCTTACTCCAATTATGTGAGTATGCCTCCGCTTCTCCCCTGCAATCCTCTGGATATGGGGAGATGCTGCCCGAATTTCATCATACTCAGGTAATTAATTGTCCTCACAATCTGGGCTTAATAAAACATGCTTCCACAATAACAAGTTTTCGTGTTTGAGTATGAACCTCACACGAGCTCTGACCCTGCTTTCAGGGCATCTAGGCCTTCAATCTATTCATTAATTAACTCAATTAACATCAAAATACCCACAAATAGCTTGATGGCTCAAATAAACTAAAAAATATCAAGAAAATCACCTAATCCGGCGGGGCATTAATCCGACGTGCCCTATTACGGCATGGTACACCATCGCGCCGGTTTAGCATAACACTCAAACTCGTAAAATTTTAAGTGGCTTCCACTCGGCGTGGCCAAGTCCAACGTGCACCGGGCGGACCGCGCCAGTTAAGCTCCTTTGTCCTCCCCGCGTTGTTTTGACCCTTTACCTAGGTTACACCATGCCATGGAATGATTTACCTATGCCTAATCACGTCGGTTTTGAACAAAACACCCCTTTTCGTGCCGTTTCAACTGCTCACTCATTCTCGAGCTAACCATCGCCTCCAATGACAGGGGCTAATCAACGTGACCTACCATAAGTCAAATAAGAAGAGATTGATTAAGTTCAAGTTGTCTGCTATTAGACTTTTGCCAACGCATGCATCATGTCAAAACATATGTCTACACTTGCCATATTAACGCATGCTCGCCTGGTCGAGTCCTCGGTATCTCAAATAGCACTGATGGAAGTCCGGGTCATGCCCGACCGGAAGCTTTCACTATGCGTGATGGTGATCTCCGGACCTATGTTCTCTGTCTCGTACTGGGGTTCAAATTTAATGAATTGTGCCTACTCTGCATGATAAAAAAATGATAAATGAACCATGTTATGTGGTTTCCTAAATTTTGCCATCACATGCATTCTATCTCAGCCTCAGACGGCTCGTTATCTCGGTAATTAATCAAAAAATTTTATTCTTATTGGAGGATGTAATTAACGCCATAGCCTTTATGGTATGATAGATTTCTGGTCTCGACATGAATCTCACTCTCACTTGACGCGGGTCAGGTTGAGCGCATAATAAACTCATCACTCAGTGACTGGCACGCCCTAAACAAAAAAATACAATATTAAAATCCATCCCCCATACGTCTTTTTTCCATTTTCTTGAGTCCTTGTCATTGTACCTTTTCCTTATCTTGGTCAAGTGTTTGTCACTATGTTATGAGGCTTGGAAGAGTTATGTGATTATTTTTGGAATATTATTATGTGCATAAGTTTTAAATTTTAGTTTTAGATACTTCATAGTGTAAATAAATGTTAAAACCTTCAAAGTTAACATGTTTATAACCATTTACATGTTCATAGTTTCAGACATGTTCTTAATTTTGTACATGTTCATGGTTTTAACTTGCTAAATAAATTGTTCATGATATTCTTGCGCACACATACACACGTCGTTTTGTCATCATCAAAAAGGGGGAGATTGTTGGATCTCCTAGTTGATTTTGGATAGTTATGTTTCAATGATGACAAATCTTTTGTGTGTGTTTCTTATGCGGTTAATTGAGAAATGCTTGATAACCAAGATAGTAATATTGTGTTCATCCAACTATGCAGGAAAAATACTCTTGGTGGACTCTTGGAACTCAAATTCTTGAGTGATTGAGTCATTTTCAGCTTGGATTCAAATCAAATGGTAAATCATCCTTATACACTTTAAGAGAAAATGGTATGGTCTTACAACTCTTAAATGCACAAACTAGTTTAGTTAGTGTTCATGATGCTCACTCTTGTACATAAATGGAAAGCCATGAGTGTTTGGTGTTTAGTTACACATTTGTGATTGCAAAAGTTATTCCATGCATATTCTTCATGAGATTTTTTAGCTTGCATGTTGATTAATCATTACATGTGAAAATTAGTTTTCACACCTTGATCATATTCATTGTCATAGGATACTCATGTTAGGTGTGTCATCTTAGCTTTCAAAGGGCTCTCTTGCATATTCTCTAAGGGGTTTCAAAAAGATGGAAACATGTTTAAGGGTTTTGAAACAAACATTGGTTGTGTCTTGACATCACATTGAGCATTCATGTTAATTAAACATTAGATTGATTGATACTAAATTTTGGTTGGCAAAAATGAAGGGTTGAATGTTTTTCTATATGTTCATACACTCATTGTAAATTGAGCTTTCAAGTTTACATTTCATGTAAGTTGCATAAGGGAGTGTAGCCTTGAGATTATTTCAAATTCTGAGACTTACTGAATTTTGGTCGACCGACCCTGTAGCTTAGGTTGATCGAAATTTCCAGCATTGCTGGAACCTAGACCTGAGAAAGTTCGATCGACCGAACCCCAGGCTTAGGTCGACCAAAATTTTCAATGCTTCCTGAGAATTTTCTGCACATTTTAGGTCGACCGATCTCTTGGACCAATCGACCAAAAATGGCGGGTGGCCCATTTCTCTTAAGTCTGAAACCCATCTATTAAAGATCAATTTGGGGTCAAACTTGACACTAATACACTTAGGGCATTCATACATATATTCGACTCATTTTGATGGGGTTTTAACGCAAGGCACATCAATCCACAAAATGAGCACAACACACAAAGGAACACAAGTGTGGCACCTTCAAAACATGGCACCATCGCTATTGTCTTACAAATCAAGGAGACACGGCCTATGCCACAAAACAGCCACCGATAGAAATTCACACTCGGCAGACAATACAAGCATCATCTCTTACGAGGAAAACAATCATCTCAACTGGCTACTCCAACTTATCAGCTTCCGTGGCATAACAACAATTGAAACTGGCACGCAGAACGCCAATGACAGCACTGGACCACAAACACAATCAAGTCGGTCCTCACTCAGACACCACATCTGATTCGAGTTTCACACCAACCCTACCCTCTCAGGAGCGTACAAGAAAACCAACCGATAAGATCTCGAGCCATACAATGCCAAACTCAGACTCACAGTGAACTCCTCCCATGCTGACCACAAACACAACCCAACACACTATCTCACAATGGACACTTACCAATCCCCGCCTCTGTTCTCAACATAGAACTACGGGACACAACCACAACTGGGTCACATTAAGGCACAATTACAGCTAGACCACACAGCTAAAATGTACTAGCCACTCGTAGCTTGCCAACAAGGACCCACAATAACTCTTAGAAAAGCATCTCTAGGATCACGATCCATCTCGAGAGCACAACTTCCAAGAAACACAGAAAAAGGGGTACTCCTCTAGCACATTCATCGACATATTTCCCCAATTCTCAAAACTGTCGATGCCTACAACCACAATGCCTCAAGCAATGGCACGGTAACCAATAACATCAAGGCACACATAGCCAAGGCAATCTCACACCGAAGAAACAATCTTCTCGACTGGCTAGAATCTCCCAACCCTATGGTCCTCGACCTGTGGGTTATGAACCCACCACACTTCTACTGCACACTCAACACAACCCACACAGGCATCACAAATAACTCGGCATCTGCATCTCAGCACATCCCTCGGTCCCATTACAATTCACGAAACTACAATGTACCACATCTCAATTACCGATCCTACCAACAATCATTCACAAGTTTCCATAGTGAAAACCATCATGCCAAGAGCCATAGCATAAGCCACAACATAACCTCAAAACAATGCCATAAGACAGCATGAGAAAGTCAAGCTCAGCTAACAACAACTCACCAAGAAGAAAATCCTTTAGCTCGCTTGAGCACTCTCTCAAATAGGGCATCCATACGACGACCTCAGGGGCTGACCAAACCTCAAGCTGGGATGGCCAAAATGACATTAATCTCCCCTGAAGACCATGCACGGCCATCACACCAACATTAATTCGCATTAGCCTCTGGCGAAAACCAGAAAGGGCGGAGGAGTTGGTAAAGAGAAAACAAAAAAAAACTCACTCCCTCTCTACTCCTCTCTGATGAAGGCCGTCAACTGCGGCATTCCGTTGACAGTGACCTCAGCATTACTCCACAACAATGGTGGCCACTACGCCCCCGAGAGCAGGTCATCGCCAGTTCCAGTTCCAATTCTCAGTCCCTATATTCCGACTACAGCACCTTCACAGGCCAATTGCCCAGTTCTAGTTCCAGTTCCCAGTCCCCGTATTCTGGCTACAATGCCTTCACAGGCCAGCTGCCCAGTTCCTGTTCTAGTTCCCAGTCACTGTATTCCGACTACAACGCCTTCACAGGCTAACTGCCCAGTTCCAGTTCTAGTTCCCAGTCTTTGTATTCTGGCTACAACGCCTTCATAGACCAGCCGTCCAGCTCCAGTTCTAGTTTCCAGCTCCTGTATTCCGGCTACAACGCCTTCATAGGCCAGCTGCCCAGCTCCAGCCCCAACTTCCAGCTCCAATTTTTTGGCTACAATGCCTTCACAGGCCAGCCACCCAGCCCCAGTTCTAGTCTCCAGCCCCATCATTTTGGCTACAATGCCTTTTCAAGCTAGCCGCCCAGCCTCAATTCCAAGTCTAGCTCTAGTACCCCGACTACAGTGCATCCGATGGCCAGCCGGCCAGCTCAGGTTCCAGTCTGCATCACCGGTTACAATCCCAGTCCCAATGACAAGTTCCAATCCTAGACCCAGTTCCAACCTCCAGGCCCTGTCCAAGTCCTAGTTCCTAGCCGCAATGCCTTCCCCGGCCAGCTCGGCCCTAGTTTCCCAGGCTAATGTGAATTACATTTCCAGCTAACAACATGACAGTAGCCAATACCCTATCGCTCAGTCTACAACCTGCACACACCAGAATCTCCTCAGTAGCCATAACCACATAGACCACCACATCCCCATGGGTCTATGCTAGTAGTATATAACATGGGCTTTTGTCCTTCAAAGGACTAGTCCCCAACACCCAGCCATCTCCGCTACTTCCCAGTACCTAGCACTCAGCTCTCAGCATCCAGCATCTAGTTAAACCATTTTTCATGGTCAGTCCCCTACGCCTACACCCGAAATCGGGTAAGCCCAGCCCTCTGCCCTCTGTACCAACGCACAGTAAAAGAATCAAGCACGACTAACAATAAGTGGTCACTGTTGGTTTTAAATGGTTCCTTTCAAGAGTGTAGATGTTGTGATGAACAAGAGAATATGAATCATGAACAAGTGCAACACCAACTCAAGCAATCAACATGAAGATATAAGCATATGGGGTAAGCAAAAGGGAGGAGAAGAAAGAAGAAAGAAGCAGATTAAGACCCCACAGAACGGGTCTTCCCCGACATGCCCTAAGCGGCCTTCGCCGGCACACCCATGGTGGCCTTCCCCGGCACACCCTGTGGGTCTCCACCGACACGCGAGCACCTGGCTTCCCCGGCATAGTCCAGACGGCCTTCACCGGCATGCCCATGAGGCTCCTCACCGGCACACTCTAGATGAGTTTCCCCGGCACACACTGTGTTTTCGTTCACCGGCACGCCATGTGCATTGTTCCCCGACACAGCCTCGGTAAATGCCATTAAGTGTCACGCAAGGACAAAACGCATGGGTGAAAATAAAGAGGCTATGATGGATGAAAGTGATGGGAAATGAAGAATATGGGGGACCCTACTAAGGCAAAGAGAACAAAACACCGATAATTTCTGACAAAAATTTGTCAGAGTTTCCCCTAGGCCCGAGGCGTAAGGGGAAACACGGGTGCGCGTCCACAAGGAGTGACGGCCCCAGCAAAGTATGGTGGGCCCCGCAGGGCGACACCAGAAGTCCTCAGCAGTAAATATTTATGCCTCTCCCTCTCACCTGTACACCTTGTGGGAAGCCTTCCCTGGCGCACCCACTATAACCTTCCCCGGTATGCCCTCAGGGTCTTTGCAGGTACACCCCAAGGTGCCTTTCGTCGAGACGCTACCCCCAACTCCCCCGGTACAGTCCCTAAGCCTTTGCCAACACACCCCATGGTGGCCTTCCCCGACATGGTCCCTAAGCCTTCACCGGCACACCCTGTGGTGGCCTTCCCCGACACGATCCATATATCCTTCACCGGCACACCTTGTGGTGGCCTTCCCTGGCATGGTCCCTATACCCTTCGCCGATGCCCCATCCATAGTCGTCTCCCCCGACACACCCGACACGACCGGCGACTGCGTCCGTGGTGACACCCAGAGGAGAGGAAGAGGGAGAAGGAAGAAGAAGAAGAAATGAAGGGGAAGAAGGAGAAGAGAGGGAGGGGAAGGAGCCTAGGGCTCCGTCGCCCCCCCCCCCGAAGTCGAAGAAAAGAGAAAGAAGAGAGAAGGAGGGAAGAAGAGGACAGGGGAGAAGGAAGAGAGAAGCAAAGAGGGGGAGGGCCTTCGTGGCCGCCTCCTCACCCCGATGATGACGGCGACGACAACGACGGCAGTGGCGGTTGCGGCACCGACAATGGAGAGGATGAGGGGGAGAGAGGATCCGCCCGTCTCCTCACCGAAGAGAGAAAAAGGAGAGGGAAAGACAAGTTGTTCGAAAGAGAGGGGGTGGCCCATTCACGCGTAATAAACTTATAATTGAAATGAAATTTCTATTTGTTCAATTATCTGAGTCTTATTCTGTTCTGATCGACACGACTGTTTAACTGTCACGTTCCGAGCAACGAACACGTTCCACTGCTATCGGTTCGAGGCGTGACAGGGAGTCACCTCGGGCCAAATAGAATCCTCCAAAACATGAGAGTCATCGTGCATATACTTCCGCAACATCAAGACGTCGAACACGTAATGCACTGATGCTAACTTCCAGGGTAACTAGAACCGATAACTAACCTCGTCAATGCGCTTTACGATGGGAAAAGGACCAACCTAGCGGGGACTCAACTTCCCATGCAGGCCAAAGTGCATCACCCCCTTCATCAGAGAGACTCTCAAGAATACTCGATCGCCAATGACAAAACTGAGGGGCTGCCTCCTCTGATCGGCATAGCTCTTCTGCTGACTCTGAGCTGCCAACATGTTCTAATGCACCGAATGCACCACATTCACGCACTATTGTACCAACTCTGGTCCCGTCATAACATGCTCTCCAACCTCAAGCCAATCAAGTGGAGTCCAACATAGCCGCCCATACAACACCTCATAGGGGGCCATCCCAATGCTCGAATGATAGCTGTTATTGTAGGCAAACTCCACTAATGGTAAATGGTGAATCTAGCTCCCCTGCCACTCCAGGCAATATGACCTCAGCATGTCTTCTAACGTCTGGATGGTCCTCTCTGACTGACCGTCCGACTGGGGATGATAGGCCGAGCTAAAAGCTAACTCGGTGCCTAGAGCTATCTGAAAATTCCTCCAAAATCCAGAAGTGAAATGTGGATCTCGATCTGACACAATGGAAATGGGGATTCCATGCAAAGGTATGATCCGCTCCACATAAAGACGTACCAGCTTGGGCACACTCCAGCTGACTCTGATCGGTAACAATCGAGCCGTCTTCATTAGCCTATCTATAAGCAACCAAATGCTATCATGCCCACTCGGAGTCCTCGGCAATCCCACCATAAAATTAGTGGTCATGTGGGCCCATTTACACATGGGAACCTCCAAGGGCTGAAGCGTACCTCTCGATCGCTAGTGCTCTGCCTTCACCTACTGACAGATCAGGCACCTGGCCACGAACTCAGCAACATTTCTCTTCATACCAGGCCACCAGAATTGTCTCCTCAGGTTTCGATACATCTTTGTCGCACCCGGGTGCACCATGTACCTGCTCCCATGAGCCTCTACTAACACCGCATGTCTCACCTGCTCCTTGGCTGGGACGTACAGCCTACCTCAAAATCCTACAACACCGTCCTCGCCGAGCTACACATCGGCCATAGCCAAAATCTGGGACAACTCAGGGTCTGCATGCTGAGCCTTTGTCACCTGACGATGGATGGCTGGGGTGACAGTCAAACTTGCAAGCACCGCTGACCCTGGCTCTCGGGGAACCTTAAGCCTGAATGTCACTTCTGGCACTTGCGCCAAGAGCCTCCACTTTCTCAACATCATTGCGCTGACCATAACCTTACGGCTCAAGGCATCGGCAACGACATTCATCCTGCCCGGTTGATAAGATAGGGTGAAGTCATAATCCTTCATATACTCCATCCATCGCCTCTGCTTGAGGTTAAGGTCCTTCTAAGTGAACACATGCCTCAAACTCTGATGGTCAGTGAACGCCTTGAACTTCTCACCATACAGATAATGCCTCCAAATCTTCAACGCAAAGATCACAGCCGCTAGCTCAAGGTCATGGGTAGGGTAGTTCTCCTCATGTGGCTTTAATTGCCGCGATGAATACGCTACAACCCTACCATGTTGCATGAACACAGCACCCAGACCAAACCTGGAAGCATCTGTACACAATACAAAATCTCTCGATCCAGAAGGTAACACCAACACCGGTGTCGAAGTGAGCAACCTCTTCAGCTCCATGAAGCTCTGCTCACACTCATCAGTCCAGAAAAAAGGCACATCCTTCCACATAAGTCTAGTCATCGGGGCTGCAATGTGAGCAAAATCCTGAATAAACCTCCGATAATAGCCTGCGAGCCCCAAGAAACTCCGAATCTCCGTCACGGATCTCGACCTCGGCCACTGCATCACAGTCTCGACCTTGGCGGGATCCACGAAAATACCATCACCAGAAATCACGTGCCCTAAAAAGTGCACCTCACGAAGCCAAAACTCGCACTTGCCAAGCTTCGCATACAGCTGGTGATCTCGCAAAGTCTACAACACGACCCTCAAATGGTACGCATGCTCCTCTGCAAACTGCTAATAAACAAGGATGTCATCCACAAACACGACCACAAACTGATCCAGGTAGGGACGAAACACCTTGTTGGGTTCTGTGCATCCCCTCGTTGTCTTTGACAATGGTTTTGATGATTCCAATATATTGTATGTCTTATGCTTAATTGTAATTTGATGATAAACACACTAACAAGATGATATCTTATTTTGTAGGTTGAGATTCAAAGGTCCTTCCTGAATACATTTATGAAATCGATGCGTGCTGTGCATGAGCAGTTGGAGCTTTCATGTGCTAAGGCGGCTTTTCTGTTCTCAAGATATTATATGAATTTGTGTTTACTCATATTGAAAGAACTGACTTTGATGTGGATGAGTTAAGTTCAAACTGGTTTTGAATGTGCTTGACTTGATTGAAAGAACTTGATTGTTTTAGTCTGAAATGGAATTCTATGTGCAGCTTTGTTAAATCATATTTTGATATGTGAGAGTTGCGTAGAAGAATTGGGTTCCTTGAGTTAAAGTGAACTGACATCTGCACCGACCCACATTTGCCAATTCTTTATGTGTGGACAGTCCTTGGGCTTATATGCATATACATTAATCGTTCATATGTACTGACCTGTTCATTAGTTGATATTTAGAAATCATCATGTGCATTCATATGTGAGTTCATGAAAATCTCAGTTTGAAAATCCATAAAACACTCATATGTGGCTTTGCATCTTAATATGTGAACATGCAGGTTAAACACATGTCAATTACACATTTGATTTCAATGTGCATGTTGACAGTTTTGGATTGAAACTGAAATTTAGACTGAACCTTGGATCCATGAGAGGAATGCATTTTACTTTACTCCAATGCATGTTTTTCACTTGGCTAAATCAAGTTTTCATAAATGGGTTGAAAATGGCTTCTTCAAGTGCCTTGTCTCATAACTCTCATGATTTGAATTTCTTGAAAGTGCAGGTTTCAAGATACCCACAAACCTTTGTAATCATGGTAAGAATTCAATTAAGTATATGTTTCCAAGTAGGTAAGTTGGGTTTAATTTATTTGGCTACTTAATTGTCTTTGGATTGAGTGAGCTTCATGACGCATCATGCTCAATTTGATTCTCATTCATTCTTGTTAAATCTGATTTGAATTGATGTTTTGAAACCCCTCATGCATGTCATTTAATTGTATTTAAATGGGGTTAAATGTTGCTTAATGGGTCTTAATGTTTTTGGGCTTCATTGGACTACATTATGCAGTTTTCTGAATGCACTCTGAAAGGGTCGACCCCATGGGTCGACTCTTGAGGGCCTGGGGTCTGTTTACAAGGTAAACAGAACCCCCTGGTAAAAAGGTCGACCCCATGGGTCGCAATAAAGCTCACTTTTTGAGGGTCAAGACTACCCCTATTTGAGACCTCTCCCATCTTTGGGAATGCCTAGGTTGGTCATCTCATCCATCAATCTCTTGCCCCAACACTCGGCCGAGCAGAGAAGAGAAAATGCCATTGTACATACCCAGAGTATGGACAAAGCAGCAATGGTGTGCTTTAAGAGGAAATCAACTATGGCTTGCTGTGAAGTGTGTAAAAAGCCCATACTACGAGGGACACCCTCAACGATTGGGGAAAGAAACTCAGACTCTAAGCGCGGAGCTATCACCAGCCTAAGGGTGCTGCAGAAGCAAACTCATTTTGACTAAACAAACTAACCAACTAAGCCATAAAGTCACTCAAATGTGTTACGGAATCTAGCATTATAACCACGTGTAGGAGTAATAGAAATAATGACAATGATAGCATATTCTTGCATAAAATAAAGATACATTGCACATCCACAGCATGAAATCAATATCCTTAAGCAAACTTGGTCATCGAGCTTTGAGTAGCATGAGCCTTGATTTCCTCACTAGGACAAAAGGGAGAGGATAGCAAAGGATTAAAGATTCCTCCACACAGAGGAGCGGCAGACACTAAACTGGATGAAGAATGATAAAAATGAAGAGAGACAAGGGTTAAAACTCCCTCGTTAAGGCACAAATACCTTGATAACAAGGAACAAAATACAGAATAACCAGATCAATTGAGATTGAGGTAGACTAAAGTCTCGAAAACACTAAGAAAAATGGTGAGAATCCCGAAAGGGTGAAGATGAGAGAATGGAAAGACAATGAGAGGATTACTGTGAAGATGGGGAAGAAGAAGAGTAATCATCTGACGTGGTCGAAGAAGAAGAGTAATGGTCATCTAATAGGGTCGGAGAAGGAGAATCGTAGACATCCGACAGGGTCGAAGAAGGAGCAGAGGCAACACCAGGAAGTCCCGGGGAATTAGAAGATGTCCCGAAATCAAGATGGAAGGAAAGATCCGGAGGTTCTGGATAAGAAGAGGAAGAATTAGGAGAGATCTCAAAGTCGTTGTGAAAGACAGGCATAGGCCAAGGCCTAGAATTGTGAGAGGAGGGAGAATCCAGAGGCCCTGGATGGGAAGAAGAAGAGGAATGGGGGCTTGTGGACACCAGAAGAGAGGAGAAGATAATAGAAGTAGGATCTGAAGTGGGAAGATACACCACCCAAGGGTGGGAGCTGAGTAGAAGAAATGATATAGAAAGGATAGGAAGAAGAAGTGGACCCCTGAGTGCATAACATGCGGCCCTTGAACTTTTCCTGCCACCACTTCTTGGCGAAGTTGGTTATATTATTGTGCAATTGCATCTTTATGTGTGATTGTATTGCGCTCTGGTCGTTCTTGCTTGCAAGAGGCTTACCATGCCGGCTGTCCACGTTCTTCGCCGAGCGAGTCTTCCACTGTAATTAAAGGCTCGAGGCGTGACATTGGTAGACTCTATCTCCTAAAATTGTGGGAGAACTTTATGAGTTTTCTGCAACCTCTATATAAACTATCCAGTTCACAGTTGCTAAGGGGGGCTCTTTCTGGATGTGGGATGAAGCCATGCTGGATTGTCTACTCACAAGTTTGACTCCATCTTGAAGAGGGAAGTATTATCTTTCCATTTCATCCTTCTGGACTTGATTTCATGGTCTATGCTCTTAGTTCTAGCTCTATTAAATTCACAAATCATCACAACTGCACTATTTTCTGCACACGTTTGCACTTTTCTCCATATTGCGTCGCCTCTACCTGTGATTCTACTACTTGTTGTCTCCCTCTATTTGTTCCTATGCATGCACAGTACACACACCTATCTTTTCTACCCTTCCACAGGGGTAAAAAACTATCCCTCTGTGGGTTTGCCTTCAATTTCTACCCCTATTTTATCACTGTAGGATCGATGCTACACTTCATGATCTAATGGATTTTTCTCTTGTGTTTTGGCTTTGTTTTGCAGGAGAGCATTGTATGAACATAAGGCACTCTTCCTTAAGCCGGCTGGAAGGAGAGGAGGTTTGATTCCACAAGCTCCCCGCGTCCCGTTGCACGCGCGCGATCACGTTGTAGCGGTCACCTTTGGCCGCAGTTTTCTTCTTCCTTTCCCAAGGTACATAGTAGGTTTTCATTCATTGTAGCATCTATTTCCTATTGCTAATCCTTGGGTGGTGATCACGGTCTACTTCTATATCTCCATCGCCATTCTCTTTGCCTATATTGTTGCATGTTCATGCATACACATTAGTTTAAGGGGGGCGGAGAGAACTATTAAATAATCTACAGTTTTTTGGCGATCACGGTGGGACAAGTTGGGTGTGTGCATGTCCATGTTTAGGTAGTATTTTCTTTATTTTCCCACTGTTTTGGGCGTTTTAAGGGCTCTGGTAGCCTGGCAATCTTTTGGTAGACCGCAAGGGGCAAGAAACAATCATTTGGTAGACCACTTGTGGATTCCGGCAGTTCTGCGCGCGTGCTCACAGGGCCCTGTTCGTTGATGAATAACTTTCACTCCATGGGTCTGATTGTGCCGATTTTTGTTCCATTGGATATCCCTTTGTATTATTTTTCCATCCATATACTATTTGTATCATTTGGCTCATATTTGCAAAAAATTACTACTTGATGCTCTCTTATTCCCCTACCACCCATAAAATTCCTAGTGTCCAGATCTGAAAGCTCCCCTCAGGTCAAAATTCACTTTCAGATAGGTCACACCCTGCCTTGTCTGCCCTGCGATTCGAGCCAGAAATTACGACCAGTTGCAGAGGTTTTCATTTTTAGATCCACCATTGGACAGATCTGAAATTCCCATATGTCGAAGCTTTTCGAGTGCTCTTTGCAACGGTGCAAGTCTCGCCTCGATCCGACATCGGGGCTGGGCATGGCGGCCAATCACGCCGAAGCACGCAGATCTGTCCAGGTCTGTCCCGAGACAGGCTTGCAGGAAGGGGTCACAGATTAAATCCTCATAAAATACGCCAAAGCAGAATTAGTGGTCGCCGCTCCAGGGGGTCGACTAAGGACCCTCCGCCAATGTCCCGGTGAACCGCTACCTGCAGAATACTTCCAGATGCCGATGTCCTTTTGGACGCTCGTGATGTCTGTCCTGTCGTCCTGAACTTGCAGATCTGGAGCCGTAGCCCACACCGCCCGACACGTCGCCAAATGCTACCCGTCAACTGAGGGTCGGCACCCTCGGACTGCTGTTGTGGCCTGTTACCTCCCTGCGTGGAGTGGGCCATAATTTTCATGTTGTAAATCAATTTACTTATTGTGCTGGGAGTGACGATTGTTAGCCAAGAAGTCTTCCCCACACCTCGAGCGTAGAGGTACATCTCCATCTCCCCCTTTATTACTTGCTGATTTAGTATATGCTTGAATGCCACGTTAGCATGAGATAGGAGTCTTAGCTTGCTGCAAATGCTTTCACCGTAGTGAGAGAGCATTCTCGTGACCCATCCCGTGACCCGATCCGGGCACGAAGGAGTGTAGACCACCCTCGACTCACGCCGATTACTCAACCGTGCGGATCCATGCGCTTCAACCTCTAGGGACGAGTCGGGAGTTGTGTTTCTTGTTGAGGACAATTCTCCTCTTCTGGGGCTCCTTGAAGTTGCTCCGAGGTGTTCCCCATGTACGTGTTTGCTGGTTGCATCTGTCCGAGGTGAGTCTAGTCAACATAGCAAGTCCAAGGTTGCATTGTCCATCTGAGTGACACCCGTCCCGCATCAGCTCCTTTTCTTCTTCTTCCACCAACCCCGGAGATGCCTGGATGTAGATCAAAGCCTTCTCCCACCTTCTCCTTTTCTCCTCCTTGGCCTTCTTCTCTTGCAAGATAGAAACATAAGCTCAATAATCACCAATTCTTCACAAATTCGTAGCTCTCTCATATGTATATATAAGAGACATGAAAAGAC
>JANBPO010005375.1:0-210257 GCA_024336825.1 Amorphophallus titanum | reverse complement strand
CACATGCACAGGAGATTTTTAGGTGGTTCGATCTCAACCTGAGATCTACGTCCACCCCACACTCAAACCAGAGTGTGCCTTACTGTTGCGCCTCACAACTTGCGTTTGTTGAGCATTACCGTTTGGCTTACATCCGCTACCTTATAGCTTGACCAGAGGAACACTCTCCTCTCTTCCGCCAACCCGAAGGGGAACCACTAATGACACCTAGTCACTAGCAACCAAAGACTGATGTCTCTCTTCCTCCAAACTGGAGGGAACCCACAAGTGACAACCTGTCACTTGCCACCAGAAACACCAAGTCTCCCTTCCTCTGAAATCCAGAGGAAAACCACAAGTGACACCCAGTCACTTGCAATCGGAGACACCAAGTCTCCCTTCTCTTGAGTCCACAGGAGGAATTCCACCTCAAACCAGAGAATCGGAAGAACACAGTAGAAAAGGTAAACTACAAAAGGAAAAATTGAGCAGTATCCCACGCTCGGACCTCCAATGGATGAAGTTTCTATTAATAGGGTGTTTATCCCGTCGAAAGTCTTGCTACTGCTAGGAGGCAGGATGCTCAAAGGGATAGGGGAGAGTAAGAGTCCTTTAACGGTGGAGAGCTCTCCTCCAGGACATAATGCCCCCAGGGCCCTTCAACTACCCTACTTCTGGCTAGGATAGTAAGTAGCTATATAAACTCTAGAAGACCCTACAGAAAGGTAAGGTGATCCTAAGTACTTAACACCACACCCACTGGTGGAGAGCAATCTTGTGTCCCTCACCTTTTCTCCCGTTACATTCCTTCCACCTACACTCTATCAGCCTGCTGACTTAAGCATCATAGGATTTTCCCCAGAGTTCCAACCCTAGGCTCCTCTGATCCATTTTCTGCCTTGTAGATCCTCAGTCGTGGTGACGATAACAAGGGCTAATCCAAGATCGTGCGGGTCAAGATCTAGCGTGAGATCACCCCTCTTCATCTGGCGACGTCTGTGGGAAATGTATGAAGAGACAACATGGTACAAAGAAGTTCCAGTAGGAGGAATGCCAACGACAAAGGAAAGGCACCGACGACTGCGGAGGGGAACATGTGCCCTCCTGCTCTTCCATGGGCCCCTCTCCAACAATCAAGCCAATGCCTTACCTCTGTCGGCCACGGGGGGACAACCCACCCTTGGGAACCCTGATGCTCTCCAGGCCCTCAATGCCAAGTCGGATATCCTTGTTGACTTGATGAGGACCCAAGTGGCCAGGGAGGAGAGCTCGCGGCTTCCTCAGGTGAGTGGCCCCCCCCCCCGGGGGGGGGCCGGGGGGGCAGGGGGGGGGATGGGAATTTTTCTTCTTCTTTTTTTCTTCTTTTTTTTCCTCTTTTTTTTTTACATTATGTACACATATCCTGGTGTATGTAGGATACCTGCGACGCCATCATTACCAGGCTATGAAGTCAACTGGCAGATGGGAGGTAGCAGCTGGCTATTATCCGTCAAGAACTGGACGTCATTGTGAGTTTTTTTCTTTTTCTTTTTTCTTTTACTTTTTATCATGAGATTTAGCTGTCGACTGTTATTTGTTCTAGCATGTCCAGCAAGCAACAACAACAAAAATGGCTGGCAGGGCTTCTTCTAGCTCCCAGGTGCCTCGTCTGGAGGTCACCCTGCTCCGGGAGCAACTTGCCAGTGCGATGGCCCGTGCTGGTGAGGTAGAGAGCGAGCTTGCCGCTCAGGTAAGTGCTTGCCTTGCTTGGAAGTTAGCTATTTGCCGCTCTCTCACTGACCTTGTGAAATGCTTTGACTCTGGTAGGCATTGGAGATCCAGGGTGCACTGGCTCGCGCAGTCTGGGCTGAGGAGGAGCGTGACACCTAGGCGGCTACAGTAGTGGAGCTACAGCGTCCAGACGGAGGGACACCGTCTCGAGAGATGTTGGAGTTGAGGGTTTTCCTCCAAATGGGGAGGAAAGAGGCAAAGAGAGAGAGAGCAGAGAAAGAAAAGGAGAGAGAGGAAAGGAGGATAGAGCGATAATGTGATCGAGATGAGAGGAAGACCCTTGAGGCTCAAGTTATGGAGCTCCAGCGAGGCCTTCGTATTGTGGAGTAGAGGCTGATGGACATGGAGGAATGTTACGAGAGGGCACGAGAGTTCGGGGTGCGCCTTCGTTAGTCGAGTTACCTCACTGTAGGCAGCTTCTTTGCCAATCCAAGAGAGCAGCAAGGAGTTGCTGGGGTTGAGCAGGCATTGTGGGGTGAAGTGAGCATTGCCCCGTAGGGTTCCAGAAGGCCCACTAGATACCCTCGCCCCAGGGGAGAGGAGAGGGACGAGCGTGAAGGTGAGGGTGAGAGTTAAAGAGTTGGTACACCCGCTCCCTTTTATGATGTTTAAGACTGTTTCTGTAAACATATGAATGGAGTGATCTGGTTCCTTGCTATTTGTTCTCTAGTGTGTTCCTTCTTCCTCACGCTTCGGTTCGGCCATATTGTTCCCATGTGATGTGTTCTGACAAGGTGCTACCTCCCAAAATGGCTATTTTTTTCAACAGGAATCTGCCATCGAGATCAGCAATGGCGGGTTTTAACCCTCTTTCCTGTGTAGCATTTCAAACTTCCTACAGGTGCAACCCCCCTCTTTTTTTAGGGTGTTCCAGGATCATTCCAATCAGCCATTAAAATATTGCGCCGAACAGTGGCTACCAGTTCATTATAACTCCTAGCGTGCTCTTCGGAGAAATCTAGAAAAGTTACTTTCTTAATGCAGGGAGGAATACTTTTCAAATCTGTTTTTCTTGCACTAATCATGGTCCTTTGAAGTAGTTGCAGCAGACGAGACCTTCCCTCCTCCATTTCTGCCTCAAACGGTTTAAGGATTCCTGTGTCCCATGATTCTTGGTTCTGTCCATATGCCTCCTCATGAAGGAACTTCAGCATTGGTTGAAGATGGGCGACTTGACTGTTTGGAGTGTTTGGAGTTGGGGTACCTGTCAATATCCACCGGTATGAAGCAGTCAATGAGATGGCCATCTGCAGTTTATTTGTTAAACTGAGACTTGAACCAAGTGTATGCCCTTCATCTAACATCACTCTAAGCCAATGAACTTGGGTTAATATACTCTTCTTACGGGGTCCCCATTCTGCACTTAAGCGGTTAAAGGTCGTTATGACAATATCGTAGTCCCATGCAAGATTGTGGGCAGAAGGTTTCTTGTGATCAGCCCACACATAAACACGCAACTGCCCAGGTCTAACATGCCTTTGGATCTGGGTTTTCCAATGTTCAACTAAATTTGCAGGCACGATGATGAGTGTTGCTCTTGATAAGTAAAATCTGAAGGAATCCAGTGGCTTGGTGAGAGCAATTTTAAGTGCTTTCAAATCAAATGCTAAATTTTCAAGTTTGTGGGGGTAATACCACCTAGTTGTACCCCTTTCAATCTTTCTCACAAGGCCAAATGCTTGAAAGATCTTATGATATTCATGTGTAGAACGTGTATCTAAAACTGGACGTGTTAAACCACTTGTTTCCATCTCTAGTAGCTTGCTGGGGGATAGACTAGCCAACCAGTTTAAAGCCTTCTTTGTTTCCAAATTGATCAATGTGCAATGATCCTTGAGAACACTGGTGAAAAATGAGACATTCTGCTCCTTCCCCTGAGAGGTTCCTTTCGTATAAAATCCTGGCAGGTAAGTTATTGACCTCCTACAATCCCAAGACTCCTCTGGAACTGTACAAGCCTGATAAAATGGGTCACTGTTCATACTACAAAACCAAGCAGCTGTAGCATCTGGTATGCTTCTCTCTGGTAGTTTCCGCCACTTTCTACAGGCATCACACTGAACCCAGGTCTCACTAGAATCAAGGTGACGAGAATTGGATTTCCTAGATTTCTTGCAACTGATAAGAAAATTGACATGTTTTGAAAGAGAATTGAACTTGTTGATTTTTCTTTTAAAAATTAGAATTTTTATTAAAACTCCAAATTTAGGCCAATAAGATAATTAAGTAATATTACTATTCATTATAAAAAAATTTGAGATGCTAGGACGAGCTTCTTGATAATCATTGTAGATAGCCCATGTGGGGCCCTCACCCATAGGGGTGGAGAGGGAGACCACATTTGCTTCATGGCATCTTTCATTGGCCGGGTTGACGACCTCTATGGAGAGGGAGACCATATGGACTCCCCTCTTATAAATGCCTGCTTCATGTGGGTGCAGTGGGTTCACTTCATATTCCCCCATCTGTAATTCACCATTCTTGATCAATCTTTGGGCAATGTCTTTGAATACGTAGCAGTCCTCGATGGAGTGTCCTAACACCCGATGATAAGTGTAGAACCAAGGGTCATCGCTTCTTCTGGCATCACCTAGCCTCTTGGGCTCTGGTAGGGTGATCTTGTCATAATGACAGCCCATTCATAAATCACCCGAGTCTTATTTCTTGGGAAGGAATAAAGCTTCCTCACTTTCTCCTGCAATGAGGAGATTTGTTCTGCTGGCTAATTGGTTGAAGGACTAGCTACCTCCTTTGTCTTCTTCCTCAAGTGTTTGAAAGCACTAAGGTCAACTCCTTCAGATCTATCTTCTTGTTTTGCCACAACAGTGGTGGGGTAGTATTTTGCCAGAAAGGCCTCAATATCGATTGCTATCATGTTTAGCTAATCAAGGAATTGAATGTTGATGCCAATCATCCTTTGCTGAATTTCTTCCTTCAGACTTTGTTCGCAAATCCAGGTAGCGACCTCGTGACTTAACGGAGGCTCGCACCTTGCACAGAGGCTTCTCCATCTTTTAATGTAATCCAGGACAGGTTCATCATCTTTTTGTCTATGCTTGTACAGTTCTGTCCTAGTCATAGGGGAACGTTTCAGGTTTGGATGACTGCATTACCGAGGGAGGATGCCCCTTGTTAGATTAGGCCTGTGTATGCTCATTTCAGCCAACTGCTTTTCTAGCCTTTTGATCTATTGTTGTTGGTCGTATAATAATGCGAGCATAGCAGGATCATGTTGAGGGGGATCCAAGAAACAGTGTGGACTATCGCCTCTTGTTTCAATATCATGTGGGGGTAGCCACACCCTGTCATCATGGCTGGTTGGGATCAGTCCTTTGGAACTTGATGTTCCTAGCCCCAAATCCCTGCATGGAGGCAGACTCCAGAGGTGTATCTCTTCATCTTATATTTTGCTATCCAGAAGCATGCATTGCTCCCGATCTTCAGCTTTCGACATTCTAGGTTTCTTGGAGGATTTTCACAGATGGAAGTTGAGACGCTGAGGGCCACTCAACTAGTAAGCCATCATTTTTCAATGGTAGCAATTATGCCTATTGGAAGAATAGGATGCAAGTCTTTCTCCATGCTAAGGATTATGAGATCTGGAAGGTCGTAGGTAAGGGTCCATTTGATTTACCTTCAGATGAAGAGTTCTAGACTAAGGAGCATATCCGAAAGTCCACTTTGAATTGGGGTGCCATTAATTGCTAGAAAGTGTGCATTCCATCCAACTGAATTCTCCAGAGTGTCTTTCTGTACAATCGCTAAGGAGATGTGGGACAGGTTAGAGATCATATATGAGGGGACATCTCAGGTTAGAGAAATAAAGGCCAATATGTTAGTCTCTGAGTACGAAGCTTTCAAAATGAAGCCTGAAGAGTCCGTATCTAAAATGTATGCTCGTCTGAATGTCATCACCAATAGCTTGAGAAGTCTAGGAAAGACCTACAGTGAGCATGAGTTGGTCAGAAAGATTCTAAGGTCCCTAACACCCGTTTGGCATACCAAGGCCACCGTAGTTGAGGAGTCTAGGGACCTAGCTAAAATCACTGTAGATGAGCTCATTGGTTCTCTCATGACATATGAGCTGAACCTTAAGAAGGTGGATGAAACTGAGAAGAGGAGAAAGCCCCATGCACTTAAAGCCAACTATAGCAAAGGGTCATCTAGTGAGTACAGTTGTACCAGTTCTGAGGAAGATCAGGATGAGTTTGCTATGATCACGAGAAAATTCAAGAAATTCCAGAGAAAAGAAAGAAAGGGCTGAGAAGAAAGTACTTCTCTGGAAAAAGACAGCCCAAACACAAATCAGAACCTGTAAAGAAAACTGATGCCTTTGTCTGTTATAATTGCAGGAAAGTAGGACATCTCAAGGCAGACTGTCCTGAACTCAAAGAGAAGTAGCCCAGGTGGAAGAACAAGAAGGGAAAAGCTATGGTTATCACCTGGAGTGATGATAAAGAAGAAAGTCAGAGCAGCTCCTCTGACGATGAGAAAGAAGAGGGGATTTGCCTAATGGCAAAAAGTGATGATGAGGTAACTTCCCCGTTTGATAATTTTACACAAAATGAATGGGAAGATGTATATGTTGAAGTTCTTGAAAAATATGAAGACATGCATAGGGAGAACATACACTTGAAAAAGAAAATAAACTCTTTGGCCCATGATACCTCCCTGTCAGATAAACTTGCATGCTTACAAACTAAAAATATTGAACTGAGAAAATGTCTAAATGAAGATGAATTTAGAAAAAGCATGATAAGTGATTTGCAGAATGAAAATGAGAGCTTGCAGAAAATAATAGATGAAAAACGGTCTATCCAGAACTGCTGGACAGGACTAGCGATCTGTCATTAGGCCGCGCATGTCGTGTAGGTCCGAGGACCATGCATAGCTTATGCGGTCTATCAAGCAGCCGCTAGGGTTTCCAAGCGATCTAGAGATGAGCCGCTTGCCCAACCTCATGGTCTATCATTGGACTGTCTAATACTATGGGGTGTTTCAACGCAAAACCAATTAAACGGTCAAGCCACAACCGCGAACCCCAGACCTTACGGTCTATCGCGGGGCCGCGTAGTCACACCCGGTTCCTATTAGGGCCGTGTACAGAACGACATGCCCGAACCTCAGCGATCTTGACAGACCCTACTTGCGATACAAAATTCATGATATACGATGAATAGAATTTGAGCAAATGCACACCACCAGAAAGTGAACGAAAAGTCGCATAACATGGATTGATTAATTTGAAACTTTTAAGCCTGCTAACCTAACATTAATCGGGGACAATAAGGTTAACCCTAATTTTAGCATGCTCCGACTAAAACAACCAATACTCTCATGATATAGAATGAAATTTAGGGCTTTTGGTATCATATGAAAGAGGACTCCAAGACGAATCCAATGATGTATTATACGTGAAGTTTGGTCCACTAGAACCTACCTTAAAGGAAGGAGGAAGAGGACGATGTCACCGGCTAGATGCACAAAGAACACCCCAAGAACACTCCGAAATTCTCCCACGAATGTGCTCCTCGGCCGCCGTAGCATCCAAGGGTTTCTAGGTTAGGCTAGGGTCTAATTTACAGGAGTAATTGATCTCTAGAGGTGTCAATTAGAGAGGATAGAGTCCACAACTCCGGTCGCACGCGATTCGCACCTTGACCCGGTAACGTCGCCGCCTCGCCTCCAAATTCTTCCCCTAGGGCTAGGGTTTCAGAGGTCAACTAGAGGGAAAATGATCTACACATCATGGCGGTTCAGTTGGATCCGATCTGGGCTTATATGATCGAGAATTGGGTCTGAATTTAGCAATTTAAGGTTCGATAAGGTTAAACATGGATTTAGCCCTAATTCTCTTAATTCGACTGGCTTATAATTTTATTTCAGGTTTCCTGCAGAAGATAAGTTACCTATACTTTTCATCCTCTACATGATTATAATTTTATACATTTTTATAAATTGGTTGCAACATTACCCATTGCATTTTACATAGAATTTCTTATAAATTTCCCCCCTTTATTTTATCTAGTAATTTATTGGGGTGCTACACCCTCCCCCACTTTAAAGAATTTTATCCCCAAATTCACTGCACTTATCGAAATGAGGAGTAAGGAAACTTAGAAAAGATGTTCTTCTTTACAAATTTCATCACCACCTTGTGATCATTGGTCCTTGTGGCTATAGCTTCAATCTATTTGGACACATAATCGACAGCCACCAAGATGTCTTCATTCCCAAAAGAAGGTGGAAATGGTCCCATAAAATCAATACCCCAAACATCAAATATTTCTACTACCAGCATGGGATTAAGCGGCATCATATCATTCTTAGAATTGTTACCCACTACTTGACACCCTATACAAGTTTTTGAAAATTCATAAGCATCCTTAAACAGTGTGGGCTAGTAAAATGCACTTTGTAGAACCTTAGCTGCAGTCTTCTTTCCAGAAAAGTGTCCCCCACAATCAAGATTATGACAAAAATTCAGAATAGACTGTTGCTCCTCTTCAGGGACACATCTTCTTATAACCTGATTAGGACCCATATGGAGCAGCTCCAGGTCCTCCCAAAAATAGTGTTTAACCTTTGAAAAGAACTTATCCTTTTCCTGTTTAGTCCACCCTCTCGGAATCTATCCTACCGCCAGGTAATTGACAATGTGAGCATACCAGGGGGTTGAAGTATGAGAGACCGATTCTATGGTCTAAAATGGGTTCTTTCCATCTTCTATGTTATTGTCGACCACTGAGCTTTACTCTGTGCTGTAATGCCCCAGTGGGAATCCCTGGGTTTTCCCTTGGTCACCGTTTAGCCCGATCGGATGCCCTTGAATCATGAATAAAGTGAATATAAACAAGGCCTATTGCGAGCACGGTTTGGGCCTGCGGGTTTGCCCTGCCATGGCCATGACCTGACCTCACTTCGGGATCGATAAGTCTTTGGGTTGGACCTACTCTTACAAGGTTTCATCCCCTTTTCCTCATATTAAATCACGTCGGATCTTAAGTGAACATGCACACAAAGGATTATCCATGACATTGCTACAGCGTCAGCATAAATTAGTCCCAGATCGATGTCTGAATGAGCTTTCTACGATGCTTTTAGTCCCAGACTCGATGGCCCGAGGCTACATTGGTTCACCTTTGAACCTACATGCGTATGCGATGGTGTCAACGGTAAGTCAAAAGATTTGTGCGAACATGATCGAGTAGCCCCTCAAATGATCTAAATCTCCTGGCAGGCAGACCCTTGGGGGTAATGCATTGGATATGGACCCAGGTGCTACCATTTCATACACACCTGGATGATTAGGGGACCATCTCATATTTGTGTAGATGAGCACCCACTACATCCCCCCGACATACTTCGGGACATGGGGAGATGCTACCAAAATTTCAACGCTTCATCGTTCGAGTCAGGACAAATAATGCGCTAACGCACTACGGCTTTGAAGCCGATGAGAGCTAAAACAGTGCAGTCAAATCCCCGGGCACTAAAGCTACTGTCTGTTTAAATCCTATGCAAGGTCAGAGGATGGGACATGGAACAAAGAGTACTTCGGTTGGCTTTGCCTTCTTCTTCCTGTCTTCTCTGTCCTACGCTTAGGTCCAGTTCCTCCGGTCGGGTAGTAAATGTGGGACTAGCCAATGAGGAAGGTTCTTAGGCCAAGCCCTTTATCAGGAGAAGATCCTGCCGCTGAAACGGGAACAGAACAAAGGCTATACAGAGCCGAAGATGGGAGACGGGTTAACTAAACCAACACAATCGGAAAGACCATCAGTAGAATAGGGAATTGTCCAAGCCAGAAGGGGAAGTGGGCGGGCAAGGAGAGCGGCATTGCTATAGGTTCGATTCATCAATGTCGGTATCTCAGTCACAGATTGATGTTGTCCCGCCACTATATAATCCTTTTAAAAAGCGGATTTCGCTTTTTACCTAGAATAGAATACCCCAAAAATACCCAACTATTTGAGCAAGAGTTGCCGTTTCGTCGAATGCTATTAGGAAAACTTTGCAAAACGTATGTGTGAAAACGAGTATGTGACCAGAACAATTTCATTGCCTCAGGCATGGGCGGTAGGTGAGGCGCTTGCGTTCCGACAACTGAGACGGGCTATTTTTCGTAGGTCAGGGTAGATAGAGACTGTAGAGGGACTGCTATCGACGGACTGACGACCAATACAGGTTCGAGCGATGGTTTGTCACAGCATATGGGATACGAAGAAATGGACCAACTACCGGATGCGAAAGAAAGTGAGCTGCGCTTTCCGAGAAAGTGGTCCCAATTCGATAGATCAACTCCCTTCCCCATATGATCAACTGAGTGGCAACCTACTCCGCATCATCAATGGGATCAAAACAAACGACCCACCACGAGTATGATCACCCACGAAATGAAATGACGTGGTGTATAAAGCAGTAAGGCGTATCCAACGGAATTGCGTATCACAGAATGGGAATTGAATTGCTATTATATTATATTAATAGCTTTTAAAATCCAGAAAAATCAAAGAAATTGATCGAATAATTGCGTAAGTTAAGGTTGTTAAAGAAAGAATAAATCGGCATCGCACGCATAGCGCTGAGATAGTGGTGAAATAGCGCTAAAAAAGATAAACTGGAAAGAGGGAAAAGAGCAAGAGGCTGGACTTTCTTTCTGTGTACTCATTGAGATCTTTTTTTGTGTTCAGCTCCTATCGAAAATCCTCCCATCCAATGTCTTTCTTGATTGGAAAAACCCAATCGGCGATTTCCGACAAGTCTCTCTATTTTCTTATTATCGGGAGCAGATTTTTTATTTCACAGAATGAACCAATCCAATGAATAAAATAATTCGACCATTAGCACCGAATCTGACTCTGAAAAAGCCACAGCTTACTTCGACGTTTCCCATTTCCAATAGAAAATCTTTCCTATTCGAAATAATAGTATAGGAAAAGTAGAACATTTTTTGGGTATTTTACTAAAAATGTTTGTACGAAATATTTTGAAATACTTCATACTCTCTCTTTTCGGGTGGGGACCTGTGGGCATCATCGTTTCCTTTTTTGATACCTTTTCAACTGGGCTGTACATGAATCCTGACCAATTAAGGTCAATTTATGGAGATTGATTCCCGGATCCTAATGGGGATCCACGGGGGCATGCCCTTTTAATAAAGAGAACAAACAGGGCCTGCGAACTTTTCAATATAGTTACCGAGAGAGGACTCCTTCTTCTGAACCAGAATGGTGTCCCTGTCCCCGATCGGGAAAAGGTAAGACGCGTGATGGACTGCCTTACCGGGTCCGGATCAATTGAAAAGGGCCTCAAAGGCTATCCTTAATGCGAATTCTAAATTCGCGCGGGAATTTATGCTTTATAAATTCTGCTTGAATTTAAGCAGAAGGAGCGGGGACCTGCTATCGAATTCGAATAGGCTCTATCTCAAATCATCGTATATAAGGAAGTTATAATCCCTGCTCTTCTTATTAGCTGTCGCTTCGCACCTCAAGTAAGTTAGTTGATGATAAAGCACCGTCCATAGTGCCTAGCCACGTGTAGACCGAAATGCTTTCGCGAAGCCGGTCCCTGCGACCGACCCCGGACATACCACTGGGGAACCGGGAAACCGTCACGATCAATTCGTTATCGTCTAAGAAAGATTTTTTATTCTCTAGCTAGAGAGGAGAGACAGAGTCCATTTTATCGCGAAATACTACATGAAAATGAGGAGTTTATACGGATTACACACAACAGCCCACTTGACCAATTTGCCATTAACCCATTGATTCTGATGAAGGTGGGAAACTTATATTTCTCATTCACAAATCCATCCTTGTCTATGCTGCTAACTCTCAGTTTGGTCTTACTTCTGCTTTATTTTGTTACGAAAAAGGGAGGGGGAAAGTCAGTGCCAAATGCTTGGCAATCCTTGGTAGAGCTTATTCATGATTTCGTGCTGAACCCGGTAAACGAACAAATAGGTGGTCTTTCAGGAAATGTTAAACAAAAGTTTTCCCCCCGCATCTCGGTCACTTTTACTTTTTCGTTATTTCGTAATCCCCAGGGTATGATACCCTATAGCTTCACAGTGACAAGTCATTTTCTCATTACTTTGGCTCTCTCATTTTCTATTTTCATAGGCATTACTATAGTTGGATTTCAAATCAATGGGCTTCATTTTTTAAGCTTTTCATTACCCGCAGGAGTCCCACTGCCGTTAGCACCTTTTTTAGTACTCCTTGAGCTAATCCCTCATTGTTTTCGTGCATTAAGCTTAGGAATACGTTTATTTGCTAATATGATGGCCGGTCATAGTTCAGTAAAGATTTTAAGTGGGTTTGCTTGGACTATGCTATATATGAAAAATCTTTTGTATTTCATAGGAGATCCTGGTCCTTTATTTATAGTTATTGCATTAACCGGTCCGGAATTAGGTGTAGCTATATCACAAGCTCATGTTTCTACGATCTCAATCTGTATTTACTTGAATGATGCTACAAATCTCCATCAAATGTTTCATTTAATAATTGAATAAAAACGATTAACCTGACTTTCTAGGATAGGGGGCTACAGCCTGAAGAATTAGTTCAGACAGAGGTGGTCATAAACGGATTCAACGGCGGATCAACTCCAGCGCTGGGAGTTCTGCCGGTAGAATTGACCGTAGGAACCCGAGTGGCACTGACCGCGTTCTTTTTAGTTTTAGTTGATGCTCAATCAACCTACAATGCCCTGCTGGGCAGGGACTGGATACACTCCAACTGGTGTGTACCCTCAAAACTTAACCACTTTCTCGTCTTTTGGAAGGAGGACTATTCAGTCGAAATAGTGAAGGCTGATAACCGGCCGTACTCTTTCGACTCGAATGCTGCTGAAGCAACTCTTTATAGATCAGAGATAGGTCCACTAAGATTCGTCGGCCGAGACAAGTTTTGACGGCCGACGGGAGCAACTCAATCGCGGGTTTCATCCCACGGTCAATCAATCGCTGGGTGAATCTCTTCTTCGTTGAATCCTACGGTTCAGTAATGGATTCCTCAGAGATTCTATCACATGGACTTATTGTAGCTGGGATCTCTTGATCCTTCAGTCTGTGTTCACCTTCCCCACCTTCATTTTTGATGATGTCAAATGGGGAGAGAAAAGTGTCTGAGGGAGAGTGATTTGCAGAGTGGTTTATGGTATTAAGGGGGAGAGTGATTTAAGAGGTGTTTTGGTTTAAGGGAGAGAGAGAGTGACTTGCAAATTTGCAAGTTTTACAGAATGGTTTGCTCTTGTTGAAAGGGTAAGAGTGAGTGAGTGTTGAGTCTTGTTGTAAGGAGAACTGTCCATTTTTTCTCTGCTCTGAAGATGAATCTTCCCATGATCATATAATAACTCAAATTTTCATGATTTTTAAATTTATTGCCATCATCAGAAAGGGAGAGAATGTTGAATTCTATGTTTTGATGATGTCAATATAATATGTTCTCTTGGTACTAACATCAACTTTATTTTTGAAGAAAATTTGAGTCAGAATAAATCAAGGAAGGAACCTTAAGAAGCATGGACAATTGAATGAAGTATCAAGACAAGGTTAGAGAAGATGCATCGACGTAATAAGAAGATACCTCGATGCAGTCAAACCACCAAAACAAGTACAGAAGAGATGCATCGATGCAACAAGGAGATGCTTTGATGCGGTCACAATCACAGAAGTAAGTTTAGAGAGATGCATTGATGCAACAGGATACTGCATGAAGATTCAGGACAACGCTGAAGTCTCCTGCCTCGACACGTCAAGATGTTCAACTGCCACATTGTATATGAGGTTGATGCATCTGAGTGATGCACCGACGCATCAAGTCAAGGTGTGGACCTTTAAAGGCAACTATGTCGGAGCACCGAGTGCTGCATCGATGCACCAAGAACCAATCACCTGAAGCCACCTATTGGAAAGCCTCATTTTTGCTACACCGCCTCGACACATCAAGTGGCTGCATCGACCTCCTGAAGTAGCTTCTGATGTTGTGTACTTCGGCCGACTGAAAAAGGTAGAATGGTCGACCAATTCCATCAAGGCTCATTGGAAATGCAATCGAACTCAAGAGGATTAAAGCATAATTTTAGGATCACATGCCAGAACTCATGGAAGCTTGATTGGCGCGCAATCCAATCCACGTGGCAAAGTTTTGGAAGGATAGAAAGTGTCAGAATATTCCCTCTGACCTGGACCAATTAGGCAAATCAGGTGACAGCTCTTATGGAAATTCTTGGCGGGAAAAATTCGTTACACGTGGAAATAATCAGAAGAATTCAGATAAACATCAAAAAGTTTATTATCCACGTGGACCAATGGATCTCTGGTTGCTGATCAGAATTTCACTTAGAGAGGAAGGGTTTTATGTGGTAAGGTGAGCCTCGGAGGGCCAAGGGGTTGGCGTCAGCCAAAAAACATTGTGAGAGAAGGCCGCGAGAGCCAAGGATATCAGGGAGCAAGCCATAAAGCCGAAGTGTGTTGGAAAGCAAGCCATAAAGCTAAAGGTAAGCTGGAAAGTAGGCCATAAAGCCAGAAGATACTGGAAGCAGGCCATAGAGGCCAACAGATATTAAGAAGCAGGTTATAAAAGCTAGAGGATATTAGGGGAGAAGGCTGCAAAAGTCGATCATCGGGGAAGCAGGCCAGGCAGGCCAAAAAAGGTAGCGGGAAAGCAGGCTATAAATGCCGGGGATATTAGACAATAGCCCGTAAGAGCCAAGGGATATAATGGAAGCAGGCCGTGAAGGCTGAGGATATTGGATAGTAGGCTATGAGAGCCAACATCGGGGAAGCAGGCTATAGAAGCCAAAGGATAATAGGAGAGCAGACTGTATAAGACAACATCGAGGAAGTAGGCCAGATAAGCCAAGGGGTATCGGGGAGCGGGCTATAAAGTCGAGGACATTAGACAGCAGGCTATAAGCGTCGAGGGATATTGGGAGTGGGCTACAAAGACCGAGAGTATGTTGGAAGTAGGCTGTAAAGTCCAAGGATGTTGGACAACAGGCTATAAGAGCCAAGGGATACGGTAGCAGGCTATGAAAGTCAAGGGCATAATGGAAGCAAACCGTAAAGGCTGAGGATGTTAGACAGCAGGATACAAAAGCCAACATCGGGGAAGCAGGCTATGGTAGCCAAAGGATATAATGGAAGCAGGCCGTAAAGGCCAAGGATATAGAAAATAGACTGTGAAGCCAATGGGTATTGGAAAGTGGGCTAAGAAGTCGAAGAATATCGGAAGCAGGCTATAAAGCCACAGGGTATTGAAAAGCATGCTATGAAGGCCGAAGCATGTTGTAAAGCACACTATAAAAGCCAGGGTGTTGGGGAAGCAGGCTGTGAAGTCTAAGAATATCAAGGAAGCATGTCGTAAAGGCCAACATGTATTGAGGAAGCGAGCTATAAAAGCCAAATTCTATTGGCAGCAGGTTACGAAAGCCAACATATATTGTGAAGCAGGCTACGACAACCATAGGCTATTAGGGAGCAGGCTACAAAGCCAAAGGATATTAGAGTCGGGCTATAAAGCTGAAGACTTTGGAGAGCGGTCCACGAAGCCGAGGAATATTGGGCTCAGGCTATAAAGCCGAGCACTACAACGAAAGTCAGTGTTTCCAACATCCACATTCCATCGCAAATCCATCGGAAAGACGTCCTTTTTGATGCGAAGGATGCCTATCATAACAACCAGCATGGTTCTCGGATCAAGAGTGTTTACTCATTCTTTAACCGTTCTTAAATAGCTTAATGCGGGGTAAACGTGCTTGATTTGTTCCTCCCACTCGTATTTTTGTTACTAATGCCTAGTGACCACCCATATGGCACATGACCTTTATGAGGACGGGGGTTTCTTACTAACCTCCCAGGTATCCTGAGCGCACATCTAGATTGATTTAGGCCTTTAGACTCCTCAAATGATAATCCCGCATATTAGGACTTATCCTGATGATAAAACCATCATGCCACACTTAGGCTCCCAGTTGCTTCCGACCACAGGGATACACCCAAAGAGTGTTCAAGGTAAACGATTTGTCTGTCCCGGGTCTATTTCCTCACAACTCTAGATGGTATATGATGGAACACCTTAGAACCCTGACGGCCAACCACGCGACGCTGACCTAAAATCAGACGTCGTCGCACCTATAGGTGACGCACTTACATTGACCTAAGTCCTTGATTAAAATAAGAAGACATCAAGGTGGTAAATAGAGATCTTGACCAGCCAAAATATTGAGACTCCTTCGTGGCGATGACTTTTACTTTTCAAAGTGGACAACCATATGTGTATTTTTGATAAAATGAGGTTGCATGCCTTAGCGGGGTGCACCTTTTGGGATCTCCATTGAGCTTTCATCTTTGAGGGGAGAAGGAAGAGTGTAGGGGGCAAACCTTTAGAGAGGACCGGCAAAACCGTTAACCCGGTGAGCCAATAGGGGCCTACTCGACTCTCCCCTTTCGGGGAACTTTGGGCCAAGCCTCGAGTGTTTACATTTCGTTGCCCCTTTTGTGGAATTTGGCTTTTGTTTTGAGGGGCTTCATTTGTTGAAATCAAGCACGACCACGACCAGGCTTTTATTTGACTTTGATTTGTCACTTTTTTTCATCTTTTCTTCTCACTTTTTTTTATTTTTCGAGGGAGATATAATCATATGATATTTTATAATTCCTCTTGTATGCCTATGGGGACACTACCCTCTTCTCGTGCTCTGACTCGGGCTCGAGGAGATGGATCCTACTCTCACCTTCACGGTGTTGTACTTCGGCTCCCTTATGCTCAGCATTTTAAGGGCGCCGGTTGTCTCATTGGGTCGAGGAGGAAGAGGATAAAGATTACGGCTTTCCTGGAGGCCTTTGAGGTGTAGCCCCACCATAGGCAATGTAATACCCCAGAATTTTATATAAAGTATTTTAGAATTTTTTGAGATTTTTTGGAGTTAAATAGAATTAATTCGAGCTTAATGGGTTATGTAGGTCTGCGGGTTTGCAGACTGAACCACCATAAAAATCCCTATATTGTGGGTTGAACATCTTGTGGGTTTGCTCCATATCTTCTATCCCCATTCACGGGTCGGTGTGCTTGCTTCATTGCATGTAATCTTGTTTATCTCCATCGCACACTCAAGCTTTGTGGACTGTGCATTCTAGTATACACTCTAGCTCGTTCGGCGGGGTTTCAAGCAAACACTTTATTCACACACACATCAGAAGTTTGCTGGGCAGCACCTTAACTTGTACCTCGAAGCTGTGTAGTCTTTGAACCGCCATTTCCATTTAAGCCATTCCGTTTAATTCTGATGTGCATTGTGCCTAAGTGTTTCAGTTACTTTATAGGAGTGGTTTATGTTTTTGGTAGCCAAGTCTTTTTAAATAGGCCAAAGTTCTTGATTGGATCTATTCAACCCCCCTTCTAGATCCGATTGCACCTTGCGGGACCCAACAGAAGGGAGAATTCATTTCTCCTATCACTGCGTGTTGCAGTGGGTCTGATCTTGTGGGTCGCAAGGTCAGGGTGTGTGGGATTTGTTTCTCTCGATCCAAGCTGTTTGGCAGTATTTGTAGTGGAGGTTCACAACGTTCTTGCATTGTACAAGGAAAACCTCACTGGGGTTGAGTGATGGGTGGACGTAGGTATGTGGGTAGTAGACCAAACCACCTAAAAACTCTTTGTTCAGTGTGGTTTAAATGTGTGACTGCTCCAATTCTTCTACCTCCTTCACAGTTTGGTGCTTGAGCTGAATGCGTTGCAAACTACATTGGATCGACATGTGTTTGAATTAAGTTCTGTTAGAACTGAGTTGTCGGTGATGGTTTTGTGAAGTAGCTTATCTGGTTGATTCTGCACTCCTTGTTATTTGGCTCGGAGAACATAGCATTTACTCCATGGTCATTGTCTCAATTCATTTTTAGTCTTTTTAGAGATTAGTGTGTATAACCTGTGTGATCTGCATTCCTTCCCGAGTGACTTCAACCTGTTGGTAATCTCCATAAGCCGCGCAACCATTTCAGATATCGTTTCTTCATCCTTCATGAGAAACAGCTCATAATCCTAGATAAGAAGATTAGCTTTCGTCTCCTTGACCTCCGAAGTGCCTTCATAAATCAACTTGATGTGGACATCACCCATGAATCTCTTTGGCTCAGGACCTCTCTCCCTCCTGGAGTGGGGTAGGATGGAGCTCCATGATAAAGCGGGTCTGCCATGACACTTGGGCTATCTATCAGGATCATTTTGATATATTTCTCTCTTTTATTCGAGTCATTTTGATGTAATTTTCTCTCGCGTGTAGCACACCGGATCAGTGGCCTTCTCACCCAGCCATTGGGTGGCCTCCCAGCTCTCCTGGCTGCTAGATCCTTCTTCTGCATGCTGCCGCCATATCATATTCACCTCCCCCACTTCCAAATTACTACGCCAGACCACCAGCTCCTATGCATGGCCACCATCTCACCCAATTGGCTCCAGCCACCAGCCCATTCCATCGTTCAGGCGAATAAACACACATGGGTATGCAAATTAAGTGTGCATGTGCATGTAACCCACCCAGCTCACTTCAAGATAGCTACCGTCAGATCATATGCAAATCCTTTTCTCATGTAGATATACATGTGTATACGGCCATCGGATAATATTCTAACCCCATTAGCCGCCGATTCATTCACAGATAACCCACCAGATTACCTAAATATGCCCAACCTCAAAAGGTGTGGGGAAGATACATTAATGGGGTTTCGCCCCTACATTATGTTATACTTTTTGAGTTTTTCGACTACCCTATCGAGTCACGGGGATTCGCTACTGACTAAAGCGTGATCTCTGATGACCTCATTAGGGGAATATTTAAGAAGTCGCCTTATGACGAATAGTGTTCCACTACTTCCCAACCCTCTCGGCCCTCGAGATCCGATATGCCCAACTCTTACAGACCCCGTCTCGGCTCACCGTGGATGGGTTTCCTATATATCTCCCTTGGAATGCTCCGACGTAAGGGGAGATGCTGCTAGAATTCTCCAAGAAACCACTTTTCGATATCGTATCGTGCTTTCCTGGATTTCTCTGATCATCCCATCAAGTCACAGGGCTTCGTTATCTATACCACGATGTGTGATCCGATGACCTCGTGAGTGAAATAGAATATTGACTACCTTAAAGGTGAACATTGCCTTGATCCTATTATGCCCCTCGGTCCACGGTTGTGCCAACTTTCCTTAAAGCCTTTGGTGAGGACACCCGAGCTAGAGATCGACGTGATGTGACAGAGCATCACTACAGGACATGTGGAGCTTTTCGGGACTTACAAGCTTCCTTGTGGCTTGGAGATGGCTTGGAGATCTAGTCTGGAGCTTGGAGTTTTTTATTCCCTTCATTTTGATTTTTTTGCAGGCCAATTGAGGCCAATTGGACTTCTATTAGTGACATAATTGTGTTTAGTAGGTTAATAGGGGTTACTGAGCCACTTTTCATCTAAAGCCCAAGGAAGGATGGGCTGGCCGCCGCCCCTGTTGTAGGGCCACCTTGGGGGACACGCCCCCTCTCTCTCCTAGGTGTTGGGTTGATAGACCCAGATTCAGAGGGTGGTGAATGAATCCTCATGTTGTCGATGTGCACTTCCATGTTACGGCCAATCTGTACATCGAACATGTGGTTGACCAGGCACTGATACGTGGCTCCCATGTTCTTGAGCCCAAGGGCATGCGGGTATAGCAGTAGAGGTCATGGTCAGTGATGAAGGCCGTCTTGTCTTGGTCGGGTTTGTGCATCCTAATCTGGTGGTACCGGGAGTACAAATCCAAGAAACTGTGCATCTAGAGCCCAGCCGTGGCATCAACCTACTAGTCGATTCGTGGCATGGGGAAGCTGGCCTTAGGCGTAACTTTATTGAGGTCGGTGTAGTCTACGCTCATCTGCCACTTCCTGTTGCTCTTGGGAACCAGGACTACGTTTGCCACCCAGTCGGGGTACTAGGTGCGGCGCAGTATTCCCAAGCATAGTTTCTCACTCACCTATTTTCTGATGATGCCCTGTCACTCGGGGTTGCAACGCCTCCTACGCTGCAGAACTGGGCAGCAGCTCGTGTCCAGCTTCAGCTAGTGGGTAATCACCTTTGGTGGGATTCTGGGAAGCTCATCATTAGACTAAGCGAATACATCCTGATTCGCTTCCAGGAACTTCGTGTACGCCACTTTCTCTTGCTAGGACAACATAGCTCTAATCCGGAGTGTTTTGCTCAGATCCACCCCCACTTGGATGAGGTACAAGTCCTCCTCAGGGGTGCTACTGCTTAGACTTGGGTCTTCCGTTCTGGCCTTCTTCTCGGGCGGGGCCTCCTCGATTTGTTTGTCGCGGGTGGAGATCAAGTAACACATTCTTGACTCCCTTTGGTCTCCTCGGACTTCTCCCACCCCGTGAGGAATGGGAAACTTTAATTTTTGATGATGGGAGGAGGGGACGCCATGGAGGGTTCCGAGGATGCTGTTGAACCCTATGTCTGCACACTTGTTGTATGCATCATGATTTTGATGAGCATTCCACATTGTCAGTCTTATGCATAAATTTCTTCTGCACTATAATGTGGATTTCTTGCACATCAAGTCAGTGCACATACTGTAACTAGGTCAGTGCATATGTTGCATTTCAAGCGAACAAGGTCTGTGCACGTTGGTGCCTAAGGGATACACAGTCGGTGCAATTACACGGTCAGTGCACTGGGCTGAACAAAGTCTGTGCGTTCGTTTGGTCTGCATAAAGTAAAGTCTGTGCATAGTTGCTCCGTGTACGTCTAAGTCCGTGCATTCCTGCATATACCAAGAATAAGGTCCGTGCAGAGTCAGAAGTAAAGGTTAAAATCTGTGCATATGATCACAAGGTCCATGCATAAATCCGTTCAGCGTCACATATAGTGACCCCCAGTGCTTCCATTCTTTTTCCACCCAGCAAAATGCTAAAGTGGTGTGAACAATTCCCCGAACGAGAGTGCTTCAGAAAGGAGAGCTATGAGGTAGGAGGGGGGAAGAGAGAGAGAGAAGAAGAAGAAGAAATAAAGAAAAATCTCCATCCTCTACAGTTAAACCACATCAGTTGGTGGTGATCCACGGCTCTGTCTTTTTTACATCCCAATCACTCTACCACACCTCAAAAACAGGTAGAGAAATCCTCTACCAGCTCCCTGCAGTACAGTACACGAACTTATGTGGACTTGACTTGCAGAATTAAGGACTTAATATCATGTACAGCTCAAGGAAGAACTATTGGAGGCACAGATGTTTTCACTTCCTGTCAAGATGAACTAACACTTCTAACGTGCCTTCCGTGAGCAAACCTACCTGGTAATCAGAACTTAGAAGCTCGGCAACTGGTTATTGGGATCCACAGTTGTAGTTAAGAGAGCCTTCATCTGAAGCAATGTTGCTTGTCATCGTTGGGTGTTTCTTCTTATCAACAGCTCAAGGAAAGATCAAAACTTGGAGCGCAGCCTCAGAGGAGGAGGAGGAAGCGCATTCAAGCCGCAACCCTAGACTGGCGCGGACAGGGGTGAGGAAGGCGCCACAGCCGAGGGACTCAGTACTGCATAAAGCACACTCCCTGCAGGACTAACCCAGCAGGGTGCAGTCTCACGGATCAGCCGAGCGTATCCGTGTGCGGACAGATGCTAAAAGACACAGCAGCAACAGCATCATCACAACATCGATTGATACAAAAGAGGTGGGGAAAAGAAGGGGAATGTAGTTGGCGTTCTGTGTTTTTTGTAGCACTGCCACCCTGTTGTCACAGAAAGGTACAGAAGTAACGATGACCGGGCAAGAATCATAGTGTAATTGGTGCCCCATTGAGCCTCCCACCCCATGGAGGTCCTGGGTATACTTCACAACACTGTTGGGCTCTGTACCTAAAGTTGAAACTTTCTATGCTCACCTGCACCACCTGTTCATGATGGTGGGGAGGAATGGTAGTGTTAACCTAAACATATTGCTTAACTACTTATTGAGAAATAACTCCGGTTCTACCGATAAAGAAAACACTGAGAGTAGCAAGAATAACAATACACTTGTTGAACACACTCAAAACAAAAACAGTGTGGTTACAGAAGATGGGGAGCACTCTTTTCTTTGGCAGCACATGGACAACCAAATGAAAAGAATGCTCCAAGGACCTAAGCTCCACAAGCATACAAGCTCTCGCCAATGGCTCACCGCGTAGCCTAGCTCACTCGACGGGGTTGAATGGATCCTCTCAAAACTACGACCCGATTAAAAACTTAGCTGATTAAAATAATAGTCATTGGAATATAAATCTAATAGGGCACTTGACATAATGCACAATGGATCTGATAGTAATAGCACAAGATAGAATGGCAGAACACAATGCACAGATAGCTGAGGTCGACACTCTCAATTGATGAGGTCAGCACACCTTCAACGGATCACAGCTATGTAGGGAGCTGAGGTCGACACTACTATGTAGTGAGGTCAACACACCTTCAAACCCGGTTATGAACTAAGTGAGATCTATTGCACAGGACAGCAGGGATCACAATACACACCAACTAAGTAAGTGAACTAACTAACTGTGTGTGTGCTTTTGTGATCAACCAGAATCGCATACATTGAGATTGGTAGCTCATCGAACCCCTAGTATGTGTGTAAACAATATGTTAATGTGTGCGATGGAGAACAATCAAGATTGTATACATTGAAGCTTAGCACACAAACTTGTGAATGAGGATAGAAAATATGGAGCAATCACATAAGAGGCACACCCCACTACACAGGGATTTTTAAGGTGGTTTAGTCTGCGAACCAGCATACCTACATCCACCCCTCAGCAACCCAGTGAGACTTCACTACATGTTACAAATGCAGCACGGGGACAAGCCCCACGGGGACTAACCCCAACCATATAGACGAGAACGAAGTCCTCAGGAGGACAGAGTCCTCACGCTGCAACTCCAACACACTGGGATGATGCCCCAACCATGCAAGGAGCAAGCTCCACACAAGGACCAAGTCCTCATGCTGCAAGGCTGCAACATACGTGGATGAGCCCCACAGACACACACGCACAAACACAAAGAAAATAACAACTAACACACTGCAAGTGTAGCAAGAACACACGGGGACACAGCCCTAAACACACACGGCTGGACTCAGCCTAAGACCTACCTCCAATCTTTGAATAGAGCACCGGACACACTGCTGTAAGCATAGTAAAACACACAGTTCAGAGATGTGAGAATACAAAGATGCACAAGTACAAAAAATAAGGAAAACATTCTGTGGCTTCAGAACACGGTTTGGAAGCTCAATGAACAGATCTGAACACTAGTTCGATTTGTGTTCCTCTTTCTCAGATGCTGGCTGGCTACAATGTTGGTTGCTCTCCTTTCTCTCTTCTTTCTCTTCTTCTCTTTACACCACTAACCTAGGTCGGACCAGAGTTGGGCTGCACATGCTCCCCTTTTTTTCTCCTCACAGATTCTTTCTTGAATGCTCAAGGGCGTGGCTTTCTTCTAAGGGCAACAATAACTGGTCGTCGGTTGTTTAAATCACGCCCCTCTAGGGGGCGTCATTTCTCTGTGTCTCGGGATTTCCAGAACCCCACCCGTCGGCTACAGAAAATACACAAAAATTTGAAAAAAAAAAAGAAAAAAAATGCTGAAGAGAGAGTTTTAGGGGTACCTACCTTGCTCCGTTCGGGGGCAATCCCTCCCCCATACATTGGCTATCGAGGGAGGGGCTCCTCTTCCTCCTCGCCATCTCCTTCTTCACCTTCTCCTTCATCGTCATCATCTCCTTCTTCATCTTCTTCTCCTCCTTCTTCTGCTTCATTTCCTTCCTCACCTTCGCTATCTTCTTCTTTGCCTTCTTCTTCTCCTCCGGCTTCGCCGCCATCGACGGACGACCCTTCGTCGTCGGGCGCCGCCGCGGGGGCTTCCTCCTCGGTTATGGCGATGAGGTCCTCCACTGCGAGCCCCTCGTCGTCGGTGAGGTCTATGACCTCTGAGCCGGTGACTAGCTGCCGCTTGTGGGGGCCTGTCATGACAGCAACGGAGGAGCAAGAAATTGGGGGTACGGTTAGGGTTTGAAAGTTTGCACGACAGGGAGGACGGAAGAAGGGAGATGAATGGTTTGAGTGGAGGGAATTGGGAAAGATAGGGCTTTTGTTTTGAGTGATTTGAAATGAAATAGCACCCTTAAGAGAACTGTCAGTTGATTTATTGATGCCCCTTCCGAAAGGCGTTATTTGAATATATGACGACACACAGACGGGCGTCATTTTGAGAGACATCTGGGAATTTGAACCGTTGTCAGTAATAAATATCAAATTGATTGATCCAACGCTAGCAATAATGATGATGGATTTGAATTGACGGCTGGTGAAGGGGCGTCAAATGGGAAAATAAAAAAAATTATTTTTTAGGAATTGAAGCATAGTAGCGCCTGTGAGAGGAGCGTCATTTGAATAGTGCCATTACTGAGAGGCGTCAACTTGGAGTTTTAATCATTTTTTGGAATATAATTAATTATGATTGATGACCTTGATAGGGGCATGGTTTTAGTGATTAACGCCTTATAGGAAGGCACGCTCTCAGAACAAAAGAACAGAACTACATCGAAGTTGGATGATTTGATTAATGATAAGTATATTTGGGCTCAATTAAGGAAAGATCCTTTACTTTATTCAGAAAAAATCATCATTACATTCAATGAGCCGGTTTGGGCCTCATTTCCCTAAGGGCTATTACATATGCTTTCCATTGTTCCTTCTCCTCTTCCACATTCTCTATTGGTTGATAAAGCTTGCTAATCCTCCAAAGGGCTTGGATGGTCTTGATTTCCCCCCCACGAGTCATCTATCAGAATCGAAGATGACAACTGCTGGCCCGTGACCTCGCATATTCTTCTTGAGTTGTTCTTAGTGATATCTTATTTGTTAACTTACTTTTCATTGTAGCAATCTGACTCAGTGGCTCATTCTGGAGATGATCGCCAAGGTCGAGAAGAAGCCAAACGTGAGGGCTGACGGGCTCCAATTGTGCGGTACATTGGGAGGCCTATGCCTTTGTTTACTACCCCCACAATTAGACAGGATATCTTCAATTCAATGGACCGAGGGCATTACTGGGTTGCTAAGGGAGTTATCCCAGAGGATATAGAGGGCAAAGGGCAGGTAGAATTGAACCGGATCCGACGCGTTGGTGGTGTGTGGGAGTATGATAGGTCTGGATCCTATCCACATCACTTCCCTCTGGATTGACACCTATGCGAGTTTTTGTTATAGTTTTTGCCAGCGGGTATGGAAGCTGAGGACTCACTTGTGCTAGGAGAGCGTCGATGTTTGGAAAGTGTCGTCTTGCAAGGCAGGGACAACCTACTAGGATTGTGCTTGTTTTCGTATCCCAGTTTCCTGGAGGGCTTCGTATGTCCATCACAGTTTCTAGGCGTGGATTGTTTGGGATTCTTCAGACAATAGGAGAACTTCAGGGTGTGAGTGGTCTCTTTGTCGTCGGCAAGTTGGGATTTACATAGGCATCATAGAGCCTCCCATGAGGCTATATCTGGAAGGGTACTGGCACCTTCCTTCAAGGAGTACGCCAAAGATGGATATGATCCACTCTGCATCCTGGACGGGGTACTACGACAGACTGTGCCAAGTTGGTATGATCAATAAGCAGTAATTCCTTCTCACTACTATTATCAAGGATCGACTGAGTGGTTGATGGGCATCCTCAACTACTATAAAGTACCACTAGATATAGCAAGAATTCGTCAGGCTATGACAATAGCACTATACGGCTACCCCTACAACATAGGGCTATTGCAAGCCCTAGTCGAAAGGTTTAATCGACGATGGAACACTTTTGTTACATCATAAGGTGAAACTGCCTTGGATTTGTGGTCACTCTACCACATTTCAGGCCTTCCTATTGGCAATCGCTTGTACGAAGAGATAGTGTTAGATGATCTTCACTAAAGCTGGACCAACAGGGCGGGTCGGTATGAAGTTCAATTTGCTTATCAGTTCTTGTTAAAGACCTGGAGGAATCTGGTTTGGGCCAGTAAGGATAAGGCAGCTTGTACAGAGCGAGTGTCATTGAAGGTGTGGATACGCCATTTTTATAACGGCCCCTTCTACTTTCATGACAGTTGGACATCCTACTGCCGCATATTCGAGAGATGTGCCTCAAGCAGCATATCCCCCAATGGCAAGGTTCCGCATAGCGGAGATACTACCACAATTTGTGGACCCCTTCACAAGCCCGGGGGCAACCCCTATTCTCTCACAAAGATACTAGGGAGCTCGGCTATGACCAAGACCCAGATTTTCAGGTCTACTCTGCGGTCAACGTCGTGGGTCCATTGTAGGCAGTGGATGGCCCAACTGTGGTTGACACTAAGTTCGACAGGTCTGGGGATGAGGAAGACGACATCTTAATCTCGCTCCCTACTAGAACCAGTACTCCAGCTCAAACACCCGGCAAGTCCTCGCCGTCCTGCAGCAAAGATATAGGGACAGAGGGGGTCCATAGTGCCTCCCAGCCAATCGAAGAGCCCAATCTGATAGACCTTCCTGATGAGGAGGAGTCCCAGAACAAAGGCCATGAAGCATTGCCAGCTTTAGCAAGCAACTCCCACCGAGCTTCAACAGCACCAGTCGGCAACTGTCAGCCGGGCGCTGGTGATCCAGAGTGGTCCTAGTTTGAGCTGGGCAGCGATAATTCCCTGGCTCCACCAGCTTCAACTGTCGGCTTTGAAGACCAAGAAGCACACAAAGTCGACACAGACGATGAAGACTTCATCAGCCTCCAACCCACTCCTCCCGAGCCAAAGGATGACGACCAGGCGACCATCGATGAACTCGTGAAAATCAATGTGGGCAAAGATGAAGCCCCCCAATAAACGTTCATCAGCTCTCTCCTTACCGAGGCAGAGAGGCAGGATTATAGGCAACTCCCGCATGAATATAAAGACTATTTCCCCTGGACATGCAAGGAGATGCCAAGGCTAGACCCCTCCGGAGCGGAGCACGAGCTAGCCATCCCTCCCTCAGCAACTCTAGTCAAACAGCCCCAGCGGTGCATGCGCCACGAGCTGGAACTCCAGGTCTCGGCCGAAGTCAATAAGATGGCGGCGGTCGACTACATCGAGCCATGCATCTATCGGCTCTGGCTCGCCAACATAGTCCCAGCCAAAAAGAAAAGTGGTCAAGTCCGCATCTGCGTTGATTTTCGGGACCTTAATAAAGCTTGCCCAAAGGATTACTTCCCAGTCCCGATCATGGAGACAATGGTCAACATGACCACCCGACATGAAGCCTTGTCTTTCATGGATGGGTCGTCCAGTTACATCCAGATCCGGATGTCCCTCAAAGACAAGAATCACACCGCCTTTAGGTCCCCCATAGGGATCTTCAACTACAAGCGCATGCCCTTCGATTTAAATAATACCGGTGCTACATAAGCATGTTATAGCTAAAATCACTGAATATAAAAAAGAAAAATAGTGCCTAATTAATAAAATGCAATATAGTTTAAGCCCATGGCGATAGGACGCTAAAACCCTGAATTATCTAAACATAGTGATTATAATTCCTGTATACAGAAATTAAACTGCACCTGCTAATCAAAACGCTAATTTCTAATAACGTCGGACCATGTGAACGTTAACCTATTTACCTTGTTGAAAATTTATCCATGCCTTAAAAATTACTTTCTGTAATCTATAAATGTAATTTTAGAGATTTAGACTCAGTGCCTTTATGGAAGGACGTTGATTACATTACCATGCAAAAATATTAATGAATGAGTGACTATCCTGACAGATGCTATTCTATATAGCGCCTGCCAGATAGGATGCTATTTACTTCTGACCGACTATTTTCTTGTGTTTCCACCCCCATCGTGGGGCATCGCTTGGCACTCTCATCCCATTCCGTGGATGTGGTTCTTGTTTTGATTTGACCGATTACCCTCAACTCTCTGAGGTGATTGACCCCTCCGTTGGACATTCCGTTCCTTCGGACTAGTGATTTTATCTTAGAGACCTCCGGCATTCTCCGCTAGCCTTGGATTCCCTCAAGGCAGTTGAGCAGGTTGTACCCTAAAAACCCAGTACACTGTGTTATAGTCATGTCCCTCTAAAGAAACATGACGAACTAGCCCTCAAGTAATGCTATTTCTGGCATTTTTGAGTAATTGTCACTTTCTAGTAATCTGCGCCCAGTAAAGCAGACGCCATTTGTTATTAGCGCCCTGTTTGGAGGACGCTAATTGCCTCGTGCCTATTATCTATTTCCTGAATGAGCGCCCATTACTATGGATGTCATTTCTTGTTAGCGGCTCCCCTAGAGGACGCCAATTATCTAGTTTTATGAAATGTCTCAGATTTTTAACTAAGTGATCTCTACACGTGATATTGGCCTTGAATTCCAAATTTCGTGAATCTACCTTATTATCTTATAATGATCTATTTTCCTTGGAATTCTATTGGCTACTAAAACTATAGTGGACATCAAAATACATGACCAATGCTTATGCATAAAGGGCCCAATCTGGTCCTGGGAGGAGCACTCGAAAAGTACACGTGCCCATGGGAGATGAATGATTACGGTGTGGCATTACACCAGAGTGCATGACTAGCTTGAAAGATGACATTCTACAATCTCTCTCTCTCTCTCATGCTTGACTTAACTTGCTTGACTTGCGTGGCCCAGAATGGGCAAGTACTTGAATAAATAAGTAGCCACTATCTCGTGACATGACTTGATACTAAGAAACCCACTAAATCCTAATGACTAACCCATTGGCTTATAATTATCTTACAATTAAAACCCAATTGACTCAAGGATATAAATGTAAATAAAAAAGCTAGTGGCCTTCCTTTGATGTCCCCATCGCGCTAGGGAGAAGAGAGAAGAAGAATGCTGAAGTGACCCATCGACCAAAGAATGAGTTAGCCCCAAGGCCATGCAAGACCAAGCAAGTCTGGGTCCCAAGTCAACATGGGACCCAATGGCAACTCAACCGAGGTTTGTTAGGACCGACAATCCCAAGAAGGGAGAAAATGAAAGAAAAAAGAAGAATGAGACACCATTTGCGACTCCTTGTGAGCCACTTGCCTATGCCCGCAGGTGGAGGGCGAATACTCCGCAACATGCGGAGAATCATGGCAAATCTGCAAGGGAGGGTCAACGCACCTATGGGCCCCCAGCACAAGCAAGGATGTCGCAACCTGCGGTCCATTCTGATCATGAGCTAGAAGACATCACCCAGGCTTTACACGGATACCTCTGTGGGGCTAGGGATACTTCCCTGGGAAGGCAGTAGTTGTTACAGGCCATCACCACTCCTGAAGATAATCAAGAATATTCAAACAACCCGGTTGAAATAGAAGATGCAGAGTTGGGATGTTACGGGCACTCCCGCCGTGAGGAAGCTCCACTGAGACTCTTGGTGTTTAAAAGATTGACCTTCCCTGGTCAACCGACCAGGCATGTCAGAAGACGAAGTCGAAATATCCAAGTCTATACTTGCCATGTGGTCGGAACAACCCGCCATTATGGGGCCCTGCCTCAAGAGCCTGAAGAAGTTGATAGAATTACTGAGAGGTCCGACCCTCTCACAAGAAGAAAAAAGGCGACCGGTGAGACGTTGCAAATTCTCGATCGGATGACAAGTCCAAAAGAGGCAATGGTAACTCTAGCTGGTAATGTGATCACAGCTAAAGGGGATAGCGCGATACCATCCACCTCATCTGAAGAAACACCAGGCGAGGATAGGGGAAGCCACCCCAATACTTCTGTCAGTGACCCAGACATGCTGATGTTGCTACACAAATATCAGCAAGGAATTGAAGCATTAAGAAGTAATTGAGTTAGAGGGATATGCACATCTCCACACCCGCACAGGTTGAAGGCCCGCCTGGAACATCAGGGGACAACAGTCAGGCATTTGAAGCCTCACCGTAGGCGATTGCCTCACAATCGATGCACAACTACACTGGGGGCATCCCTCCCCCGTAACAACAACTTGCGTGTAACACCCCGATTAGATAATAAAATATAAAGGGTAAAATTTTGAAATACTAAACTACAGGTGTTACAGTCCCTCCCCCCTAAAGAAAATTTCATCCTTGAAATTAGACGAAAGGACAATGAGGAAACTGACAACACGACATGCCCTACCGACAGAAAAGACAACTGAAAGAGACAGAAACAGATACATTGAAAATAGAAGGCTGACTTTCCACGTGACATGAAGTAGACTCGCTTGAGATGGCAGTCAACCACGGCACAATAAAGTTCCAGCCAATCCATACCTAGAATCGTGTCGTAGTCGGCCAGCTATAATGCATAAAGCCTCGCTGGCAGTTTTCGACCACTGACCGTAACCGGAGAATTTTCCAGGCACAAAGGAGTAGACATGTAATCGCCAGACGGCAACTCCACGAGCATTTCACAGGAAACTTCATTCATCGACTTTTCGATGTGCGTAATAAAATCCTCAGAGATAAAAGAATGGGTTGCACCTGAGTCGAAAAGAACACATGCTGAGCGATCATAAATCAAAACCGTACCTTCGATCAGATTAGACGCCAACACCTCCGCACGAGTGATGTGAGTAACCCTGGCTCTCAGTGGACGACTAGATGCAGACGACTGCTAAGAAGGAGCGGGAACTGGCGGATGGAACGGTTGAGGTTGAGGTGGCGGAGGAAGATGAAACTACGGCTACTGTGACTGGGAAGTCTGTGAGAACTGCACCGTCTGCGGCCTCAACGAAAAGTTTCGAGAGATGTGCCCCGACTGATCGCAGCGATAGCAGACAACTGACAGGGAACACGACACACCTAGATGACTCCCACCACACCTAGAACATAACCTCGACTGAAAAGCAACAAAATCTTGACGCGGTCAAACCGAAGAAACGGACTGCTGACTCGGATCAGAAAACACCGACTGATCGAACCTCTTCTTCTTCGATTTCTTAAATTGGAAACCCTTGCCCTGAGATTGCGAGAAGGAAGCACCATCGGCAGGAGAGAAAGCGAGAGAAGCTCCTAGAACAGACGACTGGTGGGGCGACTGATGCTGCACGGCCGATGGAACCATCCCAGTCTGAAGAAGTCCTCGAGTCCTCACCAACTCTAACTCTAGCACGACGGCGGCTTGGTATGCAAAATCCAACTCAGTTACACGGGTAGCGAACAGTGGCAGGCTCAATTCTGCTTTCAGTCCGCGTAGAAACTATTGAGTCCTCAGAGTCTCATCGGCAAAGATGTGGAGTGCATACCGGCCCAATTCAATGAACTTATCTCGATATTGTAGCACTGACATCTCGCCCTGCGTCAGCTCCAGAAACTGGTACATCTTGGCTAACTTCAGGCAGGCTGGAGAGCAACATACCCCGGAGATTGCTCCATGTAAACTTCCTCGTGCAGATCACCATAGAGGAAGGCATTTTTGACATCCGTCTGAAACATGCGCCAACCTAGATTGGCAGCCACAGAAAAAAGTACACGAACAGAGGATATACGGGCAACAGGAGAGAAAGTTTCAAAATAATCAACCCCGTACGTTTGTGTAAAATCTTTTGCCACCAACCGAGCTTTGTAACTATCAATAGTACCATCCGGAAGATATTTCAAAGTGAATACCCATTTACATGCCACAGGAACAACTCCTGGAGGAGGAGCGACAAGATCCCAAGTACCGCGAGACAGGAGCGCAAACATCTCCTCAACCATAGCAGCCTTCCACTGAGGGTGCGCAAGAGCATCCCGATAAGAAGCAGGGATGCAGGTGGACGAGACAGAGAAAGTAAATTCCCGAAAAGACAGGCTGAGATGATCGTAAGAGACGAAACGTTCAATAGGATGAGAACTGTGACGATTAGCACCTTTGTGAAAGGATGGCCAAGCAAAATCATCAGCAAATATAGAGGGTGATGGCACAGTACGTTTACCTTTCCGGAGAGCAATAGGGAGATCTAGCGAGTTATCCGGAGGAGAAGGTGGGGGATCTTCACCCAAAGGCGGCAATGGTGCTAGCTGAGGTGGTGGCACCGAGACTTTCCGTCCTTGATAGACTTGCAACGACGTCGGAGCAGTTTCTGCCATACCAGGAGCAGTATCACCCGTGTGCGTTGAATCATCTGGAGAAGGAAGCAACGGGGGAAGAGGCAGTGAAGGAGCAGACAACACGGTAGACGATGAAAAATATGGTATAGTTTCAAAGAACGTGACGTCAGCGGTAACAAAAACCCGCCGAGAGACCGGGTCAAAACAACGATAGCCTTTTTGAGTGCGCGAATAACCAAGGAAGATGCCGCGAATCACGCGGGGAGATAGCTTATCATGACCCGGTCTCAGGAGATGAACAAAACAGAGGCAGGCAAAAACTCGAGGAGGAATAGGGAATGGGTCGGTAGAAGGATAGAGGCATGAGAAGGGGCTTACCCCAGAGAGAACAGATGAGGGAACACGGTTAATGAGGTAACACGCCGTGAGAATAGCGTCTCCCCAAAATTGCTTCGAAACAGCCATGTGAAACATAAGGGTCCGAGTAACATCGAGAAGGTGGCGATTTTTACGTTCAGCAACCCCATTCTGCTGAGAGGTGTAGGAACAAGAAGTTTGATGAAGAATTCCATGAGCCAAGCAGAACTCATTGAACTAGGAAGACAAATATTCCTGAGCATTATCAGGAGAGAGTGCTCTGTCCTGAGGCTCTACCGCCTTCGAGTGACCGTCGTAGGGGTAAGAGAGTGAACCCCGTACCCTTTGGCACTCGGCCCACCCATTGAATCGGGCACCCGTACCCAATGGGAGTTTGATCTAAGCCTTGCTGGCCCACCACTAGCAAGGGTCCAGCCCCATCCCCGAGTCACGCCGGGTTAAGTGTGTGTGCCTTTTGAGCGTCTGCCGACGTTATTTCTTGTTCTTACGATTGTGCTTGCGGTTGTAGGTCCAAGGGGCATCGATCGAGCGGCTGCCACCCCAAGGTGGTGTCACGTCAAGAAGTGCTAGGATTGACCCGTGGGGGTCTATTGTTGTCATGCAGTTGCTATCACTCCTAAGGTGCTCGGAAAAATTTTTGATACCCCCTAAGTTGCCAAATGGCTTTGGTGGTAGGCTAGTGGGCCCCAGGTTTGGCCCCCAGCTGAGGGTGAGAACTTGTAGGAGCTGAGGGAAGGCCACTTTGGTGCATGGGCCCAGCCTTCGTGGATTATGCTGTGTTGCATCGCGGGTTGATAGGGCAGCCCGGGGTTGGCCCAAGAGCTGAGAGTAAATGGCTCATCGCCACGTGTTTGATGGTCGAGGGTGGCCCCAACTTGTTGTAGGGTTGCCATAGGATACAGCTGGTGTGTTCAAGCTGCGGTTTGGCCCCCAGCTTGCTGTAGAATGGCTAGAATATGCACGCTTGCAAGGTGTTTAGGGAAATTCTTGACACACATGCATGGGCTACATAAGCATGCCATGGTCCTCCAAAACCCATGGTTGACTGGGGTGAGTCTTCCTTTGACTTTAGATGGCTGGACGGAGGTGTCATGGGGATAGACCTAGACCTTGTTGCTAGGTGCCACGTGTTGTGGCTTGTAGTCAAGATGCCCCCAGGTTGGCCAGGGCGATTTGACTGAAGGCAGGTATACCCGCAAACTAGGTGGCTGGGGATGGCCCCAATCAATTGTTGGTGTTGCCGTGGGTCACGGCTAGCTGGTTAGGACCCTTGGTTGGGCCCAGTGTGACATGGTAAGGGCTGGGTATATAACACCTTAAAGGTGTTCAGGGAAATTTTTGAGCCCTTATTTCTTGGTATTTTTGCTAGAAAAATGTCTAGGTACAACAAACGTCTATATACCAAACTTGGATGTTAAACTTCTACTCAGACTGTGTGTCACATCCCGAATCGATAGTAGTAGAAACTTGCTCGAAAAAATGCAGTGAATAGTCATGAATAATTAGAGCAAATCACAAAAGACACAATGAGGCCAAAAAATGACAAAAATTATAATTTTCTAAAGACCTAGCGGGCTTAGGCTGACCCCTAAGGGCCTGGGGTTCCCAACTTCGTGGGCGGCTGGCACGCCGGGGCATGGGTTGGGAGGTACTCACTCATGGTTTGTGGTGGGCACACTTAAGGTGGTGTGCGAGTCCAGGCTCTCGTCTCACCGATCGACGGCAAGCAAAGACTATATTAAATAAGCAAAGATTGTAACCAGACAAGGGGGTATAAGATGCTCACCTGATCAGTGTGAAAACACCGATCCCGACTGGAGACGAGGGCGCGCCGGGAAGCGTGGGCATATGCCCGCACGCCGCGGCGATGGCGCTTGACTTGAAAATAAGTGAGTTACAACACTACACCTCTCGCAGGAGGGCGGATCTCGGGGTGGGGGTTAAGACATTTACAACTAAATACCACCTCCACACAGGGAGGGGCTGTAAGCCGGCCAGGCGGGGAGGGGAAGTGAAGCTAGAAAATCGTCGTGCCGAGTTCCGCCGATGCTACTAGCTTCTGGAACCACCGGATAGACAGTCGAAGATGTCACCGCCACGGTCACCACCGAACTCCAAATGCGCTGAAACTAGTGCCAAAAGTCTCATACTTTACCCAGGAGAATGCCTGATTTTTCTTGAATTCCCCTGATGATGTTACTGGTTGGGGTAGGACCTGGAACAGGGCTGGACTGCTCTTGTTCTGGCTGCTTCAGCTCTACTATAGTAGGAAGACAAGGTCACCCTGGGAGCTCCTAGGCTCTGACTTAGGCGTGGCCAGAGTCGTTAGATCCGTTGTCTAGTCCTCTTCGAAACGGGACCTGCAGCGATGCCATAGGAAGTTGGAGTAGATTAGGAGAGCCCAAATAGTGGACAGGGGTCGGTTCAGTCTCGGAGGGGATAGAACTGCGCACCCTGGGGAGGAAATTAAGAACTTACTTGTCTGGGGTCCAATCGGGAAGGCGCTTCTTGGTACTAGAAGGGGTCCCGTCGTAGAAGATCTTGGCCAAGCCCTACCTCCAAATCCTCAGATGGCCAGCCGTGAGAGCTTCTGCACGTAGCTTAAGGTTGGCAGTCTGGAGGAAGACGTGCAGTTGGGGGAGATCGGCTCCACCGGGCAGCCACGAGCTCAGAATGGGACAAGACCATTGCCGTTGCGAAGAAGATAGGGAGACGCTTCCAAAAGTACCTTTTAGGATTTCAAGGATGTCAGGATGACATCATGGATGGAGCTGCACCTAACTGGTTCTCTACAGGTCCACAGCTGCGAGTAGGCCTCCAGTGTATCTCCAAGAGGACAAGAGAAGGGGGTGAAGGGATGATGCCAAATGGTTTGGGTTTAACTGACTTGGCATGGAAAATGACTGTTTTAGATTTGGATGGTGTGAGAGATGAGATGGGGTGGATGGGCCTTGGTTAGACTTCCAAGAAAAATTTGGATGATTTCTCCAACCCGGATTGTAAGTGTTTGAATAAGGATCATATGCAGGCTTGGAGACACCTTGAGTAGCAAAGATTTGTTCTTGGATGAATGGGGGAAGTTGGGCTGCTGTGGGACACTCAATCACAGAATGGCTAGGGCTCGAACACAAAGCACAGATTTCTTCTTGACCTGGGGTTGAGAATTGTCGAGGTTGAGGGGTAGAAGGGAAAGAGGGCTCCTGTCTAGACATGGACAACAACTGGTCTAGCTTTTGGGCAACCAAATCAACCTTTTCCATCTTCTACGCCAACAAATCCATTTTATTCAACCTTTGGGTTATGGCATTGATATCCATCTTGTTCTCACACTCACCTTGGCTCTTAACTTCATAAAGTCCACCCCTCTTAAAAGGCCCAATCATTCTTTCATATGATGACAGCGAGACATGACTTATGGAATTTTCACTAAGCATTTTAAAAAAATCATAAGCCTCATCCTCACTCTTACTCATGAATGCTCCCCCACATGATGCATCCATCATCTGTCTATAATCCTCCATCAAACCCTCATAGAATGCCTGTACAATTTGCCATCTTGATAACCCATGGTGGGGGTATTTCCTCAACAAATCTTCAGTCTATCCTATGCTTCATGGATATGTTCCCCAGGATTTTGTGTGAATCTAGTAATTACTCTTCTCATGGTATTGGTTCGCCCTATGGGATAGAACTTCTTCAAAAATTCTTTTTACATTTCCGCCAATGTATCAATGGTCCTACCCAAGGCTCCTAACCAATATTTGGCTGTATCCTTAAGAGAGAATGGGAAGAGAGCAAGCCTAAGAGCATCATCAGAGAAATTTTAGATTTCAACAGTTGAGCATATCTGAAGGAACTCATCAAGATGTTTGTAAGGGTCTTCATTGGAATTTTCATAGAAAGATGGCAATATTTGGATGGTACTAGACTTGATTTCATAATGAGCCGCCTGGTTCTGAGGTGCTTAGACATAGAAGGACGGTTGGTATTGATTGGGCAAGAAATAGTCCTTCATTTGTTTTGGAGGATCGAGATTTTCGGCCATTAGATTTTAGTGGTGAGGTCCTTGATTTTCGGCCATGAGATCTTGTTGGAGATCGTTCTTTGGATACAAGACTCTCTCAATTTCTTGAATAGGTCCTAGTAGGTTTGGATGTTGAGATCTTCTACCTTGCATAAACACAAGTGCAGAATTTTTATGAGCATGAAATCTTCATAGTGAGTTACTAACTTAGTCTTCTATCATTTCCTATTTTTTTAGATTTTTATGAATTAAAATGCCCTTTCGAAAGAATCTTTTTTCGAGGTTTCGAAAACTACGATAGAGCCCCAAGTGCATCGACCTATCCAGGGACCTGCACTGACCTATCTAGGGACTGCACTGACCTATCCAGGGACTTGCACTGACTTATCCAGGGACTTGCACTGACCTATCTAGGGACCGGCACTGACCTATCCAGGGACTGCACTAACCTATCCAGGGACCTACGCTGACCTATCGAGGGACTCACACTGACCTATCCAGGGACCTGCACTGACCTATCCAGTGACTGCATTGACCTATGCAGGGACCTGCACTAACCTGTACAGGGACTACAATAACCTATGCAAGGACCTGCACTGACCTGTCCAAAGAATGCCCCCATATGCACCGACCTATCCAGGGACCTGCAGTGACCTATCCAGAGACTGCCCCCATATGCACCGACCTATCCAGGGACCTACACTGCCCTGTCCAGGGACTGCACTGACCTATCTAGGGACCTGCACTGACCTATCTAGAGACTGCACCCATATGTATCGACCTACCCAGGGACCTGCACTGACCTATCCAAGGACCTACACTGCCCTATCCAGAGACCTGCACTGACCTATCTAGGGACTGCACTGACCTATCCAGGGACCTGCACTGACCTATCCAAGGACCTGCACTGACCTGTCCAGGGACCTACACTGACCTGTCCAGGGACTGCACTAACCTATCCAGGCGCCTACACTGACCTGTCCAGAGACTGCCCCTATGTGCGCTGACCTATTCAGGGACCCGCGCTGACTTGTCCAAGGTCTTGCACTGACACAGTCAATGCATAGACCCTAAACTCTGATAGACACTCAAAGGAACCTCACGAAAGCACGTAACTCGATGGATAACCAGAAAATAAACATAGTAGTTGAACTCATATACCCTTAGTCCCTCTTTAAAGTATAGAAACTATTTTGAAGTCGTTCTAATGCATCGTTGACCTCTAAGATTTGAGGTTAGGTGCCTACCTTTGAAATGTTAGACCGACGATCTAGGAATGAGATCCACACCCCAAATCCACTTAAAGCTTTTCCCCCTCGAGCCCGGGGGGCTGCAAGTTCATCCTCCATGCACCGGATCTTCCACCTACGCACCAGATTGTCCTCCCATGGTGGACAGCCAATCCAGACACGGGAGGGAAGAGGCTTCGAGATATCCAATTCAACACATACTCGAGCAGCAGTCGTATGTACCTAGAATTTTCATAAAGTTTATCAATTGAAGAGCAACATCTACCATGGCCTCATCTATATAACAGCCAACAAGCATACTACATACAGTTTCCAAAGCCTTTCCATCGTTGCTAGTTTCCTTGAGGATGTGAAAGAGGGACTCATGGGATCTCTGGCCTCCGATACTTTGGACAATATCGCGGATTAACTTCACTGCTATGTGGTTCATATTCCCCAAAACTGAAATGTGAATCATCGCACATACTGCATAAATCCCATGCATGGATCCATTATGCCTCTGAGACCACCTGAAGAAAAAGAAAGCAAGGGCAGCATCTGAACTTCCTTCAAATAGCTCGTTCAAGATCAATGACACTTTCAACTGGTCTAATTCAATCTTGGGCTCGTTTGGGAACCCAAAATCCCAGCCTCTGCATTGAAGAACAAATGCTACCCGGTTCATCATCTCCTCTTTGCTATACCAACGTCGTGTGAACGAATACTTCCTCCTGGCATAAAGACCAATATTTCGGGCATCTCTCATACTACCCACAACACGAATACAACCCTCCGCAATTTTGGCCGAGGAATATGGTGACGGGAAGTCGTTGCTAGACCCATCGGAGGACGACAAATCACTGGCAGAGAGAGAGGAACATGGGAGTGCGAAGCGCCTGAGCTGGAGAAAGCTAAAGGTGTCGCCTTTACAAGAAACTTGCCTCAACACCCGGGCATAACCATCTAGGAAGTGAAAGGGGAAGACCACCCTCATGAAAACCGGAGATTACGGGAAGAAAGGAGGGGAGGAACAAGAGGAATGACAAGCTAACGGCCCTCCTGCCCATCCTCCCGAGAACCCAGATTGCTGGTGATAACCCGAGAAATTGAAACGAAGTTTCATGCACCAAGTATGGCATAGTACAAAGCTAGTTTATAGCCCCAGATTAGAAGAAGGTCGAGAGGGCATCTCAGTACCACCAACCTGAACCATGGAGGCACACAATCCAGTTCAAGCAGCAAGCAACCAGAAGACTAGCTTCTACAGGAAGAGGGAGATTGTTCTTCTTACTTCTGGATTGCACAGAGAGAGAGGGTTGGAGGGGGGCAGATTACCTGCACTGGAAGAGGGTCTCGGGAGCAGGAGCTTTCTCATGCTCCTGTCCCTGCGAGGGTTCTCCTTTGCCGCAGCAAGCAGCGACCCGCAGCGGCGCCAGCCAAAACCCTGGTCCAGCCCGGCCTTATTGTTGGAATACGACTTCAACCGTAAGGCCTCCTGCTAACCGAACGGGCCTAAAAGAGGAACAGTTATTCTATTTATTTTAACTAACCTTGTAAATCCTCCAAAGCATTGGATATACTAAGAGTATGTTTCTCTGGCTACATAGAATGAATGTTATCAATATTAAAACTTGTGTCTTTGCCTTCATTTTTGGATGAGCTGGGATCTGAACGAGGCCTGTTTTGGATAGAAGGGAGCTCTGTGCCATGGGCATTGGGCAAAGTTGTAGGTCTCTGGAAGTTAGAGGAATCAGCAGGTTCTTCCAAAGTAACTGTAGTCAGATCACTAGAATGGACCAGTTGATGTTGTGGGGGATCGCTGGCATAATCCGTGCCAACCTGTTTTGGATGAGTATTAGGCCTATTGTTCAAATTTTCCTCCATTTGTACAATCTGCATTTCCATTTCCGTAGTTTCATCCATAACCTTTGCCGGTTCTATCAACAAATTCTGGGTTGTCATTTCCTCTGAATCCTATAATAGAGCATTGAATCTATTGGTATTAGCTTCAATGATTTTAGTAGATGCAGGGTGAGGCCTAAATTCCTTATGCTGCTTTCCACTATTCAATTTTGGATCACCCCGAGATGAGATTGTCTTGTTCCCTGGGATAGGAGGATTTTGTTTCTTTTTACATTCTACCTCAGAGTGACCGAGTTTATGGCAGAAGGAACAAAAGGCTAGAATGTTAAGATAGCGAATAGGCTGCCAATAACCTTCCCCTTCCATATCAATCCACAATCTCTCTCTGCGAGTGGATGTGAGATTCAATTCCACACAAACTAGGGCTTCGGAAGTCTCTGTTAGAGCCAGAGTGTTGTCATAGAAGTGTAAGACCTCCCCTATATTTCCTGCTATTGATCGTAGCATTGCTTCATTGTAGAAATTTGCAGGTAGAGAAGGAAATCCAATCCATACCGGTGCTGAATCAGGATCAGCTTCAAAATCAAAGTTATGGGTCCATCTGAAGAATCTGAATAGATAACCCTTGATATACAAACTCTTCCAGATGAGCACCTTAACGAAGTCTTCTTCACAGCCAAGATGAATGAGAATGTGTCTAGGGGAGAGCCGACTTATTATGAAATCAGAGGAAAGTGCCAGTTGCTGAGCGATACATGCTTTGATCTCAGGGATAGAAGGATGACCATATGCACATTTGGCAATCACCGCATGTTGAAACGGCTGCAATGAAGCTTTGATCTCCGCCTACGAGAAAAACACCGCTGGTTCTCCATGGTCCGTGAAAGCTAGTTTCTTTATTGGAAGGGAGGGCTGTGGTCTAGGATTCGAGGCCATCAACATTTGAGCATAGAAGCGACGAGGAGGAGAAGAAGTTTTTTCCCCAGTGGAGATCGGAGACTGACCGCTGGGATGTCAGGATCCCAACCCCACTAGTTTCGTTTTGATCGGTTGTCAATTGGGGCCGGTAGGAGCCTGGGAACCCCGGTGACTCGTTTAGGGTCGATTCATCAAAATCGCCCCGATCTCGCATTTTAATGCAATTCGATGGATGCATGTGATGTTTTTGACCCCCTGAGTTTGTTTCCCATTGTTTGGCATTGTTTCCCCTGCGCTACGGCGTGCATGGGGCGTTGAATGGGCCGATTCGGCCATTCTACCATTTTACTCATCGGATTGATTTAGCGGTCCTACCAGAGACCGTTATAGGCTATAACGGTCCCGTGACAGACCGTTATGGTTCATTGTTTTTTATCTTTCGAGGTCATGGAGCATAACGGACTCAGCCTGATCCGTTATTTGTGTATAACGCCCTTGCCGAGGCGGGTTATATTCGGGTTGTTTTTGAGGCCTGCTGTTCTGTCAGACCCTCGACGACCGTGCTTCCTCAAAGACTGTGTCAGTCAGTTAGGCATAACGGATGCCTCCTTGTGTGCTATGATCAGATAACACCCCTGTGCAAGTCCGTTATGGTGTGTTTGACCGATGTTGATTGGGTATGGCAGTTGATATAATGTGCCTAACCCTGTGCGTCATGTGGCTATGACGGACTCATTGTGGTCCGTTATATGCTTCTTACCCGTATTAGTGTTTTGGGTCCATTGGCTTTAACGCACCTATTATAGTGAGTTAAGCTAGTATAACGCACCTATGGAGGTCTGTTATATTCCTCTTCGTTTGTATTTTTATCTGTTGGCCATAACGCCCCTGTCCTGGTGCGTTATGCTGATATAACGCCCCTGTCTTAGTGCGTTATATTGTCTGTATCAATGTTCTAAGTCTGTCTACCATAACGCCCCTTCGGTGGTCCGTTATAGTAGGTAATGCCCCTATGCTGGTGCATTATAGTCCTGTTGGCCGTGATGGCCGTTGGTTGGTTCTGTGTTGTCTATCCGTCTGCCTTAGATCGTATTCTAGGGCAGTGTCTGTCTGGTGGTGGTTATCTGGATCGGTTGGTTTAGGTGACTGGGTGTGGTCTTTTCGTTGACTACGACAGTACCCTAATGACTCAATCTAGAACTACTAGTGTCCTTGTCTCTAGTTGCGTAGCGGCTGTGCCTTGACTGCAGGTTTCGTCTAGCGGTCGAGTGATGGTTCGCTTTACCCAGAGTGTTGTAATCATCCACCGCTCCGATTTCTGTTTGTCTTGACTTGATCTCGTGGTTTGCCCATCACCCGTGGGTGTCTGTTGACATCCTATGAGGGCAGTACATCCATATCCAAGATTTTCAAGTTCAATTTGAAGCCAATCAACCCAAGTCAAGTGGAGATTCAAGTTGTATCCAAAATCCTCTTCATCTCCTCTAGCTGGTTCTTCCCCCGAAGCCTAGACTCGGCTGCGCGTGGGGGCCCTACAATAATCAGCTTAACAACCATCTCACTCGGGTCACGCTCTCCACCACTCCCAAGTGGGTCCGCACCCGCATGCGTAGCAAAGATACGACTAGTGGACAGGTCATTAGAGGTGAAAACTAGACTCACGAAAATCACCAGTCGAAAAGAAACGGAGCGGCGGTCCACTTAGGACTGCCTCTCAACCTAGCGGTCCTCTCTGGACCGCATGGCGGGCCTAGCAGTCCTCTCTTGGACCGCAAGGCTCAGCCTAACGGTCAAGCCATGACCGCAAGGGAACAAGCCACATGAGAGCCTAGCGGTCTATCGCCAGACCGCTAGCCCAGCCAAATGGTCCTCACTGGACCGCAGGGCAACAAGAAATGGTCGTGCCCCGATCACTTACCGACACGTGACTCCCAATGGTCAAAAAAACCACCCCGAGGGTGCAATGGTCAAACGGGAGAAACGGTCGTCTGGCGATCGCTAATCCAAGGGTGGCGATCTATCACGTGACCGCCACACTGAACCTAGCAGTTTTGGGCATACCGCTAAGGCCTGCCGACACTACAGGGTTGCTTAGCAGTCTCCTGAGGACCACCAAGGGAGCCTAGCGGTCCTCGGAAGGGCCGCAAGGCTCACCCGAGCGTGAAACTAGCGAAAACATCCAAAAAACTCGATTCACGTCCCGATCATCACCTGATGATGGGGAAACAGAGGGAAATCTATCCTCAACCCTCCTAGCATGATTCTAAACCCTTAGATCGGTCAAAAATCCCACGAAACGAGAGATTCGCCGCTCAACCCCAAAACATGGATTTTAACCCTCCCAACTTAAAAACATCCTTCTCGACCTCTCCTCGGCCTATAAATCGCGAAAAAAGTAGTAAAGAGCGTGGGGATCCATCCCCCTACCTCAATGGAGCTCGAAAGCTGTCGGATCGTCGCCGATCTTGAAATCACGCTTTTAAATCACGATCTCCACGCCCCATGCCGCGAGAATGCCACCGCCACGATCACCACGCCACCGTCGTCGATCCGCCATCTGCAGCCGGAGGAAGAAGGGGCGTCACCGGCCATGCATGGGGGAGAAAGCCACAGTCGGGGACGGGGTTTCTCCAATGGGAAATAAGGAAGAAGAAGAAGAAGAAAGAAGAAAAGAAAAAGGAAAAAGGAGGGGGGTATTTATATCTCTAGAGGAGAGTCGACCTGTCTAGACTGGGCATCGGGTTGTAATGCTCCTTCTTGTGCCATTCATACCTTTTCCACTGTGCCGTGTGCCTTAGTGTTTTATTGGCTTGAAGAAGTGATTTATGCTCAGGTTCTCCCATAGATTTTAATCGGTCATAGCTTGTCACTGGATCTATTCAACCCCCCCTTCTACATCCAGTTGCACCACTCGGGACATATCCATTGGTATCATAGCATATCATTGATCATATCAATCGGTATCAGAGCATACCATTCTTTCTAACAATTGGTATTAGAGCATACCATTCTTTCTAACAATTGGTATCAGAGCATACCATTCTTTCTAACAGGGTCCTCCCCCACCTGGATGAGGTAAAGATCCTTCGCTGGGGTGCTTGTGCTCGGACCCGGGCCTTCCATTTTTGACCTCTTCTCGGGCTTCGCTTCCTCATTCTGTCGATCGTGTGTGGAGATCAAATAGCATCTCCTGGACTCCCTCTGATCTCCACGAACCTCCCCTACCCCGTGAGGAGTAGGAAACTTTAGTTTTTGGTGATAGGAGGAAGGGACGCCACGGAAGGTGCCAAGGATACCTCACCCTATGATGGCATTGTACCCAATCATCTCGTGGACTATAGTGATGTCTGCTAGGAAAGTCAAATCTCTCGGTGTAGTTACGAACGTGATTGGCAACGAGATGCGCCCTTCTAGAAGGATAGTTGTGCCAGAGAATCCATATAAGGGTATGTGTAGTGGTGCTATTCATGATAAATCCACACCCATGAGTACCAGACACTCGAAAGAAATAGCATCAGGTCCGCTTCCATTATCCACTAGAATACGTTGGATGGTACATTGATTGATGGTGGCGGAGACCACCAAAGCATCATAATGGGGAGTGGTCACTCCCTCCAAGTCCTCGTCTGAAAAGGCGTTGTGATCCTTGAGTGTTGGGCATGTGTGGAACATACTTGATTCTATTATTTTGATGATGTCAGACTATGACTCATTGATGAGTCTTATTGGCATCTGATGATGTCAACATGTTCAGTTTTAGATCAAATCATGCTAAGTTCAAATCACAGTCAAGTAGATCCACCAAAAGGCTCAAAGGACTCAAGACTCACGATATGTGCAAGCAAAGTTTGAGAGAATTCAAGAAAGGAAAATTGGGATTTGAAGAGAGGGCCTTGGCAGACCAAACTGCATGGAATATGCTCCTAGAACCTAAGACATTGCTGGCTGCACAGAAATCGAGGTATCTGGATGCATAAAAATCAAGGCAAGTGATGAAGTTGATGGTTGCACACTTTAACTGCTTAGATAGGCTTTCCAGCTTTACTTAACTGTGTTTTATTTACACCATTGCCTGTTTACTGCTTTAAATGCATGCTCTAATTGTTGTTATATTTGTATGCCTACGCATTTAGAACGAGGTAGGGATCCGCGTGACCCCTACTGAGTCTGATTGTGACTCACCCTTCCTACTTTCAGGTGAGCCACTACCGCCGTCTCTTGGAGCTTCACATGGTTCTGACGATTGTTCATAGAGTGCCAGTAGTAGTCGATCTGTCTTTTTGTACTTTTGACCAGGGTATGCCCCGTGTAGTTGTACATTTGGACTCTTTCTGTTAGTTGTGGGACTTGTTTATTTGTAAATCTGGACTATTGTATATATTTTACCACTCTGATATTTAAATTACTTCCGCATTAATGTTAATTTTATTGCTATGATTAATATTACGCGTTGTAATTCCAATTCATTATGCAACCCCTCGACAAACTCCTCCAACCCTTCAGAGGCCTCATCAGCCTCTTGGGTGGCTTCCCCGAGTTCCTGGTATCGATATATCGATATTATCGGTGTATCAGTATCTGAATCTCCTGGGTCATTATAGTTGGTATCAGAGCGAGGTTGAGGATTTGTATAAGGAATTGAAATTGCATAGCATCAGTCCAGAGCAAGTCCATTTGAGTTGTCTACTGCTGGTTTAGGCTGTTTCATGTGATCATGTATGGTTTTCAGTTGCTACGTGTTAGTAGTATGCGGATTTTTGCCGCTTGTTTTTGAGTGTGGTCTTGTGCGTGCTGTATTGACACTGTGCGAGCTGCTTTTGCTCTCGTCAAGGTGTGACGGGATGCTCTCTTTTCATCGTAATGTCCATCTCGATTAAGATGTACTCGGTAGAGTTTGCCGGCAGGCTTGAATCTGCAATGCACTATTCGAGAGTTTTTTCATGATTTGTCCAGGTAGCTGGTGACTTTGTAGTGGGTGTGATGGCCGTACATGTTCTTACGTTGTTTTGGTCATCCCAGCTTGAGTTTGTTCAGCTCCTGATGTGTTTTTGGTTTTGATGGTGTGGTCGTTTAGATGCCTCGATTGAGAAGATGCTCGAGCGAACCTTGAATTTTCTTTTCTTGGTGAGCTATTGATAGTGAGCTTGATTCTTCTCAGCTAGTATGGTGGAGTCTTTTTGTAACACCCTGACTCGAGACCCGGTCCAGTCGTAAAGACTCACGTCGGATTCCGAATCGAGACGTGATAGTGGGACAACCCAAACGGTACATTCACGGTAGAGAATTTCACATAAACACTGAGATATTATTGCAGCGGAAATAACCTCTCCAGTTTTTGTTTCTCTTCGCCATCTTCCTTGACAGCCTTTCTGGAAATACTAGTCTGTCAAAAATTGATCGTCGGGGCAACGTTTCCTTCCGTAGAGGGGACTGGAGTAGCTCCTCTGACTGATTCCTCGACTCTGCACTGGGCACAGGTCGGGCTTCTTCTTCTTCTTGGAAGGCGGAGGCCACTACCCCCAGCAATCTCTGGCGACCCAGGGGAGTGCTGCCTGGGCCCAGGACGTAATTTCTCATGGCGTGCTCGATCCCTTCCCACTCCTAGCCGGGGAGAGCAGTCAGTAGTTGTGTGTTGATGGCGGCAACAGGAGGAGTATAAGCCACGGGCGTCGGGCGGACTGCCTGGTGTCGACGCCTGCGGCGCTGGCGACGGGCATTGTGGGGCAGGGCCGGTGTAGCAACTGCCAGTTGGTAGGCCGGGGTCATCACCTCAACCCTCTCGTCCGTTAGGGCCCTTCTCGGGTAGGTGTAGCTGGGCCCCGCCTGGGCGGGTGCAGTAGTCTGGACCTCCTTGGGAATCCAGACCTGCTTGAGCTTAGCCAGCTTGTGAGCCTGCGTGTTCTTTGGTGCTGCAGTCAGGATGTCAGGCGTCACCTTCTCCTTCACCTTCTCCAGCCCCTGGAAGGAATTGTGGACTGGAATAGTTGGTATTATTCGGTCCGGGATAGCCTCAGACCTTTGTCCATTAAGATGGACTCTGATGCCTCCGACGACGACAGACTTGCCAGAACTGGAGAGTCGACTTCTTGGTGTGGCGGCCGTATGGGCTCCTTCGGAGTCTCCTCCGATGGGATGCTGATACGTGTCTATTTTCTATAATAATTCATCGCATGTACACCATTTTATGTGCATATAATTTGGTAATTATGCATGATCTATCGTTAACCTCAACTCTGCGTTTAAATTGGAGCATTCACGTAAATTGATTAATTTGGTGATATTATTTAATAAATTAAAGTTGAGGACCATGAGCATTAATTCTCCATTACATAACCATGAGCATTTGAGATTTATGTGCACATTATGGTAATTTTTATGGACTAAATTATAATTATGTGTGTGTAGGACACTGAAGGTAATTGCAAGAAACTCCGGGGACAAAACTATCATCACCACTTTGACCAAGTCAAACACAGAAGTATAAATTTTGGTTGGAGGGAAAAGAAATTTCAAATGTTTAAAATTGAGGAGAAGAAGCACATATTTTGGTTGGAGGAAAAAGAGAATTCAAAGTTTGAAATAAAGGAGAGAAATGATGAGTCTTGAGATGGGAGTTGCCCAAAGCCCAAGGAGGGGTAAGAAGTTCAATATTACATTGTATCATTCATCTACATATTACCCTCAATGCAATGGTCAAGGCGAAGCCACTAATAAAACCCTTCTCAAAATCATAAAGAAAACGTGCGAATCTTACAAATTTTCTGATTGGCCTGAGTGATTAGTGGAAGCTCTATGGACTTACCGCACCTCTGTCTGTACTTCTACGGGGCAAACCCCCTATGCTCTCACTTACGGGATGGAGGCAGCGCTCTCATATGAGATCTTGATCCCTTCCCTAAGGGTGCAGCTCGATAAGGAACTTAATCTTGACAAACATCAGGAAGCGTTGCTCGTCCAGCTAGAACTCTTGGATGAGAAGAGGCTAAATGCGGCCGATCACGTATCTGTTTATCAAAAGAGAGTCTCACGTTATTTTCAAAAGAAGGTAATTGAACGTAAATTTCAAGTAGGTGATATGATCTTGAAATGTAAATTCATTAGGTCTAGAGGTCCTAGGTCTAAGCTACAACCTAACTGGGAAGGGCCATTCGTCGTTAGAGAGGCTTATCTGGGGAACGGGTACCGTCTAGTTAACGCGGAAGGTGGGGAGCTGTCTCACGCTTGGAATGGGTTATATCTTAAGCGCTTTTTTCCTTAGAGTCAGGATAATGCCAACCCGATAGCAAGGTGTCCCTCCCCTTGACCACGTAGGAGGATCCCGAGCATGGCAATCACACACTACATGACAGCTCTGGTCAGATTTTCCTCTACTCTGCGACACCGTCTCTCCTTTGGCCATACCTAGGGGAAGTGAAGGTCCCTGCTCTTCTTTCTTCAGCCAGGCGTAGGCGCAAGGGGTGAATAAGGGAGAGATGACTAACCTACACACCCTAATAAGAGGAGGTCTCAAATAGGGGCAGTCCGTTATGACCTGATTCCATAAGGAAAAGAAAAGAAAGAAAAGAAAAAAACATTCAAAAGAAAAGGAGCATGAATCAAGGCAAAAGATAACACGTCTATCAAAGCACAAAGTGCACCGTCAAATTGCTCCAAAGAAAAATATATATCAAACTAGGCATGGCAAGAGTGGCAGTACAGTTTCTCTGCAGGACGTTATGAGCCAGGACGTATGCGTGCCTAGAGTGGATAAAGGTTCGATGATGACCGAATCTCTGATCGGGTCGTCATGGGAGGAATTCGAGCCCTAAAAGTTTCTATCTTTATGCTAGGCTTACCCTCAACAATTCTTCTGCTCCTTCCCCAAAGGACTAGAGCATGCCCAAGGTATGGCCCTTGGAGAGGCATCGTCGTATGGGTGAGGTAGGCTCAGCCAGGGATTGTCACCTATAACCAATCAAGTTAAGACTCAAGACATCTCAAATGACCCATGAGTAACATGAAGCACTTCTAATGAAACGTAAGCCACACAATATATTGGAATCATCAAAACCATTATCAAAGACAAAGAGGGGGCACATCGAACCTAACACTCCTTCTTGAAGGATTAAGGTGTCTTCATGCGCTTTGCTAAGAGAGATGCATTCGCCTTGGCATCAGGCTTTGTGCCATTGCCTTTTGACTTTACTTCCCCCTTATCTCTATTCGTCGAGGAAAAGTCTGTAGCATTTACCTCCTTACCACTGGCCGGGCGGTCCTTGGAGAATTTACCTTTGGCAGAAGCTTGTACAGGGTGATCGGTGAAGAACATTTCAATCTCTGCCACCACTGTATTTAACTGGTCGAAGCTCCTGATATTGGTGTCCAAAAGCTTTTCACTAACTTCCTCCGATAAGCCCCTATGACAGATGGTGATCGCGTCTTCAGGCGTCGGAGGACTATCGTAGCACATGTTGACGTCCCTCCATCACTTGATGAAGTCCAACGCGGTTTCACCTTTCTTCTACTGAAGGGAACAGAGCTCTGCCAGGGAGATTTTACGATCGATCGTTTGGAAATGGTCGATGAACTTTTTTCTGCATGTCAGCCCAATCAGCTACAGAATTGGGCTTTAGCTTGGGGTACCAGTGGAAGGCGGTGCCTGTCAATGATGTGGTGAAGTACCGCAGTAAATATGCCTCTTCCAGCACCAGTCCACCCATGGCCGTCATGTAGTAGGCCAAGTGTTCATGCGGGGAGCCTTGCCCATTGAACTTCTGGAGTTTCATCGCCTTCAGGCAGTCTGGTGGAAGCTTTTTGAATTGATGGTGAATGGGATAGGGCACACTGTACAAATCTACGGTGGCCACACCTTCCCTATGTTGAGCAAACTTTGCCTCCACGATCCACTCAATCATCTACCTTTGTGCCATGAGGCTCCCTACAGTAGGAGTGGCAGATGACCGTGCATTGGCTTCATAATGCAGAACTTCAAATTCCTCTGCCAATGGCAATTTTGCCTTGGTGACGGAGGCATTGGCCATGACAGGAACGGGAGGAGGCTATTGTTCCAGTCCGATGGATGCCGCTTGAGGTTGAATAGGAACCTCTTTTTCGCACAATAGCGCCTGCAAGAGGTTCTTGAGTTCTTGGTTCTCGCATCGGAGCTCCTCCAATGTGAGAGTATGTGTCTCTTCCCCTAGATCCTCCTCGTGCCGTGGGTGGCTGTCCCCATCAACACTGTGGACATCCTCTTGGCACTCTTCTTGCCGTGCCAGCTCTTTTTCATCGCCCTTTCCTTGTTCATGCTATCATGTTACTTTCATGATCACACTTACATATGCATGCATAGCTTGTTAGAGGACGGGGTAGATTACATTTACATCTTACACATGCAAGGGTACAAGTCTGGCCCTACCTCAGCCACTATGAAGTTCCAACCATGGCATCGCTGCCACCACCTCGCTCACCGAGCAGACGTAGCCCACGTCGCGAAATTCACCACCAATCAAATCCCAAATCCAATTCTGAGAAAAAGGTATATCTCATACTCGACCACCCAAGGCCTCACTTACATACGGCTCTCACCATTCTTAGCTCACTACAACTGGCATCTCTTGTCTGTGAAAATCCATTTGCCAGTCACCAGTTACTCGTCAATAGGAAACTCTTACTTGCTCAACTTCCTCTTTCTTGCTCCTTCACCAAACCTGATAAGCACTTTCCAAATCTCGACAGGCCATCTGCTAACTCTTACACTGACCATCACTACATCTTGAGCTGATCCTTACTCGGACACTACATCCAATCCTGATCCTCAAGCCAACTCTACCCTCTCAAGGGAGCACGACGAATACCAATTGACAAGATTCCATAATCCTCAGTCCACAACAGCACTAGACTCAGGCTTACAGGGAAATCCTCCCATGCTAGTCACGAGACCAAGGCTCTCCATTCGACGACATTCCTCTAAGGACCTCCACACACAGGCATCGTTCATTACACAGTCTCATCTCATCTTCATCACAATTATTCCAAATGGATACCTTCCAATCATCGACTCTGCTCTCGCTACAAGGCCACTGGACACGACCTGAATAATCCATGGCACACATCTCCAGAACAAACAAGTGCTATCTACTACCAAGTAACCTGGTTGATGATACCGCAACCAATGCACACAGATCTCCAAACATCACAGATCCTTACCACAGCTGGGTCCTTCTTGCAACATTTTGAACTTTTGGACTCCACTGGGCCTCTTCTAGACATTACCATAGCTGAGCACTTAGATAGCCTTACTAGCCACTTACAGCTACCAACTGGGGCCTACAATCATCTCTCAGGGATCACATCTCTAGGACCACGATTACATCTAAGGACACAACTTCCAACATAAGTCGAGCACCTAGCTTACCGATATTGACACCCATTTTTAGCCCGTAAGTTGCGTCGTTTCTCTTATTCATCATTTTTGATGTCCCAAATTACCATTATTTTGGAGCCTTTCTTGGATGGATTTCGAGCTCATTTCATTGTTCCCTAATCTTTGGACTTCAGAGATCATGATTTCTTAGAGTCCTGGGGCTTATACTTCAACAGCGTTCTTCAAAGGAGGAGGCAACCTTTAAATAGAATAGGGTCTCCGTGAGGATTGGATGAGGCAGAAGACCTAGTGCTATCTCATTGGTCCACCTGGCATAGTGAATATTCTTCCTCTGGAATCCTCTGAAGCATGCCACCTCATCTTGGATCACGTGCCATTCTATCACTGGAGTTAGTGTTCTTAATCAGAAACGGTGTTCCGGTTCTTTAGATATATTACCCCATGAAGATCTGCATCGACCTTTGTTCTGAGATAACTGAGGTGCATCGACCTTACTAGGTGATTTGAAATAGCTGCACCAACCTTTGTTCTGAAATTACTGAGGTGCATCGACCTTACTTTCAAAATTATTTAAGGTGCTCCGACCTAGTGTTCCCAGGTATTGTTCAGTTGCATCGACCTTATGACTTGAGTTGCTTGGATGCATCGACCTTGACAAGTTCACGTGTTCATGTGCATTAACCTTAAGAGCTTCAAGTCATCATGTGCATCGACCTTAAGTTCATGTGCATCGACCTTGAGTTCATGTGCATCGACCTTGAGTACATGTGCATCAACCTTTCTTAGAACAAACTCTATCTGCCTTGACCTGATATACTATAACTCTTTTCTGCATCGACCTGTCTTTTTTAACTCATAGCCATCTGCATCAACCAAACTCTTTAACGACTCTGAGTGCATCGACCTTAGGTATATAAGCTGACACTGATGCATAGACCTGTCTCTTGAGTGCACCGACCTGACAACCATGAAAGACCAATGATGCATCGACCTTATAACATAAAGACTAATGATGCATCGACCTCATAACATGAAGATCAATGGTGCATTGACCTGACTTGGTCAAACAGCATGCAACACATATGACATTTCCTATTGATGATGCAATGACCATTTCTTCATGCAAACTCAATTGACTTATATTGTTAGACATTATCAAAACCACAGGGATACAACAAGATGGTCGTAGTTGGGTAGAGCACGCTCTTCTCGAAGATCCGGGAATCCGTGGTCACTACGTCATCAAAATCAAAGCTTAGGTGGATCTCCATCCACACATGTAGCAAGTAGAGACTCCCCATAGAGCACCCTCCCAAACTCATCTGAGTGAGTCCACAGTACAAATGGGCAAGGACCACCTGGGAGAGGGAGCGCCCCATCCATAGAAGAGTGAGCAGCCCCACATGCTCTCGCCGCAGCACGTCTCCTGTCATAGGAAAGAGCAGTGCCCCACCAAGGCACAACGTCACCCCTCGCATCAGCCGATCTGCCTCCATGGATTTGTCCTTCACCTGGCACATAAATTGATCAATGATCGGCGTGAGAGAGCCTCGCGATCTACAAGGGAGCAGGTGAAGACCACCCTGACTGGTGGGGGAGGAGAAATTTTCCTGTTATCGGCTCTGGCGCCCTTTTGGGTTTTCACCGGAGTCGACCCCCTTTAGCTTTTTCCGACACACCCTTGTGAGTTTTCACGTCGAGGGATTTCCCAATTTTACCTGAGACGCCCTTTTGGGATTTCACCTCAGTCGGGTTGTTGGCCTTTTTGCCCCCAGTCGCCTTGTAACGACCCAGGATCAGAGTACCGGGAAGACCCGATACCATTCGAATCCTGGCCCACCGCCCACGAGCTAGAGGGATCGAAAGGGCTTAAAGGATAGGTGTGGTGTACACAGAAATAGGAAACAAAGCAGGACAATCCAACAATTAACAAAAATAAACAACTAACGACAATAGAGTCCAGTCCAACAAAAGTACAATCTAAAGTAATAAAATGTACCAAATGCCAAGTGAACACTCGGCCCGACGAACTGGCAACTAAGAACCTCCACACTGCGCACTCGAACCATGAGGAAGAATCGTAACACATGAAAACCAGGGGTGAGTCTCCTATCACTGACTCAGTAGGGGTGCTGCGGAACCCCAACCGAAAACAACGACAGTACGGAAAGCAGCAACTACAGCTAGAACAACAGTAATAGTAGGAACAGTAAACTCGGTGGCCGGTAAAACCTCAGCTCTATAGCTACTCCTACTATACCAGAACGGAACCCAACACCCCGATCCCACAGTCGGGGGACGACCAGAACACGGACCGCCCTAGCCGCGCTACTAGGAAAATGCCACGACATCACTGTCGTAGAGGCATGTCCTCACCGACAAGGCCCATGACGAAACCACGTGGTCTGGAAACACCATCACGACCTTGCCGTCGTGAACTCTACAGCGGTCTAGGGAAAAGCCCACGGTGATGCTCACCGGAAACCCCAGACCTCGACTACGAGAATGCTCCCGAAACCACACATGAAGCCCCATCTCGCAGACGGAAAACAGAAACCCAGGACACGACAACTCACGTCATGTGACGGGAGTACCACCCACCAGAAGAACAGACCGGATGCGTTCCCTGACGTCTTACACCGTGCCCTCGTGTCTCGCTACGATGCCCCAGGCGGAGACAGAGACACTAAAGTCACCAGGAACTCACAACAAGGACTAGTCGGGGTCGCGCTCGTCAGCGCGTGTCCTCTGCCCCCAACTACGTGTGCACACACAGACTATCTGCTCTAGGTCGGGTCCTCTAGCTGGTTTTCCCCCCCACCGGACTAGGAGGCCAGCTTACTATATACATTAATATAGAAAACAAAAAATGAACTACAAAGAAAGAATTAAAAAACAGCGCAAAATAGAACCCGCATGCATACGTGGTTAATCTTCTATATGCTCCTCGTTACAATTACGAAGAGGCTTTCTCATTAATCGTTGTTAATGCTCAGTTATTCCCGGAAGATGCTCTCCATAATTTCATTACCTAGGATAACGACGAAGTCAGAATTTTCTTCTTCTTCTTCTTATGGGCTAAACTAAACATAATAGAATCACGAGATGTACCTTTTGTCACGGTGAATGGTGATTTTAAGTCGGTTTTTAATTATAATTTAGTGAACTGAAAAATATATATACTTAATTAATGTGTCAGTTCGAAATAATAAAATTAGCTAACAAATAAGAAGATTTTAATATATCGTGGGAGTTGTCAAACCTCTCATGAGAGTCGAACGCTCACACTCGCGAGACATTCATATGGTGAGGTAAAATATTTGACCATTCAACCCATTGACTTCCCCGCCATCCTATGTTGTGGTGCACAGTCTAGACCATGGATGACATCGCCGGTTTAAAACAAAGGAGGTGGAGAGGGGAACGTCCCAGGCGGTACCTGCCCTCGGGCATGACGGTCAATACCTCTCCCCAACAGGGGAGAGGTCCCAAGTACGGGTTTGGGCCCAGAGTTTCGGGTCCCCAGTGAGGGTGGCCACCGAGAGGTGAGGAGTCCACCTTTTTGTGTATTTGGAAGGTGGTGCGCGTGTTAGGACTCTCGCTTGAGACGTTGAGATATATTTTTGTTAGCATGTTCTCTCGTCTCCCATTTCTCTTCATGTCACTCACGTGATAAAAGAGAGAGAGGGAGAGGAATGCACCGTCATTCCTCTCCGTGAACTAAATAGCCCCTCAAAGTCTCTAAGATATGAGCTCAACATTCTCCAGAATGACCAAAATTATGATAGTAAAACTAAAAAAATGACTATAGAGTCTCACCAACTACGAGCAACACAGATTTTGATTGTTGTGATCCACGCCTCCACGATCTATTTGACGATGACATTTCTGATGCGTACGGTGACAGATCCAAAAAAAATGATAGCACTGTGATCAATAATTTTATTAGGAGGACATTTTAAGTTTAAATCTCATCTATAACAAATATGTTAAAGGAGGGATTTAACCATCAGATTAGTGAGTCCATGTACGAGTGTTTTTTGTATATACGGTGAGATTTGTAAGAAATTTATTTCTTATATCAACATCTTTGAATGTGAAATAGTCATCTATATAGATAAAAATTGTTGGAGTGGGTCAAAACAATATTCTTATATAATGAGAATGTGCAATTATCATCAATTGTGGTGTTAATCCTACTAAAGGTTGAAGGTTCTGTGAAGTTTCCTGATTATGCGCCCAAACCAAGGTCACCTTCTCCTGACCAGCGTCCTTCCTTAGGTCGCCTTTCATGAAATTCTTCAATTTCCATCTATTGACGAGAGATTAAAATAATGCCCTCACGCTTGGGCATTTCCTTCAGAACAACGCCCGTCTCCCGGATGTCTACCATAAAAACCATTAAAATAAAATCCAAACAGTGCCTCCTTGTTCATGCGTTTCTTATAGAACAACGCCCTTCCCAAAGTCACTTCTTATAAAATTCTCTTCTTTAAATTTATCTTGTTAATTAGAAATTACAAATAAACGCCTCTGAGCTAGACGTCTTCTGTAAAACAGCACCCATGACTTCGTCGCCTACCATTATTCTCGAATGACAGCTCCCATCATTACCCTGACATCGTCGATACAGAAAGAAAACACGCCTTCGGCTCAGGCATGTCTCATGAAGAAATGCCTTTGCAGGCAGTCGTTATACATGTTGAACACGCCCCTGCTCCAATCACCATTTCTTTTAAAACTACAGAACGCAGAACCCTCCCTTGCGTCTCTCTATCTCCTTCCATTCATCTCTCTGCAACCCTCCCATTCTCTCTCACTCTCTCTTGCTTTCTCTGCAAGCCCGCCAGTGACCACCCCCAATCTTCACCATCGATGGATCACGCTGGCACAGGTCCTAGCTCGGTGAAGAGGCGGTGCATCATGGCACCCACCATCGTTCTCCTTGAAGACGAGGGCCACGGTGAGGCCAATCCTCCCGCGGCGGATGATGTGCCTCCGGCGATGGAGCACGCCGGAGAAGCCGGAGAAGAGGAAGAAGGGGGAGGAGAAGAAGACGGCAGTAATGGGGGGGCTCGCGGTGAGGACGGCGGCGATGAAGGCGGCGATGAGGGCGCTCACGGTGATGGCGACGGCGCCGGTGGCGACGGTGGCGATGGTGGCGTTGAGGGCGATGGCAATGGCGGCGGTGCGCCACCCCCTCCTCCTCTCGTCCGCGGCGGTCACATGGTGCCGGTGCCGAAGAAGGTAAGGGCCATTCCCTATTTTTTTATTTATTTTATCCTTTTTTTCTTTTCATTCTGGGAGAGACGGACGAAGGCGGTGGCGGGAGGAAGATGACACAGGGAAATGGCGACCACATCAGTGGCGCCATTCCTGAGTAGGCGACCACTCACATGGTGCCCTCACTGAAGAGGCGACCACAATAGTGGCGCGCCTTCTGAAAATGTTCTCTCCCATACGCCCTCTTTCCTCTAAAAAATTTACAATCTCTCTCTCTCTCTCTCTCTCTCTCTCTCTCTCTCACACACACACACACACACACACCCCCACCCACACACACACATCTCTTCATGGGTATTTCAGACATTTACTAACCCTAGTTAATCGTTAACTCTTGTTAGTTAAGTGTGTTTAACAGGTTGTTGGTGGAGGGTGGCATTGGGGGTGTTGACGACACTAGCTTTGCCAAAGTTCATCATCTAACAAACGTCTTTGTCAAATGATTCATAGGCATATCCCCTTAAAGGCTCAATATTTTGGAGAGTTGATGCTGTGCCTCCTGTGTCCCATTCCATTTAGGTTTGAAACTGCCGGAGGGAAACCCAATTAAAACATGGAAGTTCCAGCCATCACCTGTTTATGGATACCATTATTTTATGGTAGGAAATTCGTTCTTACTTTATTATCTGTTCCAAAGTAAAGCATGCTACTAAACAGTAATCTTATGCTGGCTGCTTCATACTGCCAAAACGCATACTTCGTATTTTCTACTTTACATATTGGTAACCTATTTCCCACTGGTTAGAAAGTTGACAGTTTCAGCTATTGTTTCATCCTCTGTCCGTGAGAAGCAAAGCATCATTCAGTAGCACAGTCCCTCCTTGTAAGCCCTCTGCAGAAGGTGGAACTAGTATTAGGAATCTCCATCAGGTCTGAACCTTGGAACTAAAAGCATGCCATAGCATCGGCCTTTTTATATTAGAAGCAGTTATAGCCAAGAATTCAGGGTTTTTCTTCTCTATCCCTGAAATGTTCTCTTTCTGAGATCTACTTGAAATAGGCTACGTCCCAATGTAAATGCCCAAATGTTAGTTATTAAGATAATCTCAGCTTATACATGCTGTGATCCTCCCTATACTGAATCTGACCAGCATCCTTTCATGTAGAGTTCATTCATGGGCAACTCAGCGTCTCATCGTCAAAGACGTACCTTAATCACTTGTACTCATCAACTCTTTAAGAGAAGATATCCTGTTGTGTAACAGACTATATCAAGAACAGAACAGCATGTGCTTTTTCCAGGATGATGTTCCCATGTTGAGCTTTTACAATATTTGGCCAACCAGATATAATATTGTGTGATGACTCAGTCTACCCTTTAGAAGGGTCAGGCTATTTGGGTATCAAAAGCCAAAGACCTGTTATCACTCTAGAAGTCAGGGCGGCAAAGAATGATTTCAAGATTGTTGCCATATTTCACTGAATACCCACGCTATGAGGTGGCACATGGTTTCTGTTTCATTGATGCCCTCTGCCTCATCACGATCACAGATTCAAACTGGACAAAAGGACGGCACTCAGCATTTCCTCTGATAGATTTGAAAGTGGAGGTGTTCTCTAAGTTAGGAAGCAACTTATCTCTGCATACTCCACATTTTTGTGGCTTTGTACAGATGCTATAACAGAAATTTAGTAACATACTGGCATTGAATGGTCTTAGGCCATGTGAGCTTTTATACTGGCTTTTGTCCAGAATGAAATCCTCTCCCACCAGCCTGTGGATGTGGGTTTAGTGATAGGTGACACTCTATCGATATTTCTCTACCTGGATTAAGCATTCTTTTAAAGGCAATCAACTCACAAATGGCATGCAAAATATGAATGTGATGAATAGATGACCTCATTTGTTTTACAGCATAAGGAGCCACCAAGAAGGGTCAGGTCAGCATGCATAAATAAAGCTAATCTCTCAGCTATTCCCTGCATCTCATGAATCTTCTTTTAGGGTGTATTTCTTGCCACTCCAATGTACTTTGGTTAGAGGAGTAAATTTCTTTTTCCGTGTTTGATGTCCAATACAAGAGTAAGGTGAGAAGGTCCTCACTCCGTGTATCTACCTTTCCTGAATACTGGTTAAAATCTCAGGGTAAAACCCAAGATCATAAAGAAGATTCAAAAAGTAAAGCATAGGGGAACATAAACAGAAGCTTCAACACATGCACAATTAGAGAAGGTATGTACAAATTATGTTTACTAGATTTCTCCAATAAAGATAATGACAGAGATTTATGCCTTAATACAGCAGTCTTTGAAATTAAGCTTACTACACAAGTCAGCATCAGGTATACTTTGTACACAAATACGGAGAGGTGCAATTCTCTGGTTCATTGCTACTCTCAGACACTAGCAATAATTATTATCTAACATAGTCATGGAATCTCAGTACTCACATGCTTATTTTCGTTTTCATGATCTTCACATATTACCTTTGTGATCTTATGGTGAATCTAGAAGAGATTATTTTGCCCCACAAGCGTGCAATTAATACAGCTCTCTCTGCCTGGGAACCACTTCAAACCACTGGCTATCAGATTCACTCCTTTTGCCACATGGATTTGTAACAATTTTTCCATCCGAATCGACATCCAAGCAGAGAGCCTGGCCATCGGGCAGCTTTGTCACAAGGTTAGACTTTGCACCCTGTATCGTCTCCCACTTGGAGTCAGCCTCTGTGCAGATGATGCCAAGCTTTGCAGGCTCGTATGAGCCCTTAGCTTGCAAGCAGAAGTAGGTTCCCTTCACTGTCAGGAATTTCTGAGGCGTGTAGTTCCAAAAATCAGATTTCTCACAGGGACCCAGAACCAGAGGATCCCTCAGTGACTTCCTGATGACACATGAGCCGGTCGGATGATGGAAAATCCGGTTGGAGGCACGACGAGAGACGGCATGCTGTGGTGACGCTTGATTGAGAATCACACCTATTAGTAAGGTGCCAAAAAAGGAAAGAGATCAGCCACAGTCCCATTCTCAGTGTCATTTCAACAAACATCTCAAAGGCTATTATTTTCGCAACAGCAAAAAGGTGGACTTTTGCCATGGAACTAAAATCTACGCAGAGATGATTTCACGAGATGGTTCGTTTAGATCTGGAACGAACTAAAATGCCATCACCTACATACCCATCATCAAAAAAACTATGCTACCCTATCTGAGAAGAGAATCCCAGAAGCATTCATCACTTCAATAACCAGTTTCTGATCGTGACACCAAACGGAAACAGCTAAGAGGAAAAAGAGCAGGAATTTGGTCAGTTCTGTAGTGAAACACCTGCTTGCTCCGTCTGAGGATTGTGCTGGGCAGCGGGGAAAGCCAAGGAGAAGGGCTTCTGGAGCAGGAGATCAGTGCAGAGAACGATTAGAGGAGGCAGGAGTGACAGCCTCACCATCTCCGCAGGTTCCGGGAGAATTCCAGCGGCTGCGAAAGTTTGTTGGTCGGGGGGAGGTGCACAATGTCTAGGCAGAGAATAGTTATATATAACCATAAGAAGTTTTTCTCTTTCACTGTATATTTCTTTATTTTAGGTATTACCATATTCAACTCAAAGTAATCAATTCAACTAAACAGTTTGAGTGAGTTATTAGACATTAACTGACCTTAATTAATTAATCTGACCTGCTCAACTTGGAACAATTTATTAGAGTATCCAAAGTCAAATAAATACACAAGACTAGGAATAACTCACGCTAGCCGGGCTTATGGTATCATCAAAGTCGCCCTTACCACTTGACGTTGGACCAAGTCATAGGAATAATTCAACGCCATTCATTTAGCGTCACGGAGGGTTGAGGGAACGACCCAGTTTTCATGGAGCCAAGGTCTACCCAACAGCACTTTGTAGGATGTGTTGGAGTCGCTGATGCAGAAAGTCACCTTAGAGGTGAAGTCATCGAGTACCAAGTCGGCATCCACTTGACCGAGGACCTCCTCGATATTTTGGTTGAAGTCAGATATCTTGACCCCCCGAACCTTCTAGAGGTAAGGGGTCAGATATAAAGTCTTGAAGGTCTTAAGGGGCATGATGTTGATGGCCGCATTGGCATCCACCAGAATCCAGTTTACTTCATGCCCATTGATTTTTCCCTTCATGTAGAGGGGCCGATTATGGCATGGAGGAGAGAGCAAAAAGTCTTTCTCCATGAAGGTGACAGTGGCTGTGAAAGCTTCATACGTGGCAGCTTTTATTTCTGCCGCATGCACTTCGTAGACTTCCGACTCTTGAAGTATCTTGATAAGGGTTTCCCTCAGATCTTTACTCCAAGCGATGGCTTCCTAGATTGTGATATTGGCAGGGAAGCGCTTCATCTGGTGAAGGACCTTCCGGTCGGCTCGGGCTCGAGCATCCTCCAGTGACGGTAGTATGTCAGGCTGGATCTGTTGTGGGCTGCCACGTCGCTCCTCGCCGGGGAGGCGCACTATGTTGACTTTGTTGCTGGGGTCGAGCTAGCTATGGCCAGCCACGGACTCTAGGAAGAAAGATGCCAATGATGGCTCATCTGAGGGAGACTGGAGGACTGGTTCATCCTTGCCGGACGGCCCTGCTTGTTCTGCAAGACATGCTAGAGTTGGTGCCAGGACCGGGGTGCTGGTGACAATCTCCTCGATGCCAGCAGGGTCGAAAGTGCTAGGTTGCCCCCGGATCTCCACTGGTGGGATCGGGGTAGGTTGTTCTCCTCGCAAGAGGATGACCCGTTCTGGATCAAAGGCAGACAGGCGGAGAGACGGCTTAAGGACTCTTCCGTAGCCTCTGCTATGTCCACGACCGTGACCTCGGCCACGACCGGTGTGCTCTGGGGCTGGTTGTGGTCTGAGTGGAGCCGCAGCCCTTTGTCTGGTTCTGGACTCTACTGGCTCGCCTCGCCGGGAGGCGTTGATATTGTCTGGGGGTGGGATGGCCACCATGTTGTAGGTGCAGCCACGAAGCATCTGTTCCAGCTGTTCCATGGTGATCTCCTTGTCCTTATAGAACAAGGTGAGCTCTTCTGGGACGCGGAGAGTTTTGCCTTCTGTGACCTTCTGGATCATTTCTTGGACCCAGTCTTAGAGGTGAGCTCATTTCTGCATGCCTTCCCATGGGATGTAGCTATCGAGTGGGATAGGCCTGGTAGGGTGAAGAGGAATGTATTCCTCCAAATTGTCGATGAGCCGCTGCAACCTTTGGATAGGCGTCGACTCTGCTGGGGATTATAGGGCGGCCGCTTGTTCAGCCTATTTCTTGAGTTGCCTCTTGAGATTCTTCCTTCTGTTCCTCTCCTATTTCTTGGCGATGGCCACCTCCAGAGGAGTAGGAGGAGGAGGCACTGGGGCTGAGCCCTACAGATCTCTATGAGGATATCGTCGAGCCAATTCATTTATAGGGTGAGGTTGGCGACTCTTCTTTGCCCGGATCTTGATCCAAGCACCTTCTGATTGTTGTAGTTGGAAGGTGACGTTGATCGCCTGTTCAATGACCTCGAGTGGTAGTTCCCGGTAAGCTGGGATGCTGAGATTGGCATCCGAGGACGTAGGTGCAGTTTGATGCCTTAACCGCAGTGGTTGCGGGAATCTACCACGAACCGACTGACTTGTATTGGCGTCTGAGGACGCATGCACGGTTTGATGCCTTAGCCATGGTGGCAAGGGAGGCTACTCCTGTTGAGCCAACGTATTGGTACTGGCATCCGAAGATGTATGCGTGGTTTGATGCCTTAGCCGCGGTGGCAAGGGCTTCTGCTGAGAAGTGGCCCAAGGAGCATGAGAGACATCCTACTTCCTGGCCTGACCTCGGTGGTTTGGCTGAGGACAGGGTCGAGCGACACTCGATGAAGTCTTGGGGCCTTGCTGCCCCAGTTGGCTGTCTTGATCTTGCGCGCCGGATGGCCTTTATGATGGGAGACCCAACTTGCGAATTGCTGGGAGGACCTGGTCCGGTCATGCCAAAACCTCACCTAGCTTCTATTTTCCCTTCCTATCCTCAGGCATCAGAGACAGAGATAGGGTAGGGAGAGGGTGAGAGGAGCTTGAGGAGCCCATCGTAGCCTCACTCACCAGGACATCCTCTCAGCCAAGAAGGACTCGTAGGAGTCTAGCAGTGTCTTCTCTGGAAAAGGGTAAAGACTCTAACTCCTACTAGGGTCACCACTGCGTAGCTGGAGTGGCAAGGGCCAGCTGACTGGCCTACGACGTCGAGGAATCAGGGGAGACCGGGGGAGCAGGAGGATGAATGACTTTGGCCGAGTCTCTTGGCTGGCATCTTGCTCCCTGCGCCTCTGCAGTCGCTTGAGGGCTTCTCGATTGTCGATCTGGAACTCGAGCCATTATGGAGTGTGCTGGTAAGGCAGCCCATGCCCATTTTCTTAGGGAGGATTAGGCGGCTTTGGCGTACTTCTGGCAGTGCTCAGAGTTTCTTCGACAGCTTGCCGTAGTCGAACAAGTGCCATGGAATTTCCCTCAGCATCGATCTACTCCCATCAGATCTATTCCTGGATGAGGTACTGGACTTCCTCACAAGACTCGATCGCATGGCAGATTCACACATGGAAGGGACAGTACTAGGGGTGGCTAAAGTCCCAATGTATGTAGTCTGCCGACGGGTCATGGGACAAGATTTGCACCCTCTCGACGAGAATGTCGAAGAGCCACCGGGTTCTTTCTCTACGGAAGGAGAGGGGTTTGCGATCGTGCCAGGGCCTCCACCCTGGATACCAGATTGACCGCTCTCTTTGGTTAGCACTGGGCTCCTTTGATTCATCATGGGAGAGAGAAAATGTCACCATCATGTTGATCACATTAGCCGAATGGTGAACCACACGTGCTGCTTTGGCTGGTCTGGACCACGTATGTGGCTGCGGAGGATAGACGAGACCACTCTTCATCTGAATAAGGCCGTCTCGGATCATCTACTGTGCCTGGGTCTTGAAGACGTAGCAATCTTTGAGGGAGTGACCTAGCATGCGGTGGCATGAGCAGTAGTTGGGATCATTGATTTTCTGGGCTTCGTCCGGCTTGCGGACTTCAGGTAGCTCTATGATCCTCTGGCCCATGCAGAGGTCGAAGAGCATCTTCGTATGTTCCTTCTTGAAAGAGAAGGGCATCTTCATATGCTCTGAGAAGGAGAGAGCAGTCAGCTTGTCCACTGGCCTTTTGTCGGAACTACTCGTCCTGGCTCCCTTGCTGGCTTTAATAGTGCGGGTGAATTCGACGGTGTTCACCTCCTTACCGAGCTGGCATTCCGCGCTTGTTTACCCTTAGCCGAGATGTAGCTAGGGTTATCGGCGAAGAACATCTCTATTTCAGCGACCACCGAATTGAGCTGGTCAAAGCCCTTGATGTTGGTGCTGAGAAGCTTTTTGCTAACCTCACCCGCCAAGCCTCGGTGACAGATAGTGATGGCATCCTCCTGGACTGGTGGATTGACTCACCTCATGCTGAGGTCTCGCCATTTCTTGATGAAGTCGAGGGCGCTCTCGCCCTTCTTCTGTCGGAGAGAGCCGAGCTCGGCTAAGGAGACCTTCCACTCGGCTATTTGGAAATGGTCGAGGAACTTCTTCTGGAGATCCGCCCAATCGATGACTGAGTTGGGCTTCAGGCGGGAATACCACTGGAAGGCCGTTCCTGTAAGTGAAGTGGCGAAGTAGCGAAGAAGGTATGACTCGTCCAACGCTACCTCGCCCATGGCCGTGATGTAATAGGCCAAGTGTTCATGTGGAGACCCTGCCCGTTGAACTTCTGCAGCTTCGGGAGCTTGGTGTACTCCGGAGGGAGCTTCTTTAACTGGTGATGCAGCGAGTAGGGGACGCTGTAAGGATCTATGGTTGCGACCCCTTCCCCATACTGTGCGAGCTTCGTCTCAACAATCTGCTCGATCATCTGGCGCTGGGCCATAAGATTTTCTGGCACTGGCATGTTGGATGCTCGTGGTTGAGCTTTGGCCAGGGGCGTGCCGAACCCAGTTGCTGTCAGGGTTCAGGCAGCTGTCGCTGAGGCATTGGCACCATTGTGCCCAGCTGGCAGAGCTGGCACTTCGGCCTGAGGCCTAGCAGGTGGCTGAGGATGAAGGTCTCGTTCCTGAAGGAGGTCTTGTAGGAGGGCCTTTAAATGCCGGTTCTCCTTCATGAGAGTCTTGAGAGTCACCTCTTGAACCTCATTTGTTGGAGGATCGTTGTTAATCGGTTCCGCATTGACAGGCGCGGCCCGGTCCTCGACTAGAACTTCTTCTGCCCATTCCGATGCCTGAGGTCCAGCGAAAGTGCCGACGTGGCCTGCCGGGGTCAGAGGTTGAGTCTAGTGACGAGGTCTCCTGAGCTGGGCTAGCCGCTGGTTCAGATCGTCAGACTGCGTCTCAGGCTAGTGTCTGGTAGCATAACATGCGAACACCCTAACCGCGTCATTAATAAGCCGGACCGTCCGCTTCGTCTGAGAATGCTTCTCGGGGTGGACAGGTGCCCCCACTCTATCGAAGACCGAGGTACGTTGTCGGGGAGTCTCCATCGTGGTGTGAGCCTGAGGAGAACTCGGGGCTGGGTGTTGGTGAGGCCCAGAACGAGCTCGTCTTTATTTTCGCCTACTTAGGCGAGAGACATTGGATGGCTGGGCGTCGTCGGACGGTGCCGTTGCGGAATCAGCTATGTCTTGTCTGACGCTACGTCTAAGCGCTCGAAGGGGGTTTCTAATGCGCGCCCTCCGAACAGCTTGAGCTTCTTCTGGGGTGACCCAGATTCTTCTCAAGTTGGGTTGCTGGTCTCCCTTGTCGTTGTTTCTCTGAAGAGACTTGGGAGCTCATATATCAGGCTGATGTGGGTGCCTCCGGACTGCTGTCGAGGCGCCTGCTTCCTGAGTTCCGCTTTGTCCTCTCGCGTTTGCCGCAGGAGGCCGAAACGGTTGGAGGTGGGAACCATAGGGATGGTCCATTCCTGAGGTATGATTGGTTCACCCCCATCGAGGCGAATCCGCAGATCGCCGACAAGAATGGTCTTGCCAGACTTACTAGTTGCAGTGGCGAGTCACCTGTCTTTGCAGCCGTGGCGACGCTTCTTCTGGGGAGCCGAGGAAGACCTTGCTCCGAGATGGTAGACCGAGAAGACTCGGTGTGCTGTTGCTGGTAGCACAAGGCTGTCAGTTGAGAGTACTGGGATCGACCCCCAAGTCATGAAGTCTTTGTTGGGAGCCGGTGGCTGGGCGACTTGGGTGTAGGCTTTCGCCCGAGCCAATAGAAGTGTTGCTGATGCTCGAGGCGACGCTCGCGCACTGAGAACCAACGTCGTAGAAGGTGCTGGGGTGCCAGCGACCCGAGGCTGTGAACCTGTACCGAGCACTGGCGGAGCTGGAATGTTGGACAGAGGACCCACAGGCGACATTGGAGTTGTCGCGTCCCATAGAGGAAGACCTGTGCTGGGAGTCGGCGTTGCTGAGTGGTAGGGCGAAGAACCCCGTAGTAGAGTTGGGAGGCCCGGGGCCCGATGCGGAGAGTCCACACTGGGGGCCGACCTTGAGAAATCCCGAGGTTGTGTGCTCGGTTTGGATGCTGGGGAGCCTCGAACTCGGGGTTGGGAACCGGCGCCGAACGACAGCTCTTTCCGAGTTCGGGTCGAAAGACCTGAGCGGAGTACTAGGGAGCCTTGACCCCGAGGTGGGAAACCCGTGTGGGGAGTTGGCTCGGCTGGGACTCGGGGCTGGACGCCCGAGTAGGATGCTGGGAAGCCAGGCACCCGGGGGTAGAAACCCGTGTCAGATGTCGGCTTGACTGGGGCTCGGGGTTGGAGGCCCGAGCGAAATGTTGTAGTGGTGGCCAGTGCTCGGGGCACAGGGCCCGCACTAGAGGTCGACCGAGACTAGGCTCGAGGGCTGGCGCTTGCCGGGGCAGGAGCCGATCTGGGACCGCCACAGGGGCTGGTGGTGGAAGGCTCGAGCTTGATGCTCGAGTGGGCCATTGATGCCGGAGACCGGCGCGGCGTGTCTACCGCACTGGCAGGCGCAGGTACAAAGAGCGACTGCGGAGTAGCCACGGGGACCACACCTAGGAAGTAGGGTGATCCGACAACTGGGGGGAAGCTGCCGAAGGCAATCGGTGTCGCCAAGTAGCCCACACACGCGTGGGTGGCGATGATGATGGGGCCATATGTGACGGCTGCTATGGTTGCTCGAGCACTGGATGCTGTGGAGGCGACGGTCACTGACGGTCGTCGGGCGCGGTCCGACAGTCGGAACGCGAGCTGGGAGCTATTGGGAAATGCGCGCGAGTAGCCTCCTCTGCCTCTCCTGCAAGGACAGGAAAAGGGCACCAGGGCTTTAGGGCTGGCACATGCTTCTCTTCAGCAAAAAGAAGGAAGCGGGAGATGTCCCACCAGGCATGCCATCCTTTTTGTTGCGTCAGGGGTTGGTAACCGGATTGAGGGAAGGAATAAAGCGATGAAGGGAAACACGAGAGTTTGACATATCTCGTGTATCCCCCCTTTGTGATCGTATTCCTCTCAAGGCGGTACCGGGCACTCGCCTTTTATGGGAAGTCGAGGGGAATCAGGTGGCACGAGGAATTTTCGGGGTTAAGGTAACTGAGCCGGGGTGCGGGCATGCCAGTCAATTTCTCGACAACCACCTATGGAACCGAAGGTTGACTGGGAAGCGTCGTCAGGACGCGGCACATGGGCTCGGGAGATCGGGTGACACGTGGAGAGAAGAGAGGTTCCATAGGCGCGAGTGCGCAGGTGATTGTGGGGAATCGTGTACTGGACGTCTTTTCCCACTGATCGCAAGCAGTCGGTGTTTATTTACATCCGCTTGAATCCGAACATCTTCATTCCATGTTGAAGAGAAGTCTGTATATGTCTGAAGCCATGGGTGGAGGGTCGAGGGCATTTCGCAGCTATAGGTGCGCATTCAACTGGGAAGTGTAGTTTGATGGAGTCGAGGGCACTGGACACACACTAGGTGGTGCAGAGGAGGGCCGGGACCCAGATAAGGCGCGGAGGCATGCTTTCAGGTAATAACATCTGTTATGAGAGCCACATGGACTTTACAGGTGGGCCGACGATGCCGAATTACAACTGGTGCAAGCCGCGAGACAATTCCGACGCGTGGGTCGGTCCTCGGGTCAGTGCATGATAAGGCAGATATCCGTGTGTTTTTACAGAGACTCTCCTCGAGGCGAGGGAAGTGCCCGATTCATCGAGGGAGGACTAGATTGGTGACCGGGGGAGATATTGGCTGATGACTAGGTGGGGGTCGGACGCGACTTGGGACGAGCAGTCTGGTACGGATCCCAAAGGGGCGAGCATCTCCATACTGGGAAATCGAGGCCGGTCTCGGGACTGTAGCTTCCGGGCCAGGGTCCGGGTCACTCGAATCAGAGGTCAGAGCTATCGGCGATCGACTCGAGACGAGCGATGGACACGTAGTTCCGTGACGGAGGTAGGTGTAGCATCAAGGCCGTCGTACACGGGCAGTCCTGGGATGAGGGTGTATTTGTCGTTGTCATAATGCCTTGCGTGTAACGGAGATGGACTTGCGTGAAATGGCTAGGCGCTGTGTGAGGGGAGTACGAGTGACATACCCTCGGCGTGTGTACGCCGTTTTACAAGCCAACTGCGCACACTAAGCTCCTTGCGGCCGTCCTTGCTTGCTGGAGGCGAGTATGCCTGCATCTGGGTGCTCTAGTCCATGTTAGATTGCATTCATGCATTCGATGCTTGGTTTTTTGCTTGGCTTTCCCTCCCCTTGAGCTTCTAAGGGGTTTTATAGGGGAATATGAAGGGTCAGGTAAGGGTTTAGGCGGACCAAGTTGAGGGCTTGACCCTTGTCATCATCGGCAAGATCGGTCAACATTTTCCTTAACTTGGTCCTTCCATCCTTGTTAGTGAATATACTTTTGCTTCGGTATTTAACCAATATCGATGAACAAACCATGTTTGACTCTTATCATTATCGGCAAGATCGGTCAATGTCTCCCTTAACTTGGACCTTTTGTCGTCGTTAATAAACAAACAATACTTTTACTTCGGCATTTAGCCAATGTTGATGAACAAATCATGTTTGACCTTTGTCATCATTGGTAAGATCGATCGACGTCTCCCTTAACTTGGACCTTTTGTCCTCATTAATGAACAAATAATACTTTTACTTCGGTATTTAACCAATGTCGATGAATAACACATGTTTGACCCTTGTCATCATCTACAAGATCGGTCAACATTTTCCTTAACTTGGACCTCCCGTCATCGTTTGTGAATACACTTTTGCTTCGGCATTTAACCAATGTCGATGAATAAACCATGTTTGACCCTTGTCATCATCGACAAGATTGGTCAACATCTCCCTTAACTTGGACTTTTCATCCTCGTTAATGAACAAACAATACTTTTGCTTCGACATTGAGCCAATGTCGATGAACAAACCATGTTTGACCCTTATCATCATCGACAAGATCGGTCGACGTCTCCCTTAATGTGGACCTTTCATCCTCGTTAATGAACAAACAATACTTTTGCTTCGGTATTTAACCAATATCGATGAATAACACATGTTTGACCCTTGTCATCTTCGGTAAGATCGATCGACATCTCCCTTAACTTGGACCTTTTGTCCTCGTTAATGAACAAACAATACTTTTGCTTCGGCATTTAGCCAATGTTGATAAACAAACCATGTTTGACCCTTGTCATCATCAGCAAGATCGGTCGACGTCTCCCTTAACTTGGACCTTTCGTCCTCATTAATGAACAAACAATACTTTTACTTCGACATTTAACCAATGTCGATGAACAACACATGTTTGACCCTTGTCATCATCAGCAAGATCGGTCAACATTTCCCTTAACTTGGACCTTCCGTCCTCGTTAATGAATACACTTTTACTTCGGCATTTAAGCAATGTCGACAAACAAACCCGCGTTCGACACTTATCATCATCGACAAGATCGGTCGACACCTCCCTTAACTTGGACCTTTCGTCCTCGTTAATAAACAAATAATACTTTTGCTTCGGCATTTAACCTATGTCGATGAACAAACTATTCCTGGCCTTTGTCATCATCGACAAGACTGGTCAACATCTCATTAGCCCGGACTTCCCTTCCATTGCTAATAGACAAGCCCTTGTCTGTGGAGCAATGATGGTTTGGGTGTTTATGAGATCGTAGATGAGAAGGACCCAGCTGATAACGAGGATAGTGAGGTGGATGACACTGCTGATTTGTACGCAAAAGGATTGAAGAGATTTGATGAGCCGTCGTCAGCAGTGGATGAACCCACAAAGGAAATCAACCTTGGAACTGAAGGGGACCCTAGGCCCATAATTGTTTCAGCTAATTTCCCTCCTCATGTTGAAGAGGAGCTGATCAAAGTCCTAAGGGAGTATAGCAACTCTTTCGCCTAGTCCTATGAGGACATGCCGGGTCTTGTCCCTGCTCTGGTAGAACATAGACTTATTCTGAAACCAGGGGCAACACCCATTAAGTAGAAATATAGAATATTCCACCCTCAAATGGCCTTGAAAATGAAGGAAGAAGTTGATAAGCTGCACAATGCCAGATTCATTAGAGTTATTTTATATCCGTAATGGGTGGCAAATATAGTCCCAGTAATGAAGAAGGATGGAAAGGTCTGGATTTGTATTGACTTCAGGGACTTAAACAAAGCATGTCCGAAAGATGATTTCTCACTTCCTCACCTTGATGTGTTGGTAGATAACACGGCTGGGTATGAAGTCCTCTCATTTATGGATGGCTATTCAGGTTACAACCAAATTCGTCTTGCTCCTAAAGACCAAGAGGAAACCTCATTCACCACGCCCTGGGACACATACTGCTATGTAGTCATGCCATTCGGATTGCAGAATGCAGGTGCCATATATCAACGGGTGATGATGGCAATCTTCCATGACATGATGCATGTATATGTGGAAGCCTACGTGGATGATATTCTAGTGAAATCGAGGTCCAAGGAAGAACACCCCGTCATTTTAGCTAAGGTATTGCAAAGGGCTAGGGAGTATAAGTTAAAAATGAATCCGAAGAAATGTGTGTTTGGAGTTGCATCAGTAAAATTGCTAGGGTTTATAGTTAGCAAGCGGGGGATTCAGATTGATCCGAACAAGGCAAAGGCCATCATGGACATGCCTCCGCCAAAGAACATTTCTGAACTTCGAGGTTTGATCAGGCGTTTGCAATTTATTCGGAGATTCATATCTCAGCATTCACAAAGATGCAGCCTATTCTATGAATTATTGAAGGCAGGAGCTAAATTTGAATGGAATGAATAATGCCAGAAGGCCTACGAGGATCTTAAGGTTTATTTGTCAAATCCACCAGTTTTGCAACCTCCTGTCCCTGGGAAACCCCTAATATTATACATTTTTGTTATCGAGGACTCCCTAGAAGTTGTCCTGGCTAAAGTGGACGACGAAGGAAAGGAGCCAAGTACAGTCGACAGAAAAGAAAAGACGTACCAGAAAGTCGGGGGAAGCCCGACGAGGGTACCAGCTGGCCACACTAGACGCTACAAGCACGCGCCCCAGGTACACACGGAAGCCGAACGAATGACCACCACCTGTAAAGTAGGGGTAAGCCTCATGTCACTGGCTCAGTAGGGGTCACACAGATCCCCACCGAGAAAAACACATAGTAACACACTGAAAACAGCAGGCAACAGTAGGTAAACAACAGATAGTAGTAAAGTAGGGAAGTTAAACTACAAAGTTGTAAAAGAACAGAATAAGGAGCAGGAGTAGGGAGCAAGCTAAGGAAGAGGGGAAGGAAGAAGCCATACCAAACAACGGCTACCGAACTAACCTCAGTACCCCAAACTACTCCATGCAGGGGCAGGCGAGTGACTCGAAGCTGACAGAGCCAGGAGTTGCCGAACTACCGATGCAAGGAACCTACAAAATAGACACTACAGCAAACAAAGACGGTAGGGTGAACTCTGAACTAAAGAAGTCAGAAGCTTACCGAACTGTCCACACGACGCCAGACCCCAAAAGAAGACCGACAAGGACAACAAGGAAAGCCTAGGAAAACCTAGACAGACAACCAATGACGCGATAAGGACATCGTGCACACTGCCACATACACAACCAGACTGTCGTGCAAGCGGTAGACACTGACCCCCAGTACAGCCACAAAGGACTCACCCAGAGGGTCACGACCCATGAGAAACGAGGAGCGAACCACGAAGGGTATCGCCATGAGTAATGCAAAGAGCCACGCGCCACGTGACTGGAGTGTCCCACACTAGAAGAATAGTCAGCTGCATCCACTGATGTCTTAAGCGTGCCTACTAGCATCTCATCTTCAATACCCGCAGCCGGGCAGAGACTAAGACACTGTCAGAACCAGAACAGTAACCAAGTCGCGAGTGACTAGATAGGCTAATGCCCATCGGCATCAGTCCAAAGCCCCTCACCACGTGTGCACACACTAGCTTTTGCCTGAGCCAGGCCTCTAGCTAGTTTTCTCCCCCCGTGGACGCAACGGTAACTGCGGGAGCCGACGAAAACTAGATTAAAAACTGTAAACTAGAAGTTCCTCGCTGTAAAAGCCGTCACGCCGAAGTGTGCTGTAAGGCTACGACTAGTGAAGGCTCACAAGACGTGGACTCCAAAACACCAGTGCCGAAGTACATACGGGCAAAAGTCCCCTGAACCACATACTTCGAAGCACCAAAGGCAGCACAGGAGACTGCCAACAGACTCAGGACAAGGCAACTAGCCCTACAACTACAACGAACTTATCTCTAAGACCAAGTGTGATTCCAAATAAATTTGGATGAAAAATCATAGGAATACGACTTGGAATTCAATGTTCATGAACAATGTTCATGAATGGGGCTAGATTCGCAGCCCAAGGCCACCCTTGGCATGGCTACTACGATACACAAGAACCACGAAAAACACGTTCTGGCACGAGTTTGTGGTCATGCCAAGACTGCTAGATGGAATTGACGGTTCAACCTGGACCGATATCTGGTGGACAATCAACAAGGTTAACGTCCACGCAGGAGGGTCTGTAGGTCAACGTGCTCAGAAAGAAAAGGTGAAAATTGGTCTATTGAGGACCACAATATGAGGGTTGCGGTCCAATGGAGGCCGCTATTGGGTTGGTCCAGCAAGGTGATCCAGTCGACTTAATCAGGTCCTCGGTCAGCCTGAGGCATGGTGGGACCAATCCAGGGTTCAGCCTACACATCCCAGGTCATCTGAGGGGACTTCGGTCAACTCGAACCGAGCTGGGTTGACTTGGAACAAGGATAAGTCGATAGGGAAAAACTGGCACACATGCCAGACCAGAAGGAAATTACGGTCCAGATATGGCCGCTACCTGACAGTAGCGGTCCCAGAAGGGCCGCTTTCAGGTCGAGACAGGGCAGAACCACCTTACACTTGGTCCGCCCAAAACATGAATCGGACGAATCAGTGGATTCAGGCTTTGGTGGTACAACTTGTCTGGCATCCTAGTGGAAATCCCAGGCTTGCGGGGACTTACGGAGGTCTCATAATAGTGGTCCTAATCCGACGGAAGGAGTATCCGGTGGAGAGTCCCAACTATTAAAAGATTGAGGCTAAGAAACACGGAAAATGTAAGCAGTGCGGTCAGTCAACACCACCGGAGTGGCATGACTATCAAACAATCTTAACACTTAGCAGTCCAACAGTGATAGAGTTGTAGCAATTAAATGAAATCATGGACAATTTAATGACAATTACTACTTAATTAAGATAAGTCATGATGTGAAGGGAAAAGATAATATTCAAGCGACTATGATCCACAGATAACTTATATTTAGACGTTCTATATAACCCTAATAGTTAGGTGCATTTTTACCCTATTCGGGCTATCTAAACAGAGAGAAATATGAGCGGATAAAACAAGGATTAGACTGAAACCCGAGCACTGATGGAAATCAGGAGATGGCCACTACCCTGGGGTAGCAGTCGGTCAATGGCCGCTATCATGCCACGACATTCATATTCAAAAATTCTCCCCTGCCGGGGGAGACGGTCTATCGCGAGGCCGCCTTTAGCATAAGATGGTCTAGTCTAGCACAAAGGCAAACACTGAACTGAATGTCTGGTCTAGATGCAGTTAAATAGAGTAATGAACCGATCATACCTCTATACTTCCTTGCATCCACAAGTGTACCTTGTTCATCTACATCCTGCAAAGTGGCAGTCCCCATTACAGTTCCTAATGGTTTGCAGTTGGTCAGGTCAAATCTTTTCAGCAACTCTTTCACATATTTGGCTTGATTAATGAAACAACCTTCACTCCTTTGATTTATCTGCAAGCCAAGAAAGAATTGAAGCTCACCCATTAGGCTCATTTCAAACTCATTAGTCATGAGTTTAGCAAACTCCTTACACATTTGAGATTTTGTGGACCTAAACACTATATCATCTGCATAAATCTGAACCAACAAGATGTCCTTACCTTGTCTCTTAGTGAATAGTGTGTGGTCTACATTACCTCTTGTATACCCTTGTTTGGTAAAGAATGAGCTTAGTCTATCATACCAAGCTCTGGGTGCATGGTTCAAGTCATATAGAGTCCTATCCAACTTATAAACATGATCTTTGAGATGAGAACATTCAAAACTAGGGTGTTGCTCTACATATACCTCTTCTTTTATCAAACAATTTAGAAAGGCACTCTTAACATCCATTTGCTGTAGTTTGATTTTATGAGAGCATGCAAATGCAAGCAAAATTTTAATGACCTCTAATTTGGCTACAGAGGCAAAAGACTCTTTGAAATCTATGCCAAACTCTTGATTATACCCCTAAGCCACTAATCTTGCTTTGTTTCTTATTATATTTTCATCTTCACTTAGTTTGTTCCTAAAGACCCATTTAGTACCTATGACAGATTTTTCTTGGGGCCTAGGAATAAGATGTCATACATTGTTTCTTTCAAACTAGTTTAATTCTTCATGCATGGAGTTTATCCAGTTTTCATCTTTTAGTGCCTCTAGGTTCAATTTGAGACACAAGGGCTAATTGCTCAATTTTATCCATGATTCTGAAATGAGACCTTATTTTAGTAGGATCTTGAGATTGCCTATGATGTTTTCTAAATGATGGTCTTTAAGCACTCTTACATCAGTTTGAGTGTTACCTTCATCTGCATCATTGACTCGTGCATTGCTAGATTCACCTTGGTCTTCATTTTCTTGTGTTTCCTTGTGTGGACGATCCTCTTTTCATTTTGTATTCAGAAACTCCCCATCTTCATCAATGTTCCTGCTAGAGTTTTCTTCATTAGTTTCATCAATGGTGATGTGGGGTGTCTCCTCTACACACATGGTCTTGAGATTATAGACTCGATAAGCTCTTGACCTTTCTGAATAACCGAGGTCTGATTGGCAGAGGTTGCACAGACTTCCAAGGCCCGATTCGGCCAAAACTCTCTTCTGAGAGTTGGTTCTTCTCCAAGTCTTCTACGTCCCAGAGGTATTTTCACGCCATTCCGACGTCGGCACGGCCCGTGGCGTCCACTCTCCTGCAACTACACAAAGCTGGTGCGAACCAGTCCGCCCAGAGTGTACAGCAGGCTTGCCGATCACGCCACACCTTCCTCTCCTGGTTTTTGGGCAGATCCTTCTTCATCGGAGTCGGACCTCTCGATGTCCTTAAATCGCTCCAAGGGGTTTCGTCGCGTTACGCATTCGGTGCTGCCCGTGCCGCCTTACGCAACCCGACTGTGTCTGGATGTTCACCCAGAAACTAGAGCCCCACCAAAGTGCTGACCACGCCTAGATCGGTACTCCGTTGGTGCTAATTTTTTGAGGGTAAGTAGATCTATCTGTCAGCCATCCGACCCCACTGGTCTTGCACCATTCGGAGTCTGGTGGAGAGCGCACCGCCCTTTGCACGCCGACTACGCAAACCAGTCCAGCAGGACAGATTCGCACAAGCTGTCTTCCATGGTGTGCCCCACCCTCCTGCAACCTCAGAATGCCTCCAAACTTCCAGGAGTGCCTCTACACTTCTCAAGCTTCATCTGAGCGCAAGCGGCGTCCAGTTCGGATCTCCGGGTGCTGCGTACCGCTCGGATCAACTCGGTTCTGTCCAGCCAGGCAGACTCAGGGCCGTAGGGCCACGTCCCTTCCCCTTCCTCCCCCCTCCTGCGTGAGGGTAGTTTTGTGTTAATCATTCCCATCCCCGTGATCCCCTCCCTGCAGGGAGCGTAGTGCTATAAGGCTGTACTCACAGGTTCGCATCGGACGCTGCCGTCGACTTTTCCATGTGCGCACCCATCCCTCATCACTTCCTCTTTGGCGTCCCCATTAAAGGATCAGATGGATCCTGATCTTCCTTCCACTTCCCAACCGCTAGCATCGGATGCCGGTATTATTGATGGATCGACTGATCCGAGTCCACCCAGGCCACTAGAAGGGTAGTCTAATTATCGGCTACCTGTAATGGAGGATGAGCATGCTACTGATCTTAATTATTGCTTTACCTCCGAGAGTCATGGCCACAATGAGTGTAAAGAAGGTGGACAACTCCCTCCCACCCAAGGGAACGGTGGAAGTTAGAATGGATGTAATGGATGCTGCTCTGACTACCGATTCAGTGCATGAGACCACTAATCCCATTATCTAGGATAATGACAAGGATTTGGGCACCAAAATTCCAAAGGTCATGGACGTAATGCACAAGGTGGGATGTGATGGGGAGGGTGTGGAAGTCTAAGTTGGGTGGTGGAAGGTGATGGGAGGGGTGGAGAAGTCCAACTTGGGGGCTAGATTTCTACCTTGGGGCTAGAGGGTCTCCTTTGGAGGTTTGAATAATGGGATGGGAAGAAGATTCTTGATGAGGTGGAGGAGAGAGAGGGGGTGTGAGGTGGAGAGGGGAGGAGGAGAGAGATGGGGGTGCCCCCCTTCTTGTAGGGAGAGGGAGAGAGAGGGAGAGAGAGAGAGAGAATAAGAGTGGGGGAAGAAATGGACCAAGGGAATGCCTTCTCTTAAATTTTCATCAAAGTTGTACAAATGAGGTGGGATGGGTCCTATTTATAGGCTCCCACTTTTTCCATGACCAAAAGGTCCTTGACAAATAGATAAAAGACCAAGACCATCTTGGACTCAATCTATGGGCCCAAACTAGGATTCTGAGGCCCAATTAAGCACAAACATGGGAATTGGACTATAACTTCATGACTCAAAAAAGAGAAATATATGAAATAAGACTCCATGATAAAGATAAAATGTGAGATTCATTGTTGGTCCTCCTAACGGTAGTTCAGGCGACTCGAGCCAGAGAGAATGGCGTGAGATGTCATCATCAAATCGCTCGGGGTGGGGAGAACTTGACGCAGTCGAGTATGGGTCTACTCAGCTGTGGTAGTTCTCCAAAATGTTTGGGTCGAAGTGCAGTAGGTCCTCCCAGCTCACCCAGGTATCCTCTGTCGGGGTACGATTCTTCCACCTCACCAGGTAGCACTGGTAAACCATGTTTTTGATAATGGTACTTTACTTATCTAGTATCACCTCCACTTGCTCATGTCGGCCTCTCAAGCTAATAGGTGGAATCCCTCCGATGGTGTCTCTCACAAGGGAAGGTAAAGGCTCGAGCTCCTCACTAGGTCCCACCATGGGGCCCTTGTAGGGTACCAGGTCCGCTACGTTGAAGGTAGGGTGTACCCCAAAACTCTCAGGTAGGTCCAGCTCAAAAGCATTACTATCAAGTCATCTCAGAACTCGAAAGGGTCCCGAACCCCATGCCCTCAACTTGAAGGCAGGCCCCGGAAGGAGCCGCTCCATCCTCACCATCACTGAGTCTCCCACTTGGAACTCACAGTGGCGCTGTCAAGCGTCAGCCTGTCTTTTGTAAGCCTCATTGCTTTTCCCTATATGCTTGCGGATGTCATCATGTAACTCTTTGATATGCTGTGTAAAGGACTCAGCCGAGACTGACACTCTAGCATGTGGGGGAAGGGGAATAAGATCTGAAGGCTTTCTAGGCCTATAACCTAATCAATGACTTATAGTGTTAGCCATTATCAAAACCATGAAATACATATGACTAATGACCACAGGGGCACAACAACCTTGATCAACTTTATGAAACTCAGTCAGAATAGACCATTCATCTAATCCTCTAAGTACCCTAAGCCTTCCATCTACACCCCTATAAACACTCCTACTTGTGACACATGTGGCCGAAAATACATCTACCACTGCCAGCAAGTCCGATTTGGAAACTTTCCAGATACTGTTATGCGGTGGAGCTAGTCCCCCATCCTTTCCCTGAAAGGGTGGATGCGCTCCTGCTAAACACGGGTCTATCTGCAAGAGAATTGCCAAGCTACTACCAACCCATCATAAGAACACAAAGAGACATACACATAAAGCCATGATGAAAAAGCTCCTTTTCATTGCAAAAGAAGGGGAGATACAAGTGAAACCCTCAAGAGGGGTGCATTACAAGTACAAGATGTCCATGGACGTCAGAAAATATCCTCAAAATCCAAAAGGTCAACATACGGAGCAGCTCCTAGTTCATGAAGGCGGGCCTCCTCCTCCTGAAGCCGAATGGACTCATCTTGAAGCAATGCCATTTGTCCCTCCAATATGGCTACCTCCTCAGCAGCTTGGGACTGGGCCATCTCCACCTGTGGCAACTCATCTCAGAGAGCACTTAGTTCCATCTCCAGCTCATCCACTCGGCTGCATACGAAGTGTGCCCGATTTGATAAAACCTCTAGCCTACCTTGGTACTCTTGAAAAGTTGAATTCATTCCTCCTAGCCCGGATCGGCAGTCTGCTCGCTGCAACTTAAAGGCTGCCAATCTATCAGCCACAACGCGCCCTAGGAAGTCCCGGCGATGTACAAATTTCAACAACAACAACACACGCTGGGTCCATGTCTCCAAGGGGCAGCCCAGTACCTGCAACCCAGCTGTTAGGCGGTTGGCCACCTCCTTTAATTGCAAGTAAGTCAGTGTCGGCTGGGATTCCACTACCTGGCGCATCATCTCTAAGTTCTACCACATGAAGTCTTCTGACGAGGTAAAGCCAAGGGAAGTAGTTGGAGCTACTTCAAAGGTCACCTCGCTGTCAATATCCGCCCACATGCCAACATCTGGTCTGGAAGAAGAGGATGGAAGGGCTGCCGAGGGAGACGAGTAGATTTCTTCGATAATCTCCTCCAGGGCCACTGTCTTCTCCACCATCATCCCTTCATGAGCCGCATCCTGAATAGCCAGGGAGGGGGAGCCAACCTCTACAGGAGCTGTTTCTAGAACAGTTGTCAGCAGAGGACTGATTCCTTTAGCACTTTCCCAAATTTAACGTTAATTTTTTTTAAAAAAGTTTGCAAATATTGTTAGGATGCCACACTTTCTATCATTTTTCTAAAATCAGATAATAGAAAACAAATGAACTTAAAATTTGGAGTTCGCAAGCTCAGGAGCATCAAATTTAATTTACTCAGCTTGGTCATCGGTTGTTATGATAAAATGGCTGACTTGAGTGACAAAAAAAAGTGATAAAAAGTGTGGCATGTAGCATTGCTCGAGTTATAATTAATTAAATAGCTTAATCAACATTCCATGGTAGTGTTTCGATACATGTTGATAGATAAACATGAGCATTTTTAAATATTTAAGATTGTATTACAACCAACAGCAGGTTGAAAGATTAATATGTTCAGCAATGTCCCACAATTTTTTCTCCTCTGGGTAGAGGGATCCTATATATGGTTGAAACATTAATTACTCTCGGAGTAGATATATTTGGTAAGAATAACAAATTTGCCTTGTGTGAGTGCTTTTGTTTGTCTTTTGTTTTTTTGGTGGAAGGAGTGGGGGATCAGGCCTATATGATTGCATTACTTTTGGAGTAAATTTGCTAGAAAAAGCTTTTTTCCCCTTTCACATCTGCATGGACTTACAATAAAATACATTCCATAACCTTCATGCAGTAGTAAGTAAAAAAAAAAGAAACCTATTTCTTTGACAAGACCAAAAAGAATTATGTTAATGTAAACATTCAATATCCTGAACAAATTTTTTTGGGTGCTGCTGCTGCAGTATCAAGTGTTCTATATTAGTGTGGGTGTTGAACTTTGGGGGGGGGTGCAAAATTAATGCCTGGCGTCTCTCTGAATCTGGATGCCTGCATTTTTATCGAGAAAGAAATGGGCGGCCAAATAGTCGAGGGATAAATTAATCAGCAAACCATCACTCATTGATCAAATGATGAACTAAGCATTCCAGGTAAAGTCATTAAAAATATTTACAGCCGGTAAAGAAGTCAGATCACTTGCCCTTGTCATTTCGATCGCCGGACCACTTTCCTCCCATCGCTTAACTGATCCTGCCTTTCCATTATTCCTTCCCCCGACATATCGAACGCAATGGCCGGCTCTCAACAATCATCTTTTTATTCCAAGAAGCTGGATACACAGATAATCGGGTCCTACGAAGAAAGAATACTGTTCTGTATGCTTCGAACGCTTGCATTTCTAGTACAAGGGAAACATGTTACAATAGTGCCTAAAATGACAAAGTACAGAGCATGAGAAAAAGAGGGGAGGCTCAAATACAAAGTTTGAGGAAGAGTAGCCTAGATACCTAAGGGCCAGTCTAGCTTTAAGACTGTTATTTGTTCACTCGAGGGTTTCTGGGTAGCACTGGGGGCATGAGCATCACCGTTATCCAAGGAGTGCTGATCTTCATATGCCAGTCGAGCTCCACCTAGTTTGAATCTTCCACTACTTGTTATCCTTCTCTTGGATTCTGTAGGCTTCCTGGGAGAAGCCTCATGCACTCTCTTGGAGTCGGCCATCGTTGCTTTGGTACCCCTCTCACCGATGATAGATGTGTGATTGAGGGAAAAGGATGACGGGTTTGACTACTCCTTCGTAGGTCCAAGGTGCTTGCGTTTGATTTGCCCTACATGGGACTTGAGTCTGTGAAAGTAGAAAAATAGTACTTGACCCACGATTCTCGAGACAATGCCGCTGAGATGATGTCCCTTCATATTGGGGACTCTCGGACGACCATGTGGTAGTGCCTCCTTGAAGAGGACTTGGGAAATCACACTATCTATATACCTTGCTTGGTGGCTCCCAATCTACTTGGTGGTGGCCTTCCACCTTTGGGAGCTGGGGTCTACTGGGCGTCGAGCACCTAGTAGACCTCCCCACGTCACAAACTAGGCATAAGTGTGCCTTTCCGGGCTTCTCAACTGGACCATCAGAAGCGTGCATCCCCTTGAGTGTACCTTGCCAAGCTTCAACCTGTACAAAGTTCTTCGCTGTGGTGATATTTTCCTGGGAGACCCCTTCGATGCTTAAGTCAGCAACCTAAGGGAGAGACAAGAGTGGCTCAAGAGGTGGAGAGAGCTCGAGACAAAGGAGATGGCTTAAGAGAGGCATAGAAGGGTGGCCATGAAGCTTGGGTGACTCTATCGGAGGGGGCCCGTGCTTTACTTGGAGGGTATTTGACAAGATAGAAAAACATGTTTCTATCCATTCTTACTTACTTGAAGGAGGCCACTGAGACCCCTTTTTATAGGTGAAGGCCAGAGAGGGATGTTGTGGTCGACATGCTTGGGCCTTTGAAATGACTTCACAGCCTAGCGTGGCAGTCGAAACTACAACCGTTATGGGAAAGTGGAGCGAATCGTGGTGTTGGAAAGTGGCACAAATTTACTGATGTCAGCCCACTATTATTACGGCTTCAAATTCTCACAACCCAATGAAAAACCTAGGCTAGGTGGGAAAGGTGGTACGTGACGGTCACTTGTTAGTGTAAACACATTATTTGCCCCCCAGCCCTTGGTGTGATGCATGGCACATGAATTGGGCAAAGGATGATAGTTCATGTGGTGCCTCTTAGAGTTTCAAGGAAGCTTCTGGACATTTGCATTGGTTGCGATGCTTCATATCACGGGCAAAGGAGTATTAATTATTGGTACATGCTGATTTTGCCGCTTCGCTCATCCACGACTATTATGGAAGTCAATCTAGAATAGATCTTTAGGACTCCCATGGAGGGTGGTTGGAATGCGCCGGCTCCATAGGGGCCAAGAAGTTGAGAGGGAGTCACCGAGAAGGAGTAGAGCTCACTGGGATAGGCCATAGCTGGTCATTGAAGGTGATAGTGTTGTTGGGGCCTTGGAGGCGTTAAGGGGTGCGACTTCTACACCTGGCTCTTCTTTGCACTAGGGAGTCTTGATAGGGGTTCCTGCGGACAGGTGGGAGAAACTTCTGCTGGCTATGTTGGAGGGGCCTAAATGGCTAGATGAAAGGATCTGGAGGCTGGTGAGGCAACTGGTGCCCTTTGAGGAGGAGCACCTCTAGGCATGTGGTTGCAGGGATTGTTTGAGGGGGCGACGCAGGAGCTGCTGGTTGTAGTGTCCAAGGTGCTCACCTTCCGCAGTCACTGCACCTTCAAGGTGGGGGAGAACATGCATCGGCTGGAGAGGAGCAAGGCTACCCTAGAGGCATCGAGGATGCAAGTAGCAGATAGTGGTGCAGAGGTGCTAGTGGCACGGAGAGAGGTGGTGACTATTCGGGCCAATTTTCACAAGCTTTGCGATGCCCCACTGGAAGATCAGAGGGAGGTGAAGAGGCTCAAGCGCTTACTTGAGGAGATGATCAAGAACGTTGCCCAGGCTTACGAGTGGGCCAGTGAAGAGGTAGTCATTGAGTATAGGTAGTCAAAGGTGTTTCATGAAAACGTGGTGCAAGCCTCTCAAGGGGGTCTGCCGTAGCTTATGGGCGATGTAGCTTGGGCTAATCTAGGAGAGGTACTCGGTGGTGAGAGTGGAGGACTTTCCATAATCCGACCTTTAGGATAGTGGCTGCTAATATGTATTTGTTGAAGTCCCACGCGCGATCAATGACACCTAAGAGGGGGGGGGTGAATTGGGTGATTACCATTTTCCTTTGGCTAGAGTGGTGTCTGATCACAAGTCCATTCTCTTGAAGACCAGTCGGATAGTAGACATACGTTTCTCCTTCAGGCTTGAGAGGGTCTGATTCAGAGAGGCATACTTCTTGGACACTGTTAGGGATACTTGGCAGTCACAAGCTGCTGGGCGGTCTGTGATGGCCACCTTGGTGTTGAGATTGAGGTATACTGCACAGGTTAAACCTGGGGGCCAAACAAAATCCTTCCAAGCCGGGCAGCCAAGGACAACAATCTACAACAAATCGACGGTCTGGACACCTTGGAGGAGGCAGGTTTGTTGGATGCAGAGGATAGGAGCCTTCAGGATTCCTTGAGGCGCTAGTTTGAGGAGATCCTCTCTAGGGAGGAAATCTATTGGAGACAAAGATCCGGAGTAGATGGATCAGAGAAGGGGACAGGAACATTACGTACTTCCAGCGAATTGCATCAGGGAGGAAGAGAGTTAATAGTATTACTTGTATTAGGGTGGGGAGTTCACCACTTCTTCAGATGAGCTCGTTAGGGACCTGACCAGGGACTACTACTCTAGGCTTTTTTCTGAGGAGGATCAGTTCAGACCTACGATAACAGATGATTTTCTTCCCTTTACAGAGGAGGTTCGGCATGCAATCTTTTCTCTTACTAGGGATAGAGCACTAGGTCAGGATGACTTCTCTTTAACTTTCTTCTAGCACTATTGGGATATCATTAGTTCTGACCTTGTGGCAACAGTCAGGGAGTTTCAGGAGAGGAGAGCTCATTTGACGAGATTAACAAAACCATCCTTATCCTCATCCCTAAAAAGCCAATAACTCGGGAATTTAAGGATTTCAGGCCCATCAATTTGTTGAATGGCACTTATAAGATCATCACCAAGTTGTTGGCAGGGAAATTGGATAGAGTTTTCAATAGGCAGGTCAATTACTATCAGGGAGCATTCATCAGAGGGAGACATATTTAGGATAATTTTTTGGTGGCCCATACGTGTCTGCATGCCATGAAGATTCAGAAGAAAATAGGAATGATCTTGAAACTAGATTTTGAGAAGGCTTATGACAGAGTCAACTGGTCTTGTCTGTTTGATGTGTTGGAGAATATGGGCTTTGGGGATAAATAGATTGGTTGGATCAGAGGCTACATCTCTTCTGCTTCCTTTGTTGTGCTAGTTAATGGGAAACTGTCTTCTTACTTCTTCAGTGGCAGAGGGATTAGGCAGGGAGACCCAATGTCCTAAGTAGGGTGTCGCATAGAGCTGAAGTTGCAATTTTGATTAGAGGTCTCCCGATGGTGAGAGGGGGTCTCTCTAGACTTAGTGACTCAAGCATGTATAGACTTAGCATATAAATGTGCATGAACTATACATTAAGATGAACATATAGATGAACATCTGACAAATAAATAGCATCAAAATACATGATCCAAAAGTAAGGGCAATATCCTTCTACTCAACTCACTCCGCTCTCTCTTAGACAAACTTACGTCACTCTGTTTTCTTTTCCTCTTCTGCAATAGGCACATGCACTCTTCTCAGACTCTTCTTGCTCACTTGCTCTTTTCTCCTCTTCTTCTGATCTGCTCCTCATCTCTACTCACTTGTATATATTCTTCTTCTTCTTATCTGACTGCTTGATCCCCCTTTTTATAGGTGAGCGCAATTCTAAGGTCCCACGAGCTTTTCAACTTTTGGGCGCCTAGAAAACACACTCCCGCACATTTTTTTTATCGAGAACATGTGCTTCGAAGGTCCACATGTCAGGAGTAGAGTATTTAGATGATCCACGTGGTAGGATGTTAGATCAGCTTCCCACCTTGGATCACATGCCTTTAATCCGCTTCACTTTAAAGTCCACGTGAGAGTAATGTGATCTGCCTTTATGCAACCTAGGTGTTCGAGTCATGGATCTAGGTTGTCAAAACAGAAGGTAGAGAGGTATTAGTTATGAAGCAAATGATAATCATAAAGACAAGTGTAATTTTAATTATTTTAACAGATTCAGACATGTCAAAAGGATGCACACATTTCTGCAAAAGCATCGATGCATAAATGAGATGCATCATCCTGTATAACTGACCCATGCAACATGTTTGAATAGAAACATCGACCTCTAATGTAACATAGGTAGACCTTAACGAAGGTGCATCGACTTGTCTTTATAGTGAATGCACAAGGTGCATCGACCTTGAGAGTGATGACTTCTATTGCACTTACTTTATGCTGCAGATGATAACTAATTAGCATCGATCTATTCAAAACATGCATCGACCTTAAGCAGCAATCGCTAGCACACTAGCATAGACCTTTCATGACAAATATTGACCTTACGCTACACTAGCATCACCTTTCTTCAACCGCTTGGTTGCTAACATCAATCTGTGTACAAGGTGCACCGACCTTATAGCACAAATTGTGAAAAAAGTACATGAGGTGCAGCAACCTGATAGTGTGTACTATGTTTAATGTGCACTGACCTGACTGTGCATACTGTGTACAAGGTGCATCGACCTTTTAGACTATAATGCATATGTGTATCGACCTTCTAGACTCAGCGACATATGTGCATCGACCTTCTTGGTCTGTAACACATATGTGCATCGACCTTCTAGACTCAATGACAGTTTTCAAAAATAAAAGAGTGAGAAGCACCAGAATCAAAATGAACATGAGCTGCATGACCAAAAATCATAACCGTACCTTCCACGAGGTTGGATGCTATTGCCTCAGCACGAGTGATATGAGTAACCTTCCCTTTTTGCTTTCAGCTGGCTATTGAAGATTGCTGGGAAGAAGCTAAAGCTTGACAATAAAACTGTTGAGGTTGAGGTGGTGGAGGAGGTCTGAACTGAAACTGCTGTGGCTGGGCAAATTAAGAAAACTGTACTGGCACCGACTTCATCGGACAATCTCAGACTATATGACCTGGATGATCACAGTGAAAGCAAACCACCGGCAAAGGACATGGCTTGCCTAGGTGGCTACCACCACACCTCGCACATTGCCTCGGTTGACTCACTGTAGAACCCTGGCGCTGTTGGGAGGAAGGTGCTGATTGCTGAACGATATCAAAAGACGCTTGTTGATTAAGCCTCTTCTTAGACCTTCTGAACATCCGCCTAAACTTGGATTTCGAAGTGCCACTTGCAGTAGGCACAGCAGACGGGACTCCTGTCATAGTCGGTTGATAAGTCTGCTGGAATTGCACAGTCGGTTGAATGAAGCCAACCTGAGTAGACCTCGAGATCTTGCCAAATCAAGCTTTATCGCGACTACTACCCGGTACGCTTCATCCATCTCTTTTACACGAGTGGCAAGCAATGGCAACTGCAACTCAGCCTTCAACCCACGCAGAAACTGCTCAGTCTTCAGGGCTTCATCAACAATAACATGGGGTGCATATCGACCCAATTCTATAAATTTGTTTCGATACTGCAGCACGGTCATTTCACCTTGAGCCAATTCCAGAAATTGGTGCATTTTATCCATCCAGAGACAGGCCAAACTGTAAGTGCGCTCGAAAGTAGCCACAAACTCTATCCAGGTGATCTAACGAAGCGGTCAGGAATGGAATGCAACCTGCCACTCTGAAGTCCACCACATAAGTGCTGCACCCTGAAGCTGAAAAGTAACAAGCATAACCTTCTCGTCCTCCACGAATTCCATTGAACGGAACACGCGTTCAGTCTCTTCAAGCCACATCCTGGCTGCATCCGGATCTGACTGACCTTCATAAGTCGGCGGGTAGAATAGAAAGAATTCTTTCAGAGCTCTACCATGGCCACCATCTACTTGAGGAACAGGAAGATCAACTTGAGCTGGGGCTGGCACAACCGGGGGAGGAGAAGTGCCACTTTCTTCAGGAGGAGCACGAGCTCTTTTGCGAGGTGACATCTTGATCAAAAAAAACACATAACCACGAAAAAACATATCAGGATCATCTTACCGACCTGGCCGAGACCTTTGGCACCCTCCTCAAGTACAACATGAAGCTCAACCCCACCAAGTGCGTATTCAGAGTCAGATCGGGGAAGTTCCTTGGCTTCCTGGTGACCCAGCGTGGGATTGAGGTGAACCCCGACAAGGTCCAGGCCATCCTGGACATGTGGCCACCCACTTGCATCAAAGACGTCCAGCGTCTTAATGGGCGCATTGTCGCACTCAACTGCTTCCTCTCTCGGGCGACCGAACGATGCCTACCCTTCTTCAAGTAGCTAAGGGGACCTAAAATGGCATCTGCTACGTTCGCCTAGGATGAGGAATGTCAGAAGGCTTTTGAGGAGCTCAAAGAGTTCCTGACCTCACCCCCGGTCCTATCAAAGCCGATCCCGGGTGAAGCCCTGCAATTGTATCTCTCAACAACTCCCTCTACTGTAAGTTCAGTCCTAGTCTGAAATAACGTGAGAATCGAGAGACCGATCTACTACACTAGCAAGGTGATCAACGAGACTGAAAGGAGGTACCCTATAATCGAGAAACTCATGCTGGCACTGGTTACCTCAGCCAAGCGCCTCTGACCCTACTTCCAAGGTCATTCCATCGTCTTGCTGACCGATGAACCTTTGAAAAAGATCCTCTCTCACCCTGAAGCCTCAGGGCACCTTGTCAAGTGGGCCATCATGCTCGGGGCTTACGACATCTCTTATCGCCCCCGCATGGCCATCAAGGGACAGGCCCTAGCGGACTTCATCGTAGAGAGCATGGTCCCGCTCAAGGAAGAACCTTCATCTGCACAAGGACCCATCTGGGGCTTGTTCGTAGATGGATCGTCCAACTTGACTGGCAGTGGTGCTGGCGTGCTCCTCAAGTCGCTCGAAGGAGCTGAGTTACAATATGCCCTGAAGTTCTACTTCCAGGCATCCAATAACGCTTCCGAGTATGAAGCCCTCATTTCCGGGGCCAGGATGGCGCTACGACTAGGGGCCGAGCGAGTCAGAATCCACACTGACTCCCAACTCGTCGCTAGCCAGGTGAATGGTGATTACGAAGCTCGGGAAGTGCCGATGATCAAATACCTTCAGATGGTTCGAGGGCTAGCCCAGGTATTCGAGAGCTTTGAGGTAGTCTGGATAGCTCAGGAAGAAAACTCCCGCGTGGACGCCCACTCTCACTTGGCCTCCTCCCTCGGACCGGAAGGCACTCAATCGGTCTTCGTCGAAGAGCTAGAACAACCGAGCATCGAGTCTGAGCTCATGATCATTCACCTGGCTACACCAAGCGATTGGCGGACCCCGTACCTTTCCTGCCTCTACTTAGGCCGCCGCCTCCCATCTCCTTCCTCCACAAACCAGTGCGCCCCCATCAACCCTAACCTTAGCCACCAGCATCCCATGCCCCATCCCTCTCTCCCTCTACAACCTAGGTTCGCCCTCCCCTGCTCCGTGCGTCCACGGCATTCCCGGAGTCGCCCGTCACGGCTACGACCTCTCGTGGCTCGAGAAGTCCTACCTGCTGCTCTCTGCATCCAGCCTGCTGCAGAGAACAAGTTTGTAGAGGCTACCCTGGCGTCCACTGCATGAACCAGCCTAAGTTGTCTTCTGTGGATCGTTCATCGTCGAGCTAGATTTGCTCCAGAAGTGGCCCCGCTGCGATCCGACCTCGGCACCGTTCGCGTCATCCATTCTCGTGCGACTGCACCAGATTCGGGTCAGATCCTAAGCACCTTTTGGTAGCAACTCCACTGCCCACCCCTGCATGAATCAGTCAGAGCTCTCTTCACAAGAGCTCTTCCTCTTCGAATTGTCGATGCACCAGAGGTGGTCCCGCCTATTTTTAACAACGTCTCCATCCAGGGCGTCCATTCTTCCTCAGTCGCGCCAGACCCAGAGTCCTCTGTTCGCCCAGGACAAGCTGCTGTTAAGTCTGCCCTGACACCCCATCTTCCTATCTGTTTCAGGTCATGCTATCTTCAGTAAAGTTGTGGCTTTTGACAGTACGAAACTAACACAAGTGGTTTTGTCTCAATCCGATGTCGACACTTGAATTTCCACCAAGACCATCAGCGTCTTATCCTACTGTATGCCCAGAAACCTGACGCCAGCCATTCCTGCGACCACATCGAGCCAGGTGATCAGACGGCTGCCATCTTTTGTGGGTTCATAGATCTCCCAGTCAGCAACGTCCCTGACTTGGTCCCGTCACGTTTGGAGTTCTGCAGCGCCCGTACCGGCCGACACACCACAACTGCACCAATCAGTCCTGTGTGGCAGAACTGCACAGGCCTGCCGCAGCGGCCACCATCTCCATCCAGTGACATCAGCTCGGCACCAGACCTTCAGGCATCCTTCCGCATCCCTTGGGTTCCATCCAGGCATTGGCTGCGTCGCGAGCGGACGCCCGAGAGCGGCGCACGGTCGACAGTTGTTTTCCCCTCTCTGTGATCCCCCCTCCTGTGTGAGGGTAGTGCATGTAACTGTTTTCCCCTCCCCGTGAACCCCTCCCTGTGTGGAGAGTAGTCAATGTATTAGTAGGGATTGTCGCCAAGCTTCCTCGACGCAGCTTGTCCGCTGGGTGCGCATGCTCCCTAGCGCGCCCTCGTCTTCGACCGGAGTCGATCGCTGATGATAGAAGGGGTCTTCTTTTTTTTTTTAACTGGATGGAAGGGAGGAGCCACCGGTACAAAGGGTCTTTTTATTCTCAGATCGGAGGTAGGGTCCAAAATGGAGATAAACGGGTCTTTTTGGTTCTTTGACCTAAGAAAAGGTCTGAACCACAAGTGAAGGGGTCTTTTTGTTGTCTGACTAGACGAGAGGTCGAACCCAAGGGTAAAAAAGTCTTTTTATTCTCTAGTCAGAGGGAAGGTCTGTGCCCAAAGGTGAAAGGGTCTTTTTTCTTCTCTAGTCAGATAGAAGGTCCGGGCCAAGGGTAAAATGGGTATTTTCATTCTTTGATTAGATAAAAGGTCTGAATCTAATGTCAAGGGTTCTTTTTATTCTCTGGTCAGTCGGAAGGTTCGAGCCAAAGGTAAAAAGAGTCTTCTTGTTGACTGGTTAGACGAAAGATCTGAGCCAAAAATGAGAGGTTCTTTTTGTTCTCTGACCAGATGGAAGGTCCGTACCAAAGATGAAATATTGATGTTGACCTAACAAGATGTCGGAGTCTAAAAATCTTGCTTAGACGGTATGTCCAGAATAAGGGTAGAAATAAACACCGTTGTTGTATCGACACCATGTCGAAGCCAACTAACCTGGGAGAGACGTAGGGTTTGGGCCAGGGTAGAATATGGTTGTTGACTTGAAAGATAGTCGAAGTCAGCCAACTTGGCTAAGACGTGCGGCCTAAGCCAAGGGAGGAATATAGGATATGTGTCGACCCGACATCATGTCGAAGCCAACAACCTTGACAAAGACGTGAGGTCTAAGCAAAAGAAAGAATATAGGATTTGTGTTGACCTGATATCATGTCAAGGTCAACGAACTTGGCAGAGACATGAGGCCTAAGCCAAGGGCAAAAGATGGGATAAATATTGACTCGACGTCATGTCGGAACCAACAAATTTGGTAAGGCGTGAGGCCTAAACCAAGGGCAGAAGATAAGTGTCGACTCGACATCATGTCAAAGCTAACGAACTTGACAAAGGCATGAGGCTTGAGCTAAGGGCAGAATATGAGATAAGTGTTGACTCGACGTCATGTCAGAGCCAACGAACTTGGAAAAGGCATGAGACCTGAGCCAAGAAAAGAATATAGGATATGTGTTGACCTAACATCAAGTCAAGGTCAACGAACTTGACAGAGACGTGAGGTCTAAGCCAAGGGTAAAATATGGGATAAGTGTTGACTCGACGTCATGTGATGGGGTCATCACCTACACCCTATGCTTGGCCGGGGTCCGGGCTACTCGTCGGCACGCGCCATTGTGTCCGCCATGACCTTCGAAGTAGCCCCATCTGCTTCCTTCGGCTTTGCTTCCTCCGAGAGCTTCGTCTGGCAGAACTTGGACATGTATCACCTTTCTTCTCTAATAACTGAGGTAGCTTCGACCTTGTTTCTTAAATCACTAAGGTGCATCGACCTTACTTCAATGATAATTGGATGTGCATTGACTTTTGTAACAAAGTTGTATCGACCTTAGTTATATTTCCAACATGGCTGCACCAACCTGTTTCTTCTTTGATAACTGAGGTAGCATTGACCTTTCTAATGAAGCTGCATTGACCTTAGTTATATTTCCAACATGGCTACACCGACCTGTTTCTTCTTTGATAACTGAGGTAGCATCGACCTTGTTTCTGAAATCACTAAGGTGCATCGACCTTTCTAACGAAGCTGCATCAACCTTAGTTATGTTTCCAACATGGCTGCACTGACCTGTTTCTTCTCTTATAACTGAGGTAGCATCGACCTTTCTTCTGTGTTGGCATAAGGTGCATCGACCTTAGTTCAGTGTTGGCATGAGGTGCATCGACCTTACTTTTGTGCTGGCATAAGGTGCATCAACCTTAGTTCAGCGCTGGCATGAGGTGCATCAACCTTACTTCTGTGCTGGCATAAGGTGCATCGACCTTAGTTCAGGGCTGGCATGAGGTGCATCGACCTTACTTCTGTGCTGGCATAAGGTGTATCGACCTTAGTTCAGTTTGGCATGAGGTGCATCAACCTTACTTCTGTGCCCACTTGATGTGCATCGACCTTTGTTCTACGATAACTAGATGTGCATCGACCTTTGTTCTGCGATAACTGGATGTGCATCGACCGTTGTTCAGTGCTGGCATGAGGTGCATCAACCTTACAGTGCTTGAGATCTTCATCTGCACCGACCTGAGTGAAGTTAGCCAAATCACTTTCAACACATATGCATCGACCTTATGTGCATGTCAGCGCCATGTGCATCGACCTTATAAACTGACTGCATGTATGTATGCATCGACCTATTCAGATTGAAAGCTTGAATGCATCGACCTTATAAGCAAGCAATCAGTATATGAATCGAGTTAAAAGAACTTTATAAGGCATGAAGTGCAGCAACCTAATGCAATGAATAGTGTAATAGATTAAAAATAAATAAATTAATTCTCATGCAAAAGTATTTGACATCATCAAAATTGCAGGGACACAACACCCTCCATTGAATGCCCATTAGGAAGCATTCAAACTAGAGACAATTCCCTTCCCCCTCCAGCCTATCTGCACCCCTGCCCTCTCCCTTTGCTAGCTTTGGCCCCAACCCATCTCCCCTCGGAGTGAGCACGACACAAGTGAACACAAATCTGACACCTCTGAAACAAGGCAATATCACTTACGTCTCACAGGAAAAGAGACACGACTGCCAGAACAATAGACATCGAGAAACGAACCGACAGAAGTGACAAGCACATCAAGCATCAGCTTACACAAGGAAACATAGTCCCTTCAACTGATAGCCTGACAACATCATCGGTTCTGGTGCCAAAGGTGATAGGGAACACCTGGTACACAGGACTCCAACGACAGCTACACGGAAAGAATGACAGCAAAACAACAGCACTGGACCATGAGCAGAATCGAGTCAATCCTCAGCTAGATAACATGCCTGACCGAGCCGCAAGCTAACCTCACCAGGAAAGGAGAGTATAGTAATGCTAACTGACAAGACAATGGTCCATGGCAGAGACACAATACTACGAAGAAACAGCACGACAACACCTGTATGATTCCGGCTCTGAACAGCACATAGAATTTTGGAACATACTGCAAGCAGGGTCACGACAAGGCATAACAGTAGATGATCACATGACTACAGGGAACGAGTCATGTGTCAGACTACTCACCAAGGAAGACCCATGACATGAGAAAGTGACACAAACAACGATCTCAGGGAATGCTTCTCAAGGACCACAAACACGCCTCGAGAGCATAACACCCACGAGAAAAGATGCAAAGTAAAGGGTACTCAATCCACAAATAAACCGACTAATTCCCTAATACTCGCAACTGCTAATGCCAACACTAGGAAATTACCAGCAATAGTACGACAACAAACGACATCAAGGCACTAGAAGCCAAGATGAAGTCACATCGAGAAGAAGTAAAATCTCTCGACCAATGAGAATCTTACCACAACGATCCTCGACCAGTGGGTAGCCAACCCACACGCTTCCACTGTGCACTCTTTACAATGCACATAAGTATCAGGGAAGACTTCGGCAATAGCATCTCAGCACACGTACGGCGGCACTGCAACTCATTAGAATCGCAACTAATGCGCCATGAATACTGATCCAACGAGCAACCGATCACAAGGAACCTAAGTGCAATGAAAGAGAAGCACCAGCTTCAGCACAAAGCACAAGGAAAGATGCTAATCTCAATTTACCTTCACGTCCTGAAACGATAAATGAGCCTTCTCAACACATTGGCCATTGGACACGACACGGCGAACATGCTACGCTACAGCTCTTAACGCCACAACGGAGTCCAAAGCTAAGCAACCACTAAGCAAGGAGCAGATCAGACTCAAAATAAAGCTGTCCACACTTAAGCAGACACAGGACAGAAGCATCACTAAGATATCCTGCTCGTAGTGGCGAATAAGTTTGAATGACCTAATATCCTAACACTCATGCAGCGACATATAGAAATATGCAAAGTAAGCAAATGCTGAGTGAGGGAGCGGGAACGATACCTCCACGCTACCGAGCGTAAGAAAGATGACCCCGTCCAAGAACGGTGACTCTCAGTACAGTAAACGTTAATAATTACAAAAGTAATTTTAAGGCCCACTCCACGTAGGGAGGTAAAAGGCCACAACAGGGACTCAGGAGTGCCGATTCCGGGTTGACGGGTAGCACGTTGGTGGGGTTCCGGGTGGTTGAACGCAACAATCCTAGATCTGAAATCTACAGGCCAGTAAGACAGCGAACAGTAGCCTCCAAAGGGACGTCGTCCTCCTGCGGTCTTCTGAAGGCGGCACTTGGCTGGGATGATGGCGGGACATCCTTGGTCGACTCTTGGAAGCGGTAGTCATTGAATAGGAGCCAGTGTATAATTGCAAGATTTAACCTCAGACTGCTCTTGCTGGCCTGCTCACAGAATAGATCTGCGCGCCTCCACGAAAAGAATTTATGTGCTCAGATCTGGAAGCAGATTGGAACGAAACAGGTGCCGTTGGAAAGCAGGCGCGAAGGGCTAGAACAAGTAATTTTTACAGATCCATCTAGAAGTAAGATAAGAAATTAAGAGCTCTTCAAACTTCATGATTTTTTGGATCAGATTACAGAACTGGTAGGACAGATTAGGGGTCTGCCTGAGAATGAATTTTGGACGGAGGTAAGATTGTGGATCTGGATGTTGGTGATTTTATGGGGGATAGAGGGGGATGTATGGGATGCGCAGGAATTTTTTGGTAATTTTATGGAGTGGGTTGATGGGAGGGAAAAATAGGACAATAGGGTTCTATCTCGTAGATCTACTAATTGGTAGACTGTTAGGGGTGGAAATAAATAACTGAGAAAAATATCAAAAGGTGGAGGAATGACACGAAATTTAAACTGGAGATGGGGGACGACAGGCGGAACAAAACCACCAATTTTGAGCTCGATCAGATCTCCTAATTGAGAGATAAAAATTGAGATTCCAGCTTCTGTCTAGAGGTACACAGAACTCTGACAACGAGGCAGTGGTGGTGCGACAGTGGCTCGATGGCAGTGGCGGCGGTGGTGCTGAGCTTCTCATTAAGAGAGGGGATGATAATGAGGCCTCACACCTCAAGCACTTCACAGCAATCCAGCTGCAAGGGGTTGGGGGAGAGAGGGGGTGCCCTTGGGGCTCTCTTGGATTTTCTAACAATTCTTTTCATTAATCTATGAAAATACATGGGTTATCCCCCCCCCCCCTCACAAAAATAACCAAGAAAAACACGCTGTAATTATAGCAAAACACAGGAACAAGGTCCCAAGCACACACACAGTTGTCAACTAGCCAAAACACCTCCGGTCTCTAAATAGAGCCCTGGACACATAGCTGCAACAACAGTGCAACACACTGAAAGTACAGGCTTTTGAAAAGGAAAAAGCACAAAAGTGAAACAAGGAAGAATCACTATGGCTTTAGAGCTGAGTCTTGAAGCTGTATATAAAGATCTGAAGAGTCAGATCTTAAGGCTGCTTAATGCGCTCAAGGCTGGCTGCAAGGAGGGCTGCTCCCCTTCCTTCCTACTACTTCTCAGAATCTCTTCAAGGCAACTCTAAGGATGCTTACTTTTCTTTTCCTCTCACAACACTGGGCTGGTTTGGACATAGTGCTAGGCTGCACACTTCCTTCTCTTTTCTTCCTCATAGATATTCTTCTAACACAGAAGCTCTCTTCTTCTTCCATAGCTTTTTTCTTCTTCTAAGGCAGTAGCAACAGAGGAAGCAGCTGCTTCTCGTAATGTAGAAGCTTCATATATATAGAAGAGTTGGGTGGAAAATTTTTCCTCCATGAGATCTACATTTGATTGGCTAGAATAAAATAAGGTTCTTAGACAAACCTCTTATCTGATTAGTCCAGCATATATAGGAGCATGGAGCAAAACAATTTTCCCAAATTGCAATTTGATTGGCTCAAGGAAAATAGAATATTTCTTTTCTTCCACCCTTCTTGGATTCCGTAATCTGATTGGTCAGGATAAAATAAACTTCTTCCAAGTGAGCTTCTTTCATGGCGGCCTTTGATTGGCCCAACATATATGATGGCAGGGACAAAAGTTTATTTCTAGACTACAATCTGATTGCCCCAGGGAAATATAGGGTTTTTATCTAGAGCCACCTTCTAGATTTGTATTTTGATTGGCTCCATGGCAGAAGAGATGTTTGACTGAAATCCCATTGGTTGTGTCCAAAAGGTAGAGAACAATGATAGCTGACCTTTCCCAAATCTGTCTACTGATAGATCTCCTTTCAAAAAGGTTATCCTTGAGCCTCATGATGGAGAGGGACAGTTCTCTGTCCTAGGAACCTTTTCTAGACCTTTAAAAATGTGTTTGGAGGTTTACGTTAGCTATTTTTGGCCTCTGGATGGTCTTCGAGACAATTGCGATTTTGACAGAAATATGCTGAAAAAGCTTTGGTGGGTCAACGCAGCAATGTCATTATGTCAACGCAGCTTCATGGATTCTTGAGTTGCTGGCGAGCTGCCCTTCATGGAGTCGACACATCATGGAGGGTGCGTTGACGCATCCTATGTGAACATCGTTTACAATGCTTTTTGGGATGCCCTTGCGTCGACACCTTGACACTATGGGGTCGACGTAGTTAGCGCTGATCTCCTGTCAGATTGTTATTGGAGCTGATGAGGTTGGCGCGGATTTGAAGACCGCTTAAGGACTTGCTGGAAGTGCGTTTTGGAGTCGACGCGCCAATGAAATGGGGTTGACGTGGCTTCAAATATCCCTTTGGCTGAGAGAAGGAGTCGACGTAATCAAGAAGTGGGGTCAACGTAGCCTTCGAAGAACTCCTTGGTAGTTCTTCCTTTTGTGAGCAATGGAGTTGGCGCTGCTTTGAACATGAGGTCGACGCAGCCTTGTGCAATTTGATTTTTCTTTCTTTTGCCAAACCCTTGGTTTCTGTGCATCCAAAGGACTTTGCACCCTGGGCTTCTATTGGTCTAAGCCAACATATGATTAAAGCTTGATCTAAAATACTTGATCTGCCCGTATCACCTTCTTAAGCTGCCTTGCTTGCTTTCACTGAATCTTTGCTGCCATTAATTCACTTAATCCTTTTGCCTTCTTGAAATGTGACTTACTTAACAGCTGCTGAAGTTGGTTGACTGTCTTGATCTGAACCTATCTTTGTTGACATCATCAAATCATATTAGACTCATCAATGAGTCATAATCAGACATCATCAAAACCTGGGATACAACAGTGACCTCTCCAGTCGAAGGCGGTGACACTCGGGCCGTTAGCCACGCGGGAGGGATGAACGGCCCAGGCTATCGACGTGTGTTGGGGTGTCAACGAGCATTCAATGCTCGCACGAGAGGGGGAGAGAAGGAAATGCAAATGGGGAAGTCAACCTGTGCATTTTTCTTCCTATTTCTTTTTCCTTTTTAAAAAAAATTCCTTCTCTGGCTATTTTTCTTTTGCCCCCCCCTGCTTTCTTATATTGCACATCTGGCCCATTCATGTCCGGCCCATTCACATTTGGGCCCTTTTCCTTTTCTTTTTTTTTTGACCTTTAGGAGTCAATGCGCTGGCTTCGGTGCGTCGACGCACTACTCACCAGTGAGTATTTTTTTTCTTTTTTTTTAAAGTGCCAACAAGTCCCTAGTAAAGTTGTTTCGAAGACTCCTTTTGAGTTATGGATAGGTAGGAAACCTAGTTTAAAATATATGCATATTTGGGGATGTGAAGCAGAGATTAGATTGTACAATCTAGAAGAAAAGAAACTGGACCCAAGGATCATTGGTTGTTTTTTCATTGGGTATCCAAAATGGTAAAAAGAGTATAGATTCTATAGTCCATCACACACCATTAAAATAATTGAGACTAGAAATGCTAGGTTCATTAAGAATGATAACAATAGTGGGAGCTCAAAACTATGAAGTGTGAAATTTGAAGAGATTAGGGATCCATTTCTTGGAAATATTCAAATTAACAGTAGAGTTGAGTCTATTGGTCATGATCAGATAGATCATCAGTCGGCTGACGTTTTGTTACCCACTGAAGAGATTATTATTGTACCTATTCCAGTTCAAAGTGACACTAATGATGACAATGATATAGTTCTTATTAATGAATTGAGAAGATCTCAAATAGTTAGAAGATATGCTATTTCAGATGACTACATTGTATATTTGCAAGAGTGTGATTTTGATATTGGTATTAAAGATGATCTATTCTTAGTTAAGGAAGCCATGAAAAGTGATAATTCTGAATAAAGATGAGATTGAATCTATGCATAAGAATGAAGTATGGGATCTTGTTACATTACCTAAAGGATTCAATGCTATTGGTTGTAGATGGATTTTCAAAACCAAACGTGATCCTAAAGGTAATATGGAAAGGTTCAAAGCCCGACTTATTGCAAAAGGATTTAGTCAAAGAGAATGCATAAGTTACAAAGAGACATTTGTTCCTGTTTCGAGAAAGGATTCATTCAGAATTATTATAGCACTAGTGGCTCATTTTGATTTAGAATTACATCAGATAGACTCTAAAATAATTTTTTAAATGAGAATCTAGAAGAAAAGATATACATGATGCAACCATAGAGATTTGAAGTACAAGGGAGTGAAACACTAGTATGCAAATTAAAGAAATCTATATATGGACTTAAACAAACTTCCCGTCAATTGCACCTTAAATTCAATAAGGTTGTTACATCTTTTGGATTTGTAGAAAACATTGATGATCAATGTTTATATCTAAAGTTAGTGGGAGCAAGTTTATATTTTTGATTTTATACGTGGATGACATATTGCTTGCTAGTAGTGATTTAAGTCTCTTGTAAAACCAATAGAATTTACTATTTCTGATGGTTGGAATGATTACCAGGAAGACCCCTTCAAGAACATCAAGAGCATTCTTTCCATAGTTGCAGAAGGCACACGAAGGGAAAATGAGTCTATTTTTACCTCAAATCTAGAGAGATAATGGAAGGGTTTTGTCCTTTGCTACCCTGAATCTCTCTTGGCTTACTGACCTAAAAAACAAAGTGGAGTGCAGCAAAAAGGTTATCCTCAATGAACACTATCTTGCTAGAAATTGGTGGATGTCCGTGAGAATGCATGCGGCATTGTGTATACTCTCTTGGTTGTCTATGAATGATATTGTTCCCAATGAGGATCTCATTGCATCTCTTACAAAGTCAGTGCTGGGAACTTCCACTAGTGAGGAGGAAGATGTACTGGGATGTTCATTTCTTCTCAATCTCATGGATGCTTTTCATGGACTATAAACAATAGAAGAATAGACAATAACAAGGCAAGATTACCACAAACTCAACAATATCATCAACTTAGTAGTGATGTATAGTTCACTACACAATGCTGGTGTTGGATGTTCAGATCCTAAGTAGAGAAGGGTCCTCTTGCTGCACGAATTTCAAGGGAAATATGCTTCATTTTGTTCAGGTGAAATTGGCAACAATGACAAAGTACAATCCACATTCTGGAGAATATGGAAATCAGAATTAGAAGAACAGAGATGGTTGCACTAATTTAAATAATTGCATATGGGTGCATACTGTCAACCCAGCAAAATCAAACCCATCCATTGAAATTTCCTGTGACTGCATTGTTCTAAAACCAAGGGCAGACCCCCTTTTGTATTCCTGAAATCAAATACATTCATTATGCATCATGAGTGTCCCAACTCTGCACTCTGGAAATCAACCCCCCCTGCACACTCAGCCGTAGTAGATTCGTGCAATGACCTAGGTGCAAATTCACCAAACATGCTTAATATGGATGTGAATGACCTGGATTCATATTCACCAAATGTACATGATGCGCAGCTGAACAATGGTTGGGCTTCTGAAGTGATGTGGACTGCCTGGTCAAATTTGCCATGAACTGTGAATTCTCCTCCTGAGGTATATGCTGGAGTCCCTGCTGGAAAACACCTCGACGCAATTCTTATCTGGTCAATTATCTCAATCTTTTATATCAAGTGATGGACAATACATGATTAATGGGGAAGTTAAAGAAGAGGATCAGAGATATGTATCTTCAGAAGGATGCGCAGGGAGTGAAGTAAAGCCAATTCTACAACTGGAAGAGGCCTCTTACCTAAATTCTGATTCATCTCTACCAGAAATGACCAATGCAAGACGAGGACCCTAGACCTAACCCAAAACTCCAGTACGTGGCAGAGGCTTTAACCCGAAGGTCTGACTTGACGCTAGCGGCTACCTTCCCGATCGATATAACCGAACCTTTCGATTAACGTCTTTTGATAAACCAGAGTTTGGGGATGCAATGTAATTTTAAAACACTTTTTTTGTCTTTTGAAAATAATGACTACCCTAGACTCAAACCGGTTCTGATACCAATTTGATGCGGGACGAGTACGAGACTAGACGTAGACGGGTTGAAACCTTAGACTCTAAAGATTGACGTGACTTGATGGATGACGAGACCAGCAACTACACGACCAACTCAGCACCTGCGTGGCTCCTGAAGTGGCAAGCGTGCCCAAACAAGAAGAACTCACTCACGGTCGCCCCCGGCGAGGGAAACGATGTGATCTGCTCGGTTGAGAAATCGGCGATGAGTCCTGGGTGATCAGCTTACACTCGTGCTCGGAACGAGTCACGGGATAGGTCTCGCTCTCACAACTCACAGCAGTGATTAAGATGATCAAGCTAGGGACCTATCATGCTCACGAGCAGTGGCGTCAAGAGCCTATATTAGGAAAGCAAGTAACTAAAGTGAGGGTGTGACTGTACCTCCACGCTTCAGGCGTGGGGAAGACAATCCCAGCCAACTCTGGACTCCCGGTTAACAAACTTTACAGCAGTACAAAATGTATCGGCCCACTCCACGCAGGGGGGTAACAGGTCACATGTGGGGCCCGGGAGTATCTAGAATTGGGTTGACATGTAGCATCTTGATGTCACTCCGTCAGTGCCGAAACCCGCGTTTTGCTGCTGTCTGGACGACGCATTTGACGGGTTCGTGGGGCCCACATGCTGCTCTGTCCTCCAGATCTGACGGTGTGAGTCTCACTGTGATGATGACACCTAGTAGCGCGCTCCCATGGATGACGATCGGGCTGGAACACCGATCGGTGGCGGGGTGGCTCTGATCTCCACTTGCCGAAGCTGCTATCCACGGATCTTAAGCTGCTGTTTTACAGCGCGCGTCCCGGCGAGAACTGGCGCTGCGGTCAGCCCCGACGTCAGAATGACACGAGATTGGTGGCATTGGAAAGCTCTCTCGAAGAGCTTCGATCCCAGGCTGGCCCTGGAATTCTGAATGATCTGGGCTGGCCGCTGGCGAATTTGGAGTGTGCTGGTTCACAGATCTGGGACTGACAGGGCTGACGGTGAAGTTCCCTGAGAATAGGTGTTGACTGTGAAGTAAATGGTGGATATTGGTGTTGCACTCTCCACGAAACTTGTGGAGCTTATTTTTAACCTCAAATTACATTTTAACCTTAAAAGAACCAAAATTGTATAAAAGCCCATTTCATTTACATAAATACTTTAACTAATTCATTTAAATGTCAAAAAATAGCCTAAAATCCGTAAAAATAACCTAAATTCACATAATAAATTCTTGATCTGAACCACTAAGAATCCGTTAAGGCACGAGTCTTACACAGGCCCTCGCAGACTTCATCGTGGAGAGCACCATCCCGATCGAGGAAGCATCTCTGTCCACACATGGACATATCTGGGACTTATTCGTTGACGGGTCATCCAACTCGACTTGAAGCGGTGCTGGTGTCCTCCTCAAGTCGCCCGAAGAAGCAGAGCTATAGTATGCCTTGAAGTTCAACTTCGAGGCGTCTAATAATGCCTCTAAGTACGAAGCCCTTATTTCGAGAGCCAGGATGGCACGACAACTAGGGGCCAAGTGGGTTAGGATCCACACTAACTCCCAACTGGTCGCCAGCCAGGTCAACAGTGATTACGAAGCCCGAGAAGCACCAATGATTAAGTACCTTCAAATGGTCTGAGGATTGGCCTAACTCTTTGAGAGTTTCGAGGTAGTCCGAATAGCTCGGGAGGAAAACTCCCAGGCAGATGCCCTCTCTCGTCTAGCCTCCTCCGTCAGCCGCAAAGGTACTCGGTCGATCTTCCTTGAAGAGTTAGAACGACTGAGCATCGAATCCGAGATCATTATCGTTGACCCGACTACTCCGAGCGACTGGCGGACCCCTTACATATCTTGGCTCCGAGACTCCTAGGAGCCCTCCGACCCTCGAGAAGCTCAGAGATTGAAATACCAGGCCCGACGTTTCATCATCTTGGATGACGCCCTGTACCGAAGGTCTTTCGCCGACACCCTCCTTAAGTGCCTTGGCGCCGGTGAAGCCTGCCAATCAATTCAAGAAGTTCACGAAGGCATCTGTGGCGCACATCAAGGAGGAAGATCGCTTGCCAGGATTCTGCTTTGGCAAGGTTACTGGTGGCCCACCCTTCAGCGTGACTGCTCAGCCTACATGCAAAAATGTGACTGATGTCAATGCTTCGACCATCTGGTCCACCAGCCAGCCTCGAAGCTCATCACCATTACAGAGCCATATCCCTTTGCTCGATGGGGAATCGACATCCTGGGGCCATTCCCTACGGCTCAGGCCCAGAAGAAGTTTGTCATCGTCACCATAGACTACTTCATAAAGTGGATCGAAACTAAAGCCACTGCCAGGATCATAGAGTCGGTCGTTTGGAGCTTTGTGTGGAAATCGATCATTTGTCGTTTTGGTATCCCCCGGGTTTACGCGGACCCACCTCAACCCCTAGGTTTGTCCGCGTAAACCCTGTCTAGGGGAGGGGGTTTACGTGGACCAGCCTTGACCCTTAGGCTAGTCTGCGTAAACCCCATCCTGAGGAGGGGGTTTATGCGGACCAGCTTCAACCCTTAGACTAGTCCGCGTAAACCCCCACTATTCACTAGGTTTACACGGACCATCCTTAACCCCTTAGCCAACCCGCGTAAACCCCCTTGACCCTTGAACTTCCCCTATAAAAATCCCTTAGGGGCTCAAGGGGCAAAGAGAAAAGAATCAAGGATCAAGGGCATCAAAAGGGCACTTAACCTCCAGCATTCGGCAGCTCTAAGGCTACGAGCGGGCTCCCTACAACGAGCCGAGGAGAATTCTACGTGTGTGACTTGTCAAGTAGGCCTGGCATGCCGAGGGTACGTCTTTTGCACTTCCCTCACGTGTTAGCTAGTTGTGGCACACAAGTCCACACCCGCCTCATGTGAGACGCTACGACAAGGGTAGACTCCCCATCATGTCGGGGTCACCCCTCAAGTGCCCGTCAGCCACGACCATGCGTGCATCATGTCGTCTTGCTCCCTCTCAGTAACGAGGCCATGTTGACCGCTCGACTCGAGCCGTGATTGACCCTTGTCCAGATACCAGACTGATGCGTCCCCTCAGTCACCCAGTCATCCACAAACCCTCGTTCGACACCGCGGCCACGGCCCACGTCACGGGAGGAACCCTCTGTGAAACACACATGTACTTATACGCCACGCATCGACCTGACTAGCATGTCGGAATTGTCCCGAGGCATGCCCTTATTGTACCCTGGCCGTCACAGCCCGCCTGTAAATATATATACATCTTAGTGTTACACCGCCAGTGGACGCATGATCTCGCATCCACGTTTGGGCCTCCAGCTTCCCTCTGTGTCACCTAGTGTGAACCCCCAGCACCCTTCCCCCCCGGCCAACATGACCCAGTCGGAGACGAACCTACAACTGCAAAGTACTCTCGGGTCTTCATCCCAGGCTTCAGGAATACGGACTCCACTTCGACATGGAACGAAGGTCTTCGGATTCAAGTCGATGTAAATAAACACCGACTACTTGCGGTCGGTGGGGAAAGACGTCCTGTACACGACTCCCCACAGTCGCCTGCGCACTCGCACCCACGGAACTGTTCTTCCCTCCACGTGTTGCTCATCCCCCGAGTCCACGTGCCGCGCCCTGACGGCGCATCCCCAGTTAAACGTTCGGTTCCACAGGTGATTGTCGAGAAATCGACTGGCACGCCCGCATCCCAGCCACGTTTCCTTTTATTCAATACTATACCGGGGTGCTACACCTTCCCTCACTTTAAAGAATTTGGTCCTCTAAATTCACTGCACTCTATTGAAATAGGGAGTAAGATAACTGGCCTTTAGAATAAATTGGGGTATTGCTTCCGAATAACATCTTTAGACTCCCAAGTAGCTTCTTCAATCCCATATCGGCTCCACTGAACCTTGAGCATAGGTATGGAACGATTCCTGAGTTGCTGCTGCTTGCGGTCCAAAATCTTGATGGGTCTTTCTTCATAGGTCAAATCTTCTTTCAACTCCAGAACAGCATGCTGAATGATATGAGTGGGGTCATAAACATACTTTCGCAGCATAGACACGTGGAAGAAATTATGTACTCCCGATATCTATGGTGGTAAAGTTAATCTGTAAGCAACTTCCCCAACTCTTTCCAGAATCTTGAATGGGCCAACATATCTTGGACTTAGCTTTCCACGAATGCCAAACCTTCGAATTCCTCTCATGGGTGAAATCTTCAGAAACACATGCTCGCCGACTTGAAATTCTAAGGCTCTCCTCCTGCCATCAGCATAACTTTTTTATCTTAATTGTGCCACTTGCAAACGGTCTCTAATAATACGAATATTATTGGATGATTCTGAAATGAGATCTGGTCGCAACCATTGCTCCTTACCTACCTCATCCCAACACAGGGGTGATCTACAGCTTCTTCTATAAAGAGCTTCAAACGGAGCCATCTGGATACTGGACTAGTAACTGTTGTTGTAGGCGAACTCAATCAGGGCCAAGTGCTCATGCCAACTACCTCCCAAATCAATCACGCAAGCTCTTAACATATCTTCCACAATCTGATTTGTTCATTCTGTCTGTTCATCTGTCTAAGGATGAAAGGCAGTGCTAAAATTTAGACGAGTTCCCAGGGATTCTTGTAGTCCTCTCCAAAAGTGCGAAGTGAACCTGGGGTCTCTATCATATGCAATACTGACTGGTATCCGATGAAGTCTTACAATTTCCTTCATATATATAGCAGTCAAAACATCCACTGTCCATTTGGACTTAATGGATAAGAAATGGGCAGACTTAGTCAGTCTATCGATAATAACCCATATTACATCAAATCCACTGCGAATCCTAGGTAGACCCATAATAAAATCCATGCCAATGCTCTCCCATTTTCGTTGTGGTATGTCAAGTGACTTTAACTTCCTAGCAGGTCTGAAATGCTAAGCCTTGACTTGCTGACACACTAAGCATCTGCTCACAAATTCTGTAACTTTCTTTTTCATGTTCGGCCACTAAAAGGATCTTTTCAAGTCCCAGTACAAGATGTCATGGTTCATGGTTATTAAAATTTAAACATGGTGCATTTATCTAATTACTGAAAAAGTAATGATTGTTTAAATAGTCGTGTTGATTGAAGTAGCCCCCTACTGGAGGGGTGCCCTATTCCTGAAACTCAGAAAAAACTCACAGAAAGCTATTGAAACCATCCTGATAGCACTATATGCATGCACATGCTCTAGAATTTATTAGATTGGGCTTGTACTTGAGAACACCTACCTTGATCAGAGGTCTGGATGACAGAACTGAAGAATAGACCAAAGGAAATAGCTATAGAACGGTACACTATTTGTAACAGAGCAACGTAAAGCAACAACAGTAACTGCTGCCTCTTGAATGGATGACGATGCTTCTTCTTTTATGGTAGCAGAACAAAGAGGAGGAAGTTGAGTAGGCAGAAGATGACGCAGCTTCATGGGAGCTACAACCCCTTTACTAGAAGGAGAAGAATAACTCTCCTTGGTAAACCCAGCAACACACAATCAGAAGAAACAAAGCTTGTTCATGCCAGCAGCAACTTCTATTCAGCAAGGGAAGAAGCAGAGAAGAAGTAGTGCCTCTTCTACGTCGAGGAAGATATTGGTGAAGGACTCATGAAGAAGGCAAAGATACTCTGACTATCACGAGCAGTAGGTCAATGTCACAGAGAATCCAGAGGCAATAACCTCTGAAGGGTTTTCGAGGGACTTATTTATAGGGAAGGAACAGTTATTTGGGTTTGAGTTCTAACGGGATCAATCTTTCCCACGTAAGCATCCTATTGAAATTAAACCTTCCCACATATGATTCTTTCCAGATCAAGCCCTTCCCAGATAGCATCCGGCTTCCCAGTTCGAACACAACATTGTAGGGAAATAGTGCCCAAGGGAGGGGCGCTCTTCAAGAAATGGCGCCTCCATGAGGGGTCTCTACTTCATTAAGTAGCGCCCAATCCAAGGGGTGCCCTTCAGCTTACTCTGTTTTAACAGAAACGCATGTTTATCACCCAGGGAAATAACGCCCTCACAGAAGGTCACTACTTCCTGAATTGGCACCTTAGGGATGGGTGACCTTTACCTTACCCCAGGTTTAACGAAACTATGTTGTTCTAGCACCCAACGAACTAGCGCCCTTGCAGAGAGTCTCTATTTAAGGAATTGGTGCCCTAGTGATGGGCGCCCTTTCCATTGGCCCATTTATTTTAAGTGCAAGGCCCATTAGTGTACTGTGGTGTTGTGAATAGGGTCTGGGCCTTAACCATCTTATGAAAAATCTCTGCATGAATCAGGTGTCAGAATTGGAGGACTTGTTATGTTGCATGCAAGGAATTTTCTTTTATCCATTGAATGCATGTATGGGGTTTTTATTTGATTTTCTTTTATTCATGTAGATCAAGTTCGTGGTTATGTTCGACAGCCCGTTATGTTAATGCGAATGTTCAGTTATTCAGGATCTCCATTGCTCTTTTGTTATTTTGACAAAGCCGCTTCATTGGTGTTTATTCTACTTATTTGTTATTCCCCCTTTTTACATTACGGCTCCTCTTTTATTATTATTGTTATTATGTTAATTCTGGTGAAAATTCTGCAGCATCTCCCGTGGACCCGGATGGTAAGGGAGTGTAAAGGAAAACATGCCCACAAGGAGTGGCATGACCCAACAACTCGAGACGTGTTCCAAGGCAGCAATGCCCTTAAGAAAATCTCGAAAGAAGGCCCAGAGAAATCAGCGAGTGGGAGACACTGGGCTAAAACAGGCTGAGGGTGCACCGGGTAAGAAAAGATGACAAGTGTGCCGGGCAAGAAGACTCAAGGAGCGTGCCGGGCTGGAGAAGATGAGGTTGTGCCGGGCGGATGGTCCAATGGGGTACACCGGGTTAAGGTTAGGTAAGGCGTGCCGGATAGGGAAGATCAAAGGCGCACCAAGTAAAGGGTTTAGGGTGCGTACCGGCCAGGGAGGTCATTAGGGAGCATTTGGGTCAAGCCGTAGATTCAGAGGCCTCGGGTGAAAAGGACAAGTTCAGTCTGCTCGAGGGATGAGGTAGATAGCGTTCAAGAGGGGCTCCCTAAGCTAGACCCAATGGGGAGTTTAGAGGTAAAGCTCACGGAGGATGAAACCGTCGTAGAAGCTATTAGGGAGAGACCGACTTCACACCACTAGGCTGGTAGCACTGCCCATCGCATTAGACAAGCTCCACAATACTTTGGAGAGCAAGCAACCCCATTTGTAAGAAAACCAAAGAGGAGAGGAAGTCAAGCCATGAAGTGCAGTGCCGAGTGGGGAGTGACCATGACAACGAGAAGAGATGATATTTTCATTCACAAAGCACCAAAAATGGCATAAACTGCGACCGAGAGGTCAAATACAATACAATGCAGCCAAATAAAAGGAAAGGGGAAGCATGGAGATAGTGGGGAAGAAGCTCTGAGGCGTGGGGTGAGCTAAGGAGAAGCAACGGCTTGCCCTTTCTGTCCCATCCCCTCGTACTACATTTGGATTCCTCTCTCCTTCTCTCCCTCTCTGCTGCTTACTCTCTCTCTCTCTCTCTGGCCTCCTCTTCTTCTGCTTTGGGGCTCCCTGGGCCTCGCGAGCTTGGACGGACGGAGCTCCTCCTCTTCCTCTTCTTGTTAGATATTGATCCAATGTTCAAAGCCATTCTGGGTTGTCTATGGATCGACAGCCTTCATGCCGTACCTTCTACTATCCACCAGTGCCTCAAGTTCCCATTCCAGGGGCGAGTGGTAAAGGTTAAAAGCATCTCCGTGGTACACTTTGTTGAAGCCATCTCCAACAAAATTTTGCTGACTCTCTAGCCAAGCAACAAGCCAGTCTTGTCTGTGATGGACTTGGATTTTCCCTGGGCATATGTGCCACGCACGCCCACCACTACACTGATTAATGTCAAAGCCAAGTCCAAAATAAGAGATCCCAAAGGCTAGAATATGATACTGAAGCTCGGATACCAGCTCGACATGGGTCTCGGTGCCCAACTGCAGGGGCGGACCAAGCCCATCCCAAGGGGAAAGAAAATGAATAGAAGAGGTCTCGGGTACCGGGAGTCGTTATTGTCAATTTTGGGAGACTTCGGGCCGCTAGCCTAGGACTATCGCCAACACTTTGTAAAGGGGCCGTTACAACTCGGCACTCTGAAGATGCCACCCTGTCGGAATGACAAAGAAAGTACTACTTGCACAGTGTCTGGGCCACCTTTGTTGCCGAAGGGGCCGGTTGATGATGTTGATGACTATTCTGATGCCTTTGCCAAGCTATTTCATGAAGAATAAAATCCAAGAAAACCCGAGGTGTGGGTTGTGAAGTATCCGCATGGGAAGTTAGCCCAGCGTCTGTGGGAAGAGGGGAGCTCGACTATCACTTTGTTTTCTTCCCGCCTGATTCCCATTTTTCAGAAGCTGGATTTTATCCCCCGTTCACCTCCTATTCTTATTGATTCATTGATGTTCCAACATCCATTTCGGGTTGAAATGCCGACTAAATTCTTGATTGCAAGTGGGCGTTGCCCACCAATTTATCTTTCCACTCCTTGGTTCTCCTCCTCCGATCATTTCCTCGAAATCTTTTGTCCTTCTATCTACCCTCGTGCCCTTCCTCCTCCTCCACCAGCTTCTCTTTCATGCTGTGTACTCTCCACTAATCTTGAAAAAAATGCCAATTTTGAAACTGAGATTTCAGTGATGGATTATGCTGTGTTCTACCCATTTTCCTCCCAGGGGCACGAGGCCCCTGCTTCTCTCCCACTAGATTTATTATCTCCTAGGGTAGATGTAGAGCCTGCCGAGTCTCCTAAGATAGTGGAGTCAGTTGGAATAGAGTCTAGTTCTAGTGTTTCTAGCCCTTCCACGCTTGCAATGCACCCGATGACACTTCATTCCAAATCTATCCCCGATAGGTTCCTCCACGATCTTGCTTAACGCTGTCAATGCCAAGTTCGATAGCTCGAGAGATGAGGGACAGGAGATTCTAATCCCACTCCCAACCAGGGCTAGTACTCCAATTCCAGCACATGACGAGACGTCCTCGTCTGTCCACGAGGATGTTGACGCAGAGGAAGCTCCCGCGGCCTCCTAGCTAGTTGAGGAACCTAGCTCACCGCACTTCCCCCAGGAGGAGGGTCCCCAGGACCAAGAGAGTGAGGCATCATCGGTGTTGGCAAACAACCCTAGCCAAGCCTCTGGGAGGCCAATCGACGGCTGTCAGTCTGATAAGGATGGCCGGGGGCAACCTCAGGCCAGGACCGGCAGCAATGACTTTCCAGTCCCAGCAGCTTCAAGCACCAGCTCCGAGGACCCACGGGTGTATGAAGCCGCCACTAACAATGAGGACTTCGTCGACTTCCATCCTGCACCTCCTGAGCTGGAGGATGGTGGCCAGGCAACCGTCGATGAGCTCATCGAGATCAATCTGGGCAACGATGAGACCCCTCAGCCCACATTCCTCAGTGCTATCTCACTGAAGCAGAGAGGCAGGACTATAGGCAATTCCTGCTCAAATACAAAGGCTGCTTCACCTAGACATACCAAGAGATGCCAGGGTTAGATCCCTCCGTAGCGGAGCATGATTTGGCTATATCTCCCTGAGCTACGCCAGCTAAACAACCCCAGTGATGCATGCGCCACGAGTTGGAGCTCTAGGTCATGACCGAAGTTGATAAAATGGCGGAAGTCGACTTCATCGAGCCGTGCATCTATCTAGTGTGGCTCGCTAACATCGTCCCACTCGAAAAGAAAAATGGTTAAGTCTGCATCTGCGTCGACTTTTGGGACATCAACAAAGCCTGTCCAAAGGATGACTTCCCAGTTCTGATCATAGAGACGATGGTCGACATGACCACCGGACATGATCCCTATCCTTCATGGACGGGTCATCGATCTACAACCAAATCCAGATGTCCCTCCGAGACAAGGGCAACACCGCCTTTAGATCTCCCGAAGAGATTTTCAACTACAAGCGCATGCCCTTTGGTTTGAAGAATTCCGGCACTACCTACCAGAGAGCCATGATCAAAATTTTCAACGAGATGCTACACAATATCGTCGAATACTATGTTGATGACCTCGTCATCAAAACCAGAAGGCGAGAAGACCACTTATGCGATCCGCGTTAAGTCTTTGAACGTCTCCAGCAATATGGGCTCAAGATGAACCCCATGAAATGTGCCTTTGGCGTATCCAGTAGCAAATTCATTGGTTTCGTTGTTCGATATCGAAGAATCGAGATGGATCCCAGCAAGAAAAAAGGGATCTAGGCAAGTCTAGTATGCATGAGATGCAGTAAAATGAACTAAAAAGAAGCAAAATGGAGGACACAGAAGAATAAAGATGGGGTTGCCCGTCAACCAATAGGAAGCGGCCACCCATGACGCCGCTCAGAGGTGGTGGGCGGCAATGTCGAGGGTCGTCCCCTGGAACCAGGATTCTCGCATCGTGGAGCTCTTCGACTGCAGGTTCTACTACGAGGGGAAGGTCAAGAAGATTGCTCTCGGCCCCATAGCTCACTCTGTGCTCACCGAACTGCTAGCCTCTCTTCCTCCGAATGTCCCCCCCTGTGAGAATATTCGGAAGTGATTTTTGTATGTGGGTGATTTCCCTCCATGAAAAATATTCAAAAATTGAGTTGGATCCACATGAAATTGATTTGGACCAATTTGGAGGTGAGGAGGTGTGAGAGTGTGCATGCCTCGATCTCTCGAAGTGGGAATAAGTATGGAGGACATGCCTGGAGTGGGCAGATCATCGAGTTGACAGGCAGTTACCAGGAGTCAGCCAGGTCGATGGCCGTTTAAAGGTGGCTGGGTGACCAAGGGTGTGGTCATCTTGAGAAACTAGGCATCCGGCAATCTGGCCTCCTTGGGGTGTGGGTAGCCAACTCTCTAGCCACCTTGGAATGGATGGGCGGCCAGCTCTCTAGTCACCTTGGGATATGGGTAGCCGGGAGGCTGGCAGCCTTGGGATTTGTAGGCAGCCAAGCATCTGGTCACATTGTGTTCTGGGCGGCTAGGTCTCTGGCCGCCTTGACTGGGCTAGGTGGCTAGGTGTCTGGCAGCCTTGGGATTCCGGTGGCCAGCACCTTGGCCGCCTAGGGATCAATGCATGATATATATTAGTACCTCAAAAAATTCACCTCGGGGGCTCACGCCTCAGAACCTGCGACCTTACGGGCAAGGGGGCGCTACCCCCTGCAACCCCCCGCCAACTTACCGCGAAGTTGGATCCGCGAAGGGATAGGGTGGAGCCTACCTAAACAAGGATGAAACCACACACTTCTGATCATCCAAGGAAAAGGCGTCACTTCTATTATGGCTAGACAAGGACCGCGAGATGTCCAAAATTAGGCATCTACATAGGGTCCTCTTCAACTGGGCCACTCAATACAACAAGGTTACCCTCGCTGAGCCAAAGAGGCCAGAAGATTTGAAGAGAGGAAATAGCCCAAGATTTTTCCCAAATCACTAGATGATTGGACACCCAATTGAGGACTGCTTTGTCTTCAAGGATGTGATTGAAGGCTTAATAAAGAAAGGTAAACTTCAAATGGGGTAATACAAGGTTGACCTTCCATAACGTCATGAAGTCCCAGCCCGATGAACAAGGCTGCTATCAACATGACATCTTTATACCAGGCATTGCCTGAAGAAATTGCAAAAGCTAGCACTCAACATACTTATGAGACATGCTTTCTAATGCCCTTGAGAGAGCAATAGGGATGTTAGCAGTCCCTATGAAGAACAAAAAGAAGTCTGTATCTCACCTAGTAGTGGGGGCAAATATCTACACTGTAACACCCCGACTAGCTCCACCAGCTCTAACACCAACGTGGGTGAATGAACCTGCTATAATCGGAATACCCACCCACAACTAGAGAAGACAGACTCCACTATCGGAGAAATAAGCCGGAAGGTCTAGAGATTACAAGACTACATAAATGGGCTAGATGAGTATGAACCGCCCACATTGCAATTGCTATTAATGAAAGATCATGTGCCGTGGGAACAGCTTGAGCAGCTTACCCTAGAGCGTGAAGAAGAAAGATAGGAGAAGTCTAAAGAAGACAACAACTTGTTCTAGGGGCAGGCACCACCCAGGAAGGAGTAGAAAAAGAAAAGAAAGGCTCAAAGCTCTAAATGGGCCACAATATTCTCCTGCAATACTCTGTCAGCTCTCTTCACCCAACTCGGGGAAGAAGATGAGGAAGACATATGCTTCATGCCAGCTACTAAAGCAAACCAAGCTGATGTCCTAGCTGCTGCACACGCCACTCAGTCAGCCCAAAGATGGGGACGTCTGTCGCAAGCTAATCATAACATTATTTTCAAGGGGGAGCAACCCTACCAGATACCCACTCTGGAAGTCAAGGGGATTCAGAATCCTCCTCCGCCAAGGCTATACACACAGATCAATGAGGAGAATGTATTGCCCTCTTTTGCTGAATTTCTCAAAGCAGCCAGGGGGAAATGCCCTAGCCCAGGGACCAGTTCTAAAATTTAGGGTAATCTCCAACACTCTCCCTAGCTAACAAGTTGTCAAAATGAGGAAGAGAACTTCATGGCCCAAGGGCCAACAAAATGACAATGCAACATAAGAAGGTGCGTAGCCAAAGCACGATGAGGCGGGATCTTCACAAACTACAGCACAAGACCCTCCTAAGCAAAGGTAGGTGGAAGAGATGAAGCTCTCCAATGTCTGAGCCGGAAGCCGAATTATGATGCTTTTGAAGAAGCTCCTGACAAGGTTAACTATTTGGTAGATCCTCTCTCTAAGTGAAGGGACCCATCAAGCCATCATTATGGCCCTATAAATGGCTTATGATAGGTGTTTGGCCGAAGTGTTGCCAGAGGCAAATGCAACATTCACCGAGGAAGATATGCTATTGCCTTTTGTCAGCCACAATAGGCCATTGTACATAAGAGGGCATCTGAATGGCCAACAACTAAAGAGAATTCTGATAGATCCTGGTGCAGCTATTAACATACTCCCTTACCGGATTTACTAGAAATATGACTACGATGTCCTCCCTACCACAGTTGGGGATATGCGGATCGCCAGCTTCAACCAGAAATTCAAAGTCCCACTAGGAGTGGCCGAATTCACACTCACAATAGACGACTTCACAATGAGGGTGCAATTTAATGTTATTAACTCTAGCACCTCATATAAGGCATTGCTTTTTTGACCATGGCTACATGAGAATTTGGTGGTGCCGTCTATGCTACATCAATGCATTAAATATAGCCAAGATGGGAAAGAGGAGATGATATTTGCTGACCTCCACCCATTGAAGTATTTTAATGCCATCTATTAGATGCTTCCCTTTATATGGAGTAGCCTCGGAAGCCCACCAAGCCAAAAGCTTCCACTAAAACAATAAATGGAACCTCAGGTGACAACTGGTTTCCACCGCCACTGCCTGGATATACAAGCCCTCGAGCTGTATCACACATTGGAAGTGCAGGCGACATTAGTAGAGCTGCACCTCCTGTTATCTACCACAAGATGAATGAAGCCAGGGTTCAGGAGATCTATGGACATACTAGGGTCCCCAATGAGCTCATTAAACCAATACTGAGCCTCGACAGTTCAACGGTCGAGCCCCGCAAAATATTGGAGGTGGCTCATCCTATCGACCCCACCATTATATTCTATGAAGTAGGAGAGCATCTTGTGCAGCAAGATAGTCATTGCCATATTGCCAACGATCGAGACAATTGAATGGTCCCAATTCAAGGCTCGAAATTTATAGCCGACAGGGTGACCAAGCTATTTAAGAAAATGCACATTACCTCCTTTTAATCCCATGAAGAAAAGGAGTATTTCAAGAAGCTCTGGTATCCCACCAATCTAGACGGTGACTGGCACGCCCACGCACTTAATACCCCAATAAACAAACGATCTAAAACAAATTTAATTTTATTAAAAAGTGCGTCCACAACCACGCTCCACACCAGCACACACACATCGATTATCAGAGTAGGCACATGCAAGGGATACAGTCTGGCAATCACCTCAGCCACACAAAAATCAATCATGGCATCGCTACCACCATCTCGCTCACCGAGGGGACGCAACCCTCATTACGAGAAATCGCCACCGATAAAATCTCATGCTCGGCGGACCAATCAAGCATCAACTTTGCCACCAGTTGACTAATCTCGCATTCTGCACCAGGGGAAACCATCACTGAGCCCCGACCAGCCCACACAATCATTCCAGCTAACTGCCATAGCTCCGTCGGCTCCATGCCATGAGCCACCTCACACTTGGCAAGCCAAACGCTCATAACAGCACTAGACCAACTCTTGCTAGAGCACAAACTTCCAACAAATCCCAGATCCAATCCAGGAAGAGACACAGCTCACAATCGGCCACCTAAGGCCTCATTGGCACATGATTCTCGCCCAACTTGATGCCTTACAACCAGCATCTTCTGTCTGTGAAAGACCATTCGCCGGTCACCAGCTACTTGTCAACGAGAAACCTTGACTTGCTCAACTTCTTCCTTCTTTCCTGGTCCTTCACCAGATTCGGTAAGCACATTCCAAATCTTGACAAGCCATCTGTTGACTCTTCGACAGACCATAACAACATCAAGAGCTAATCCTTGCTCGGACACTACATCCGATCCTGATCCTCATGCCAATTCTACCCTCACAGGGGAGCACAACGAAACCAAATGTCAGGATTCCACAATCCTCGATCCTCACATCACTCGACTTAAGTAGGAAAATCCTCCCATGCGAGTCATAGACCAATGATCACTATCCAATGCCAACGTCTCTTCAAGAGCCTCCATACATAAGCGTCGCCCATTACCCAATCAAATCCTATCTCATCTCAATTATTCTAAATGGACGCCTGCCAATCCTCGGCTTCACTTTCGCCACAGAGCCACAGGACACATCCTGAAGGGTCCACAACACACATCTCTAGGACTAGAGAGGTGCCACCTGCTACCATAGCAACCTGGTCGATGATGCGGCGACCAATGCACACGGGTCGCCAGATAATACAGACCTTATCACAGTCGACCACTCGGCTATCCTTACTAGCCGCTCACAGTTACCAACTGGGACCCATAATCTCTCAGATATCACTTCTCTTAAGACCCTGATCTCATTCGAGGACACAACTTCCAACACTAGTCGAGCACACAACTTAAAGGAGATTTGTGTGTGTTTGCTAGGCTCGTGCCAAGGGCATGCCGCATGAGCATCCCTCATACGGCGTCTAGCCCAAACAACCACCTCCGGGAGATTTGTGTGTGTGTTTGCTAGGCTCATTCCGAGGGCATGCCGCATGCACATCTCTCATACGATGTCTAGCCCAAACACCCACCTTCGCCCCCCTGTTGTGATAAACATATGTCATCTCGATAATCATGCACGACCCCAGATCTTGTTTGGTGAAAGCACTCTGTCTGGGTCCTATCTCGATACTCGTGCATGACCCTGATGTCGCTTGGTGAAAGCACTCTGCCCGAGCCTTGTCTCAGTAATCATGCGCCCCTAGATGTTGCTCGACAGGGACGGCCCGCTTGGCCCCGCCTTGATGTTCGTGCAAGACACAGATGTCGCTTCATGAGAGCGCCCTACCCAGTCCCTGCCTCAACGATCGCGCACTATCCAACGTTGCTCGATCGAGATGCCCTGCCTCATCTCTACCTCGACATTCATGCATGACATAGTCATTGCTTGATGAGAGCCCCCCTACCCAGTCTCTGTCTCAATGGTCGCGTACCATCAGACATGGCTCAATCGGAACACCCAATCTAGCTCTCTACCTCGATAAGCGTGCCCTCAACACTGTTACCCAGACAATGGGCATACTTTACAAGTCCTAGTGTAAGATGAAGTGTCAGGCCCCCGTCTCTGTCAACGGACCCCGAGCACGATCGCCAAGGTCTCACAACGCCCATCCACACAGTCACAACGGTGCCCCGGCACCCGACTGTTAGCTCCTCCAGTCACATCGGGCCCCCGGCGCTCGATTACCCAATAACCTTAGTCATAACGGTGCCACCGGCACCCGACTGTCAGCTCCTCCAGTCACATCGAGGCCCTTGGTGCCCGAGCACTCAACAACCTCAGTCACAACGATGCCCCCGGCACCCGACTGTCAGCTCCTTCAGTCACATCGGGGCCCCCGGTGCCCGACCACTCAACAACCTTAGTCACAACGGTGCCCCCGGCACCTGACTGTCGGACACTTTAGTCACAACGGTGCCCCCGGCACCTGACTGTTGGCCACTCCAGTCACGTCGGGGTCCCTGGCACCCGATCGTTCAACAATTCAGTCACAATAGTGCCCCCAGCACCTGGCTGTTAGTAGCTCAGTCACAATGGTGTCCCCCGGCACCCGACTGCTGACCACTCCAGTCACAACGGTGCCCCCGGTGTTGTGCATATGTTGTCTAGCTTTGATGATAGCAACATATAATATTCTGTTTTGATGATAGCAACAAAGTACCTTGGGTATCGAGCCCCCCGGGGGGGGGCCGTGGGCGGGGGGGGGGGGGGCCCGGGGGGCGCCGGGGGGGGATAAGGGGAGCTTCTCACTCCCAGGGCTTTTCACCCTAAAACTTGGCTTCTCACCAAGGAATTCACACAAGAAAGGATTTCAAAAATGCTATAATTTCTCATTAGTTCTCTAATGGGGGAGTTGGGTCCTATTTATAGGAGCCCAACTTTTTACAAGACTGAATTACCCATGGCTTTACACAAAATGACCCTTGCTGTCCAAGGGAGCAAACCATGGGTCTAATGACTCCAAACATAGGAAGAAGACTATGGACCTAGGGACATGACTCAAATAAAAAGGGAAAAATACACTAAAAGGACTCAAATAAAAAGCACAAAACACATAATTGGGCTCAATCGAAATGACACCCAAGCTCACATATCTCCTAGATGAGGTGGCGACCTGAGCCAGAGAGAGTCACAGGTGATGCCTCCATCAAATCCCCTAGTCCGCGATGAGCTCGACTCCTTTGAGTAGGGGTCCATCCTGTTGTGGTATCACTCCAAAAGATCTGGGTCCAGCTCCTACAAGTTTTCTTGACTCACCCACGAATCTTCCGAAGGAGGCCGATCTTTCCACCTAACGAGGTAGCACTCATACGCCTTGCTCCTTGTAGTGGTAACCTGTTCATCCAATATTCTCTCAATTTACTCATGTCGGGCTCTCCGGGCCGACGGTGACCTCACGGGGGTGGGTGCTCTCTCAAGGGAAGAAGTAGGCTTCACATCCTCCCTAGGTCCCACCGTGGGGCCCTTGTACGGTATAAGGTCTGCCACATTGAAAGTGGGGCTAACGCCATACTCCTCGGGGAGGTCTAACTCATAAGCATTAGTGCCGATTCACTTTAGGACCTTAAAGGGACCGGTTCCATGAGGTCTTAATTTTGAGGAGGCACCAGGGGAGTCTCTCAGTCCTCACCATCACTGAGTTACCCTCTCGAAATTCACAGTAGCACCGGTGGGATTTCACTTGCCTTTTGTAGATTTCATTATTCTTGTTGATGTGCTTGCGTATTTCCTCATGCAACTCTCTAATGTGTTGTGCAAATGACTCATCAATTATGGACACTCTAGCATGTTGGGGGAGAGGAATGAGATCTGAAGGCTTTCTAGGTTTATACCCTTGCACGGCCTCAAATGGACTCATCCCTATTGACATGTTAATAGAGTTGTTATATGCAAACTCGGCCTGTGGTAGGATGAGATCCCAATTTCCTGGACGATCCTCAACTAGGCACCGTAGGAGGTTCCCAAGACTCCGATTGCACCCCCTTCTCTCTCCTCTCTCTCGATTTCTCTCTCTGTCTCTTCCTCTCTCTCTCCCCCTCAAACGCTCTCTCTTTCTCTCCCAATCTCTCTCGGTTTCGGTCGAAACAACGTCAGATCAAGTCGTGGGAGGCGTCGTTGGAACGGGCTCGATGCGTAGGTCGAGGTGGTACTCTCTATTCTGTGGTTTGGGGAGTGTGGAGACGAGACGGGTCGAGAGGAGCCACGACGTCCCGTCATCCGATCTGTACCGTTTTGCGGGCTTCGTCGCGATCGAGGTAGGGGAATGAGTTCCTCGTCTCGCCAGGAGCGTTTTGACGTCTCATGCGTCGCCGATGGCGGATGTTTTTATCATTTTTCGTGTAAAACCTTTTTTGGGAGATTTTAGGCCTAATTTTGGGGTTTTTCTTCTCCTCGCTCGGTGTTAGTCCAGACGGTCGCTGATCGAGGAGCGGGAGGCACCGTTGGAAAGGTCGTGTCACGAGGATCACGAGGATGCCCTTCTTCCCTCGATCCGCGAAGCGTGGAGGCACATGAAGCTGGGAGGTCATCGTGGCCCTCGTCGTCCGTTCGGCATCGGATCGGCTTCCTCGTCGTATCAGAGGTAGGAGGATGGACTCTCTTCCTCGCTAGGAACCAGCCGGTACCACATGCGCCGTGGTCCAACGCCAGTTACATCATTTTTTGTGCATTATTCCATGTTAGCATAATTTTAGTCTAAAATTATGAAATTATTTCCATAGCCATTGTATTGTGATTCTAATGGCATGTTTAGTTGTAGAATGGATGTTTGGATGCATGGTTTGGCAGGTTAGTTTGTTTTCGTGCGTCTCCCGTCGATTTCGGTCGACCGGGAGGGAGTTCGGTAACGAACTCGTCCAACCCGTAACCCAGTTGACATAACGCGCCAAGACCGGTGTGTTATATTCTTTTAACGCGCCTAAAGAGGTGCGTTATGTGCCCTTTGACGAACTCCTCTAGGTCCGTCATTTGACCCTTGACTGGTCGTTTGACTGTTAACCCAGTAAGGCGGTTAGCATAGCGGTGTAAGGTAGATCTGTTATAGTCATATAACGCCCCGGATCTGGTGCATTATATTTTGCATTAAAACTGTGGATTTTCTGTTGATTCTTGACGTTCGGGTGACTTTAACGGGCTCAGACCCATGCGTTATATCCTCATAGCGCACCAAGGCTGGTGCATTATGTTTCTGTGGTTTCTGATTTCAGTTTGGGTGAGTATAACGGGCCATGGGAGGCGCGTTATACTCAGCATAACGCCCCATGCTTGGCGCATTATGCCCTGCGTTCCTCCCCGGACGACCGAGGCGCTGCCCCTCTCACTCTGGCAACAGCGTGGCGGTGGCGGCTGCGACGAGGCGGACACGGGGACGTGCTTTTCGCGGCGGGAGGCGGGCGAACCGAGGGTGTAAAAGCTTCTTCCTTCGATTGGCGGCGAACCGGCGGAGCTCGAGCTCCATTGAGGTAGGGAGATGAACCCCCATACTCTTCTTGTTGTTCCCCGCGATTTGTAGGCCGAGGAGAGGCCGAGAGGGGTGTTTTGAGCAGGGAGGGTTAAAATCCATATTTTAGAGCTTGAGCGTCGATCCGCCGTTTCGTCGCATTTTGGACCGATTCGGGACTTTAGATGCATGCTAGGGGGTTGGGGGAGCTTCCCCCTTGTTTTCCCCATCATCGCGGGATGATCGGGGCGTGAAATGGGATTTTGGGGATTCTTCTCGTTCTCGGGTGGGTGTGGCGGCCCTTCCAGAGACCGCCACACTCACTGGCGGCCCAAGGTAGGCGTGCCAGATGCCCTGGTGACCTAAGGTGGGTGCGCCACCTGCTACTGTTTTGTCGGCTGGCGGCCGCACGATAAACCGCCAATTGGGGTGGCAGCCGAAGCTTCGACCGCTACCCTCGTTTTTGACCGTTGCGCCTCGGGACACGTGTTTTCGACTGTTGGGGTCACGTGCCTCTAGAGGTCGTAGGTACAGGCGCCAGAGGGTTTCTGGCGGGCCAAGGTTGGTCCGCTAGAGCGCTGTGGTGGCCTGAGACAGGCGCGCCAGAGCCAGTGTGACTCGTATTCTAGCGCGCCTAGGTTGGGCGACTAGAGTCCCTGTAGCGGACTAGAGTTGGGCCACTAGAGCCTGTGGCAGCCCAAGGTTGGACCGCCAGGGTCTGGGTTGCACCGGGTGGTTTGCAGTCCCGTTTGCTTCGATCCGTGATTTTCGTGAGTTAGTTCTTACCTCCGGTGACCCGTCCACTAGTCGTAGCTTCCATGGCACGTGTGTGTCGGCCCATCGGGGGCACTGGTGTGGCGTACCCGAGAGAGACGGTGAGTAGGCTGGTTACCGTAGGGCCCCTACGTACAGCCGAGTCTGGGCTTAGGGGAAATTACCAGCTAGAGGACAGGCCTAGGACGTATGGTCTGAGTGTGCACACGGGGCTGAGGGCTTCGGACCCGCGCTGACGAGCGCGACCTCAGCTAGTCCTTATTTTGTGGTACTTCTGGTCACTGAGTGTGTCTGAGTCTCGCGCCTAGGGCGTTGTAGCTAGACACTTGTGACGCGGTGTAAGACGTCAGGGGACGCATCCGGTCGTTCTTCTAGTGGGAGGTGGTGGTTAGAGAGAGAAGGTGAGAGGGAGAGGAGTGGGGAGAGAGGTGGCGTCCGCGGCGGGAAGTGGCTGGTGGCCCGATAGCTTGGGGATCGTGGCCAACCGGTGGTGGCAGCAACGGTGGTGGGCGACGGTGCGTGCACGGTATGTGGAGACAATGGCGTGGGGTGGTTCTCTGGAGGTAAGAGCAGGGAGCAGGGGGAGGAGATAGGAGGCCGATGCGGTGGCACGTGGGTGAGAGGGAGGCTAGGAGTACAGGCGGTGCCTGAGGGGGGTGACCGGAGGTGGAGTGTGGTGTCGTAAGCGGCCTGCGGTGGTGTGGAATGCAAAGAGATGGCTCGGAGGGTGGCTGATGGGTTAGAGAGGGAGTGTGCAGTCTGACGGAGTATGGGTGATGGTTGGCGTCGGTGACCAGAGGTCGAGGGCTGCCGCAGGAGGGTGTGGAGGTCGGGGTGTGCAGGCGAGGGGCTGGCAATGGTCGTCGGAGATGAGATGGTGGCCGACGGCGTTGGTGACGATGAGAGCAGTGGGGCGTGGGCACGAAGGGAGGTCTGCCGGTGGCGAGGGGAGGTGGGGTGCAGAGGATGGTCATGACGACGATGTTGCAGGCAAGGGGAGGGGGGGCTCGACGTCAGTGGTGTAGTGGAGGGTGGAGTGGAGAGAGGGAGGTGAGCCGGTGCGACTGGGTTAGAGAGACAGATGGGGAGGGGTTGTTGGCAGGGTGATTGCAGAGGGCATGCAGGGGGTTGGCAGGGCTACAGGTGTGGAGTGGGTGGTCGACGGGAGAAAGGTGTGGTGTGGCAGCCAGTGACGGAGGCATCCGGTGGTTAGAGGGAGGCTGGCGTGGATGCTATGTCGATGGCGACGGCTTGCAGAGGTGGTGCGGAGGCAGTTGGAGGTGGGGCGTGGCTCGTGGGTGCTAGGAAGGGGGAGCCGGTGGTCGACTGGGTGGCTGTCGAAGGTGGGTGAACGAGAGAGAGAAGAGAAGAGAGAGGGAGTCAGTGGAGAGGGAGTGCAGTTAGAGAGAGAGAGGGTGAGACGAAGGGGGGGTCAGTCGTGCATGGGGTAGAGGCGGTGTGGTGTTGCTGTGGTTAGCAGAGAGAGGGGGGGAGTAACGGGAAGAGGGGCACGATGGAAGGGGAGGTGGTCTGTCGCAGTGGAGGAAGGTGGCTGGGAGATAAGAGAGGGAGGTGACGGCGACGCAGAGGAGAGGGAAGAACGAGAGTCACTGGGTTGGGTGTTAACTGGGGTGTACGACAGGTTCTGCACGTGATGAAGAAGGTAGGGAGTGGAAGAGAGTGACCACGGTGGGCCACTCCCATAACCATTAGCCATCATCCCCTTGCTGTGCAGCCCCCCCTTCTACTCCATTGGCCATCACAAGGTTGCAACTCCAGTGGCAGGTCGCAGGCAGACAGCAAGGGCCCTGGAAACAGCATCTTCTCTGGCACTTCCCCGACTCATCTGGTGGCAAATCATATATCTTTGGAAAGGTCATCCAGAGAGGTTTCCAGGAGAGTGGTCTCGTCATATTTTGAGCTCCGAGCTGCCCGCGAGAGTGATTCTACCCCGACTGCGCAAGAACTCTCAAGCAACGAACCAGAGCCTTAGAAAAGGTTCCACCACGGCCACTCCCTTGTAGATCTGGGCATGAAACTTGGCTGAGGGTACCTTCTACCAGTCCTCTGTCATCTCTAAGAAGCAGAGTGAAGTTTGGAACCCGGCATCAAGAGTTCTGAATTTTTTTCCAAAGTTGTGCCAGGTTGGTTCCCTTGTTCCTGAACGGACCCACCCCCACCATTCTGGCCAGTACGATCAGCCCCAACATTTGCTGATAGCACCGTTAGTCTCATCTGAAAGAGGGCTCGACCACGATTGCAATGGTACCAGCCCCACCCCCAACCAAGTACGGGATGTTCGTGACGCCTCTCTCTTCCAACCGCACCACCCTGGGAGCGATCAGAACCAGAGTTTTCCAGCGCTGTTCCAATCCCTACCCCAGTCGGCAACATTATCAGGGTAAATCAACAAAATTCAGACATCTTCCCGGTCCAAGTCAGAAGATTTTAGCACTAGTTTCAGCTCATTTAGAGTTCGTTAGTGATCGTGGCGGCACCATCTTCGACCGCCTGTCCAGTGATTCCAGAAGCTGGCAGCATCGACGGGGGCGTGGCACAACAATTTTCTAGCTTCGTCCCTGTGGGTGTAGAAATGTGGAACGCGGTGTCCCAAGTCACATGAACAAGAATACGTGTATAAGTGATGACATAATGTGCCAATCAAGTGAATATCATCAACATGTGACTATATAAATATGGTAGCAAGATCATACAGCAAGGCAAATGTAATAAAAGATGTAGAAGAATACCGTGATCACCACCAAGGGAAGACAATGCCAAAGAGTGTGATAGAAGATTATGCGCGTTGTGTACCTTGAAAAAAGAAGATGACCGTGCTCAATATAAGTAATGCGGGCAATGTGGATTACCTCTCCTCGCCTTCCAGTCAGCTAGAAGGTAAGGGCCTCACTTTCCATGCTTTCCTACGAAACAAAGACAACAAAAGAGCCAAAACTCATTAGAAAATGTCAGTGTAGAAATCTGCCCAAGTGCATAAACTAGCATAGGTCCACTTTTGGTTGTCCCGGTCCACCAATAACCACTAAAAGGTCAGCATTCAACCTTTGCAAGCACATTAGCAAAAAGAATGAGGCTTATAAGAGGCAGGCTGACTCTCATCGGTGCCATCTAGAATTCCGTGTGGGTGACTATGCGATAGTGAGGACGGAGAGGCTCTCCCCAGGAGCCTCTTCCAAATTGAGGCCTTGTGGGGCTGGTCCCTTTCAGGTTTTGGGTAGAGATGCATAAGTTGATTACAGAGATTAAAGAGAGAGGAAGACAAGAGCCGAGGCCGCAGCAGCTGGCACCGCAGCAGCAGCAGCAACCCTAACCTCAGCAGCAGTAGCAGCCTACACAAGACTTAGGGATTCATCAAAATCTGATGCCAAACCACCCGTCTGCTACACAACCTCAATCGCCGGCACCGGCTCAAGTAAACATTGTCCACTGCCCAGCTCCTAACACTGGGTGGATTTATGATGACGAGACTCTCGCCCACCTTCTGGCCCTCCACCATGCCCACAACAACACCCCACTGCCTTCTACTCCCGCCATCATTCGACCCACCGTTGTAACCTCCACTACACCCGCCATTCCTTCTAGACCCTTCATTATACCTCCCACATTGCCCACTGCTTCACCCATCCTCATGCCAGCACCCGTCACACCCCTCATTGTCACCCCCTCACCTTACCCGTCACTCATTATCCTCCCGCTAGGGCCCGTTAGGCCTGCCCCTGCCATCATCACCCCCACTTCTACACCCCTCATTCACTCCATCGGGCCCATCAAGTCACCCATTATGAGTCTGTCCAATGCTGTGCTTGCACAAAATCTTGCCCTTCGGTGCAGGCGTTAATTCCAGAGAAGTTATCCCACCACTGGTGCACCTGCACCCAACCCTCAAGTTCTGTCACCAACAATTGAACAAGAAGAAGCTGACCCATTACCGGGCACGCGGTATGATCTATTGCAGCACTTGGATCGAATACCGACCAAGATTTCAGTCTTAGAGTTGATCAAATCATCTATGCTGCACCAAGATGCTTTAAAATCTTTTCTTTAAAAAGTCATGGTCAGCGAGGACAGGGCAGTGGACACTCTACCATTGGCCCTAGCAACATTGACAAAAGGGCCAGCCATCACATTTTTCGAGGCCGAGTTGGCACCTCTAGAGTCCCGCCAAATGCTGCTTTGCATCTCCATCACCTTAAATAAGGTGGCCATTGATGCGACTTTGGTTGACACCGGGGCCTCTATAAATGTCTGTCCACTCAGTACCCTGTGCGCCTATAACATTTCAGAGGAATTACTGAGGCCAACCCCAACAACAATAGCAGCTTACGACAACTCAAGGAGAGCTTGCTATGAGGTGATCACCATTCAAGCTGTGCTCGGGCCGTTGTCAATACCCGTAGAATTTTATGTGCTAGATATTGATCCAATGTTCAAGGCCAACTTGGGTCGTCCGTGGATCGACAACCTTCATGCTATACCTTCTACGGCCCACCAGTGCCTCAAGTTCCCGTTCCAGGGGCGGGTGGTAAAGGTTAAGAGCATCTCCACGGTACACTCTATTGAAGCCATTTCTAACTAGATTCTGTCGACCCTCTAGCCGAGCAACAAGTCGGTCCTATCTGTGATGGACTTAGATTTTCTATGGGCATATGTGCCATGCAAGCCCACTGTTGCACCGGTCAGCATCAAGGTGAAGCCAAAGATGAGAGACCCCAAGGGGTGGAACATGATACTAAAACTGGGTTATCAGCCAGGCATGGGTCTCGGTGCCCAGTGGACCAACCCCGTCCCAAGAGGCAGAAAAATGAATAGAAGAGGTCTCAGATAACGAGAGTCGTCGTTATCAATTTTGGGAGACTTGGGGCCACTAACCTGAAACTACCGTCAGCATTTCGTGAAGGGACCGTTATAGCCCGGCACTCTGAAGACATCACCCTGCCAGAACAAGAAAGAAGGTGCTACATGTACAGTGTCTGGACCACCTTTGCTGTCAAAGGGGCCGGCTGATGATGTTGATGGCTGTTTTGAAGCCTTTTCAATGCTGTTTTATGAAGAAGAAGATTTAAGAAAACTCGAGGTGCGGGTTGTGAAGTATTCATGTGGGAAGCCAGCCCAGTGTCCACGGGAAGAGGGGAGCTCGACTATTGTTTTCACTTTGTCTCCTTCCTGCCTGATCTCTATCATTCAAAAATTAGATTTTGTTCTCTGTTCACCTCCTATTTTGGTTGATCCGTTAATGTTCCAATCTCCACTTCGGCTTGAAATGTCGATTGAATTTTTGATTGTTACTTGTCCATGTGGGCGTTGCGCACCAATTGATCTTTCCACTCCATGGTTCTCCTCCTCCGATCCTCTCCTTGATATCTTCTGTCCTTCTATCTACCCTCTTGTCGTTCCTCCTCCTCCACCATCCTCTCCATCATGCTACGTACTCTCCACTGGTCTCGAAAAAAAATGCCAATTTTGAAACAGAGATTTCAGTGGAGGACTATGCTGTGTTTTGTCCATCTTCCTCCCAGGGGCCCAAAGCCCCTGCTTCCCTTCCATTAGATTTCTTATCTCTTAGGTTAGATTTAGAGTCTCCTGAGTCTCCTAGGGTAGTAGAGTCCGTTGAAGTAGGGTCCTATTCTAGTGTCTCTAGCCCTCCCACGCTTGCGGTGCTCCTGACAACGTGTCATTCTAAATCTGTCCCCGATAGGTTTCTCCAGGATCTTGCCCAATGCTGTCATGCTTTCCTTAGATGCCCAGAGTTCATAGCAACAACCATCGTCCTAAAGGATGATAAGGAGATAGATGGGGTGTGGGGTGATGATGGATTAGGCATTTATGAGATCATAGAAGAGAAGGACCCAGTAGACTTTGAGGATAGCGGCGTGGATGACACTGCTAACTTGTACGCACAAGGTTTGAAGAGGTTTGATGAGCCGTCATCAGCAGTGGATGAATCCACGAAAGAAATTAATCTTGGAACGGAAGAGGACCCCAGGCTCATTGTCATCTCTACTAATCTCCCTCCTCAGGTTGAAGAGGAGTTGGTTAAGGTCCTGAGGGAGTATAGTGATTCCTTCGCCTGGTCCTATGAGGACATGCTAGGTCTTGACCCTGCCTTAGTAGAACATAGACTCATACTTAAACTAGGGGCAACACCCGTGAAGTAAAAATTAAGAAGATTTCACCCCCAAATGGCCTTGAAAATGAAAGAAGAGGTCGATAAACTACATAAGGCCAAGTTTATTAGAGTTATTTTATATCCTCAATGGGTGGCAAATATAGTCCCTATGATGAAAAAGGATGGAAAGGTATGAATTTGCATCAATTTCAGAGACTTAAATAAGGCATGTCCTAAGGATGATTTTCTGCTACCTCATATCGACGTGTTGGTAGACAACACAGCCAGGTACAAAGCCATCTCATTCATGGATGGTTATTCAGTGTCACGCCCCAAGCGCGGAAGGAACCCGGAGTGCGTGACGAGTTATATTCGATCATGCCAATCAGAGCGTAAGTGTATTCGACACATAGACAGAGTGCGCAAAAAGTAACGATAACCTAATCCTTTATTCATTATAATTTTAAAATTTACAATCTCTCAATAAAAGTTCGCAACCGCCACGATCATTCCCCCAAAAGGGAACTAAGAAGACCTCCAGCTCCCAGGCTGGACAACTGGGCTCACAGCCCAAGGCCTCACACAGGGCCCACTTGAAAATCACATTCCAGAGAAATCGACAATGCACGGGGAACTCTCACCGCACGCTCACCGACACACGATGACACAAGTTGAGGATGCCACAAACCTGGGACCACACCGTACCACGATGCCTGGCCCCGACAAGATGTACAGCACCTGTCAAGTCACGGGTCAGCACGCGGATCAAGAACCACACACCTAGGACTCGAATCGGTCAAAACAAAAACACCAGGTTAGACTGGCACATGGGCGGTTCATCCTGGGCCGCTCAAGGGATGCGGCCAGGAGGGAGCCGCACAAGTGCAGTAATAGGACTAACCCAAGGGAAGATAGGCGGTTAGGGCTGAGCTACCCAAATGGATGTGTGGCTAAGGGTCACCCGGACAACCCAATCGACCTACTACAGTGTTGGTTAAAATGGCTTTGACCAAGCTACACCTCTTGCCGACACTCCAAGATGAACAGGCACCACTCTACCGTTCAAGGGGATGAGTGGGCAGGACTGCACTGCTCAACCCACCGAAGAGAGATGGAAGGCTGGAAGCTAGCTGCACCAGGGGATGTGTGGTCTATCGTTCGACCAAACAACCGAAAACCATACAGGGATGGATGGACCAAGGGTGGCTGCACATGTGGATGTGCGGTGCCTGGTTTGACTACTCAACCCTTACGGTGAGCAAACCATGGGGTTGGCCCGACGGAGGCCTTCCCACGCCCCGTTCATTTCGAAACGAAGGGGAAACAACCCTGGGCACACATACAATCACGTAGACTCCGACCGGAGTCAAAACGACGCACGAATCGCAAGAAACGGGTGATTCTACCGAAGTTACCCAAAAAGGGTTTCGTGACTTCCCGGAGCCCTACCGGCCAAACGGGACCACCAATCGAGACGAGATCGGTGACTATGGAACGCCACATCCCAGGGCGTCCATTGACAGTAACCAATCCGAAAATCGTCGCTATTTTCTAGCCGACCCTACGAAACCTACAAAACCACTGTTTTACTAGAACGAACCCAAACTCAGTCATTTTCACGCTGAACGACGTGCAATGGCAGGAAAAATGAGTAGGACAAAGTAGTGTTCCATCACTCTACTTCCACCGAAGAAATCGAGCGCCGAAGCAACTAAACCATGCTGAAAATCACCCGGAATGCGAACGGCGCCTTCTTGGAATCCACCGAGGGATCGCGCCCGCCACGCTCCAACCGCCGCTGTCGTGTCGGGGTACAAAGTCAGGCTGCTCCCTCTAGCCTGTCGTTGTCTCCTCCTCCCTCTTGTCTCTTCGATGGCGGGGCCATCGTAGAGCTGGTCTCCTCCTCTCGCTGGCGCCGTCGGCATCGCTCATCCTCCTCATTCCTCCAGTGACGGAGGAAGTCATGAAGTAGCTACGAAAGGAACCGTAGGTGCTGTGGCTACCGCTCGGGGCCACTCTGCTATGCTCCCGACTCATCTCTCTGAAGCCCTCCACTACCCCCTCCAGCTTCGCCACTTGAAGCCGAGCTTACTCCGCCTCAGACTGGTATCGCTCCGCCTCTCCAGCCCCGGCCTAGAGTCGCTCCAACTCCACCCGTAGGAGTGCCATCTCCACTACATCTACTAGCCGGCTCCGTGCCATCCCCTCTCAAAGACGGGTAGCCTCGTCCCGCGCCGCTACGAGCTCCTCTCGGGCAGCTGTCAGCTCGGTCGCCTGCATACATGCATCATTATTAGTTGATTGCATTTCATATAAACATAATTAACAGAGAAAGTATAGAGAACATACCCTCTCGGAGAGTGTCGCCTTGGCTACCTCGGCCCGGGCCACCATCTGTCTGAGCTCTGCCTCTTGCTCCGCTCGGTCGGCAGGGGTTTGAGAGGAGGAAGAAGGAGCGTCGGTCCCCTGTCGCTGAGTCCCCTCAGCTCGTTGCATTTAGAAACTCCAGGGTCAGTCATAATCATAATCAAATGCATAATTAAGTTTAAAGGTTGAGGAAACTCACCAGTAGGGCCAGCGCCTGTCGGGCCTTATCCCGCTCTCGGATGGTCGAGTGGAGGAGCCCCTATAGCTCCGCAATCCTGCCCTGAGGGTCGGTCTGCATTTAGCAAGTCCAAGAGTCAGTGCACAATCATATAGAAAGCATAAGCATAATTAAAGAGTGCTAGGGTTAGAAGTCATACCAGTTGGCGGGCACCCCGGGACACCTGGTCCCGGTAGTGCTGGGCGTATGCTGTGTAGTACACCTCCTCGCTCTCTGCTCGGGCAGACACGACCCACCCGAGTGCTGTCCAGTCCGCGATCTGCTCCGCAGCTCGCGCTGTCCAGTCTAGGACAGTCGCCAGGCCTCGTGGGTGTCACCCAACACACTCCCCCGGCTTCTCCGACGCCAGGAACTCTACTACTGGCTGGTGGACGCCGATCGTCCTCATCACCAGCCTGAAGTGGAGTGGCTCCACTATGTTTATGCAGTGAAGGCACACATCGCACCCGGAGAAGGCGAGGGCGCCCACTACCCAGGGCTGGCCCTCATGCCCCTCATCTGCATAGGATACCATCTCCTCCGAACTCCCAGAGCAGAAAAAATCAGCCGTTGCATTATATGAGCCGGTTTCCACACTAGGTGGAGTCAGTGGCTTGGCTTGGAGTTGTCGACCTTATCCACACGGAGTAATCAGTTCGTGTTGTATCAACTTTTTTCTTTCTTACATATTGTACTAGCTACGGCCTTTCTGATGTACAAACATGTTGATGCAATAAAAAGGGTGAGTTATTATCATCATTTATCTCTTACATGTATGGGAAGGAGCTCGAAAATAGAATTTTTATAGTGTTGTCGTGCTCCAAGTTCGAGGGATGGGCCTTCCTTCCATGGTAGATAATCGGTACGCTCCTTTTCCGAGCATCTCGACCCCTTAGTAGGGGCCTTCCCAGTTAGGGGCTGGCTTTCCCACCGCCTTCAGTGGTCATGAGGCTTTGGCCTTTCTCAGAATAAAATCTCCCAGTTGGAATTGTCTGTCTCAGACTTTGGCGTTGTAGTACTGAGTCATGGCTGCTGGTATTCCATAGCTCAGATCCTCGTGGCGTCACGTACCTCGTCCGCCAGGTCCAAGTTTTCTAACAACTTCTGCTTATTCAACTCGGGCGAGAAGTTGATAACTCGAAGGGATGGGTGGCTGATGTCAAAGTGAATCACGGCCTTGGTGCCATACACCAGTTGCAATGGAGTCTCACCGGTAGCAGTTATGGGAGTAGTTCGAAACGACCATAGTACGCTAGGTAATTCCTGGAGCCAATTACCCTTGGCCTTCCCGAGTGTCATCTTGATGCCTTTGAGGATGATTTTGTTGGCATTTACGACCAGCCCATTAGCCTAGGGCTAGGCTACCAAAGTTAACTGGTTCTGAATGTGCAGGTCGGCGCACTTATTCTTAAAATAAGCGTAAACAAATTGCTGACTGTTATTGCTCACGATCACTCGGGGGATGCCAAAATGACAAATGATTGGCTTCCAAACAAAACTCCAGACGACTCCTTCAGAGATTTTGGCAGTGGCCTCAGCTTTGATCCACTTGGAGAAATAGTTGATTGCGACGATGATGAACTTTTTCTAAGCCCGCGCCACAGGAAATGGGCCTAGGTTGTCTATCCCCCACCGAGCGAAAGGATAAGGCTCGGTTAGGGTCACGAGTTCCAAGGCTAACTGGTGGACTAGGTTGTCGAACTGCTAGCATCGAGCGCATCTCTGTGCATGAGTTGAGCAATCACGCTGAAGAGTGGGACACTAGTAGCCTTGTCGCAGTAGGATCCTTGCGATTGACCTTCCTCCTTGATGCATGCCACAGATGCCTTCGTGGACTTTCGTGCAGCTTTTAAATCTGGGGTCGAGTATGAACAGTGTTCATATCTCATGAAGTTCCTCTGATTAACAAGGCCTTGTTCGTGCTGTTCTTCATCGTTTTCCCATGTTCGTGTCATTTTCTATACCTCGTGTCTTTTTATTCTTCATGGTAGTTTAGTACACCGTGTTGTCTTTCGTTTGGTCATACTTCGTGTCACTCGTTGCTCTTTTTTACTTCGTGTTATCTTTCTTATTCATGTCAACATCATGTTGTTTGTATACTCAGTGTCATCCTCTCTTCTTACTGTCTTGCTTTATGCATTCGAAAACATACCTCGTGTTGTTTTCGAAAAAGCATAGCTCATGTCGCTTCTATACTTCGTGTCATCCCCACCTCGTGTAGGTTATACGTCTAAAAAACATACCTCGTGTTGTTTTCGGAAAGGCATACCTCGTGTTGTTTCTCTACCACACCTCGTGCCATTTTCGTGTTGATAATTCTACTGTGTTACCTCGTGTTACTTTCTCTTACTTCGTGTAGTTTTCACTCTTTTAGTTTACCAAACGTACCTCGTGTCGCTTTCTCCTTAAGTCTCGTACACTTCGTGTTTCCTGCCAAGTAGTAAATCTCGTGTCATTTCGGGGACATAACCTGCATTGTACTATTCTTTTCTTTTCGGCACTCACAACTCATGCAGGTTTCTGAGTGACAAGGTCTCACCTCGTGCATGTTTTTAATTGAGCATCTGATACTAATGTCTTTGTGCAGATTTATTATCTGTCAAAAATATGCCTCGTGCACATACCTCTTATGCACTACATCTGACAGTTTATCTGTTCGACCAAATGTCAGGTACTCGTTGAACTGTCAAATAACAATCTTTCGTTAATAGAGTCACGTGATCCGAGGCTATAGCTCTCTGACATGTGCACATGGGCTCCAGAAGATTCCAAGGGAAGACACACACCGTCCACACTCCCTGTGCCCTTCCAGAGGAGATATAAATATTTCTGATTCCTGTCCAAGAAGGGTGCACATACTTGAAGAAGAAGAGTTACTTCTCTGAGACCTAGCTTTGAGAGAAGCACATAGTGCCCAGAAGAAGGAGAGAGAAAGAGAGAAAGAGACTAAAGTGTTAGACTGTAAGACTCGTGGATCAAATCCAGAGTCTGAGGTTTTCTGTCACAGATTTGTTGAAGTCTGGTTTACTAGTTTTTACTGTGTTGGGTCCCTTAGTGCAGGAATACGGTTCTAGGGGGGGTGAATAGAACCTCTACTAAAAATTATGTCCAATTACAAACTCAAACAATCTCACAGCGGAATTTAAGAGACCCATTTATTTGTCTAAGTGTCAGAACTCAGGTCGATGCACATATAGACACTTAGTGATTAAGGTCGATGCATGTTCAGGTCTTAGCTAAGTAAGGTCGATGCTTGTTTCGCATCTGTGTTAGACAGGTCGATGCACATTCACATTTTCTTCACATTTTCTTCACATAAGGTCAATGCACATTCTTGCATCAAGTATGATAGGTCAATGCACATTCTAGGTTTAAGCATAACAGGTCAGTGCACATTTTCATGTCAAGTGCGTTAAGTCGATGCATGCATTCATGCTCATCCACACAAGTCGATGCATCCTTAGACTACGTTGAAAAATAAGGTCGATACATGTTCTTGCATGAAGTCACTCAGGTCGATGCATATATGCACAAGTAGTGTTTCGGGTCGATGCACATTGCATCTTGCATGAAGCAAGGTCGATGCACATTGTACCTTGAGTAAAACATAAATCGATGCACATTACATTTTGTGTAAGGCAAGGTCGATGCACATTGCACCTTGTGTAAGGTAAGGTCGATGCACATCCGTATACACGTTCTATAAGGTCGATGCTCATGCTTGTGTTATGCACTTCAGGTCGATGCATGTTTTTGCAGCATGTCCTACGCACATATTGTAGCATACACCATAAGGTCGACACGTATACCCTAGCATACTGAACTTGGTCTGTGCACGTTTAGAGTCTCAGGTCTACGCATCCATAGAGTCTATGCATATACATGTCTGTGCACATATAGAGTCCGTGCACATATAGGTCTGTGCATGTCTAGGGTCTGTGCATATGATGGATCCAGGTCTGTGCACATGAAGAAACAGGGTCAATGTACATGTGGATTCAGGTTGTCAGGTCTGTGTATTAAATCCATACTTAAAGCATTTGCATTAACATACACTCCTGTGGTCTGAGCATATGATTTCTCAGATATTGTCTAAGTTTGCATTCTCACAAGCTATAATGATGATAAAGGTGTTTGACGAAATGACTTATTTCTTCTTGACAGGATTAACTCAAACATTTAATGGACTGAGAGTTGCAGTTACTCAAGTGGGCACGTGATCCAAGACCCAAGTTAAGGAAACACGTGATCCAAGGCGGCTTGCTCTCCAAGAACTCTCAGACACGTGGTCTCGCCCAATCCTCAAATATTTGACATGTGGAATCACTTTCCTGATAAAGCCCTTGGTGGGAATTCTCCCTCCACGCGCCGGAGCCAATCTAAGTGGGGTCCACGCCATCAGGCTCGAGGGCATATAAAAAGAGAAGGATCTCTGAGAAGTCTGATATGAGATGAATAGAAAATGGTGTGGTTATACATTGAAATTCTAAACAAGTAGGAAATAAACTACAGAACTAAATAATTTAACTGGCAAAAAAGGAAATTAACATTTTATAATAATTAAATATAACTACAGAGTCCAATCCACAAGTACAGTCTAAAAGAAAAGGGACGTGCATTGACTCGGGCCATACCCTGGCACTGGTGAGTTGGCTATGAAGAACCTCCGATCAAGATGCACCACCTCGAGGAGGACCGCTACACCTGAAAAGTAGGGAGTGAGCCTCATCTCATAGGCTTAATAGAGGTCCTGCGGATCCCTACCACAACAAAACGGTAACAAGAGTAACAGCAACAGAAATAACAATAGTAAAGGACAGCTGTAAAAATAACAATAACAATAGCAATAGTAGTGGCAGAATCACAAAATGAATCACCACGGTGAATAACCCAATATTACAGGAACACGACAGAACCGCAGAGTCTCTACGCTACTCCAGCCCTCGCAAGGGCACCTCTATCCTAAATCGGAACCACCGATCTCAAGAGGGTGGCAGTGACACAGTCGACAGGTCTACGAAGCCTCGAACGTAGGGAAAAGCCATCATGACAAAAGCCACTATGATAATTATACTATTGAAACTCCCTATCCTAATTATCGGTAAAACCTGAACTAAGCTGTCGGGAAATCTCGACCTCGCAGGCGAGAAAACATGCTAAAGTCACCAGGTCTGAGCTCACTAACCCCACATTGGAGAACCATAGCTCACTGTCAAAAACTAAATCCACGGTGATTGGAGCACTCCGTCACTAGCACTGGCTGGATGTGGCCGAGGCGCCTTTCACCACGCCAACTCGTCCAAGCCTGACCACCTCCCCAAGGGAGTAAGGTAGGAAACTAGGTCGGATGTATCCCTGGCGCCTTACACTGCCCACTACACTCACGCCTATCCACCTCTCCCAGAGAGTGAGGCAAAGTCACTAAACACAAGGACTAGTTGGGGCCACGCTCGTCAGCGTGGGTCCACTACCCCCAACCACGTGTGCACACACAGATCATGCCCTCAAGGTCGAGTCCTCTGACTGATTTTCCCCTAAACTAGACTCTAGCTGCTAAGGCGAGGGGTCCTACGGTAACAAGTCTAAAAACTCTCTCTCTCTCTTGGGTATAGCTCTCGACTATGCAGTCAGAATGTGTCGGCACTCAGTAAGCATCACTCTCGGCCCAACCAGTACGTGCACGACACACAGTAAGCTAAGGCTAGTGGAGTACTACTCTAGAAGAAGTCCAACTCACACACTCCTGAAACCACAGAATGGCATAGCCCGGTCGTCTCCAAAATACAAGCATCTCAAAAAAAATGTTCTCCATATAGAAATAACACATCAAAAATAGAAAATCTCAAATCTCAGGAAATAGACATGCGACAGTCATGACCCCCAAAAGATTACCCCCCTTTGTCATTATCAAAAAGATACAGGGGAGAAGACTTCAGACCTCGCTATGTGCTAGCAAAAGGTGCACTGACCTTCTATGTGCATGAATAGTAATGTGCATCGACCTTATGGTCTCATGTGCAGAGACCTTCTATATGCAACAGTAATGTGCATCGACTCTGGATTGAATGTGGTCAGACTAAGAATGCCCTCAGACCTTAGTGTAGCTAAGGCAAAACATGCACCGACTTTAGTCTGCACTATACGAAAACTTGCATCGACCTTTGTTAAACCATTTGAAAACATGCATTGACCTTTGACACTCTAACTTAAGACATGCACTGACTTAATGAGAGAATAGAAGGAATGTGCATTGACCTTTGTTGTTTGAGTCTTGAATAAGCATCGACCTTAGTGTCTAGGAGCCTATATGTGCGTCAACCTTTGTTTTGACACTTAGACAAAAAACTATCTTGCTCAAATGAAGGTACATATGTATTTCAGATTTAACATGATTCATAGCTTGTCATTATCAAAATCAGAGTTCCAACAGAAGAAGGCGTGAGGCCTAAGCCAAGGGCAGAACATAGGATAGGTGTTGACTCGACGTCCTGTCGAAGCCAACGAACTTGGCAGAGGTGTGAGGCCTAAGACAAAGGTAGAATATAGGATAAGTGTTGATTCGACATCCTATCGAAGCCAATAAACCCGGCAGAGACATGAGACCTAAGCCAAGGACAGAATATAAAATGGGTGTCGACTCGACATCCTATCAAAGCCAACGAACTTGACAGAGGCGGGAGGCCTAAGCCAAGGGCAGAATGTAAAATGGGTGTAAATGTTGACCCGACTTCATGTCAAAATCAACAGGCCCTACCTAAATAGAAGGTTTGGGGTGAGGGTAAACCAGGTGGTAGATGAATGAGAGGCCCAGACCCAGGGCTAAATATTGATGTTAATCTGACGAAATGTTAGAGTCAACGAATCTTGCTTAGATAAAAGATCTGACATAAGGGTAGAATGTGCAGATGAGGATGTCAGCCCGATGTCATGTCGAAGTTGACCAACCTAGCAGAGACGTGAGGTCTAAGCTAGGATAGAAAATAGATGTTGACCAGTGGGGATGATGGGATCACCAAACCTTGCCCAGACAGAAGGTCTGAGACAAAGCGAAGAGGTCTTTTATTGGTTTATTAGTTTGGATTCTTTCTCTCTCCTTCTCGGTTTCGCCATTTTCAGGGCCCGACCGAGACGCGGGGGACGCCGTTGGAACCAGCGCGACGAGGGGATCGCATTGACGCCCTCCATTTCGCGGTTCGTGGGACGGTTGGACGAGACGGGGCGAGAGGGGAGCGGCCTCCACTTCGCGCGCATGTGGCCGGAACGGCCGTTTCAGTGCGAACGAGGTAGGGGATGGGACCGCCTCTGTGCTAGGAACGTTTTGACGCCACATGTATGCCGATCCGCACCCGTTTAGCCTAGTTAATGTCTATTTTTGGTTTTTTCTAAAAATATGATAATTAGTATTTTTAATTATCCATGGGCATTGTATTTATGTTTTCTAGCTTCTACTGAGTGGTATGGATGCTAGGAAAGGCAGGTTACGGGTTTCTATAGTGAACCCCGTCGATTACGGTTGACCGGGGGGTGGCTCGATTTCAAACCGAACCTACTCGCTGCCTAGCTCACATGGCGGTCATGCCAGTGACCGTTATGTGTATAACGCACCACACCTGGCACGTCATACTTCTTTAACGGACCACACCCAGTCCGTCATACTCATGCATACATTAGATAAGTCATTAGCATAATGCTCCCATATATGACCATTATAGTTGTGAAAAACTGTGGATTTTCCATGTGCTGGTGGCCTTAACGGACCGCCATTGACCCGTTATACTCTCTGGATTTTGAGTATTTATAAAAATAACTCAGGTGGACATAGCGGGCCAGTAGTGGCGCGTTATGTCACATAGCGCGCCATTCCTGATCCGTTATTACCAGTGTAACTGGAAGTAGATCTGATGGATATGACGGACCAGAGGAGGCGCGTCATATTACCTCAACGCACCTCACCTGATCCATTATGCTATATGATGGGGCAGAGCTAATCCGTTATGTTATGTAACGGGGTAGAACTGATCCGTTATGCTCTCTGCTATGCTTAAAGTAGTGAATCATTGTTCAAATGCATTCTTCGCCATGTTTAAGTTATTTTATGAATAAAAACATATCTTTATGTCCCAACAGAGTTACTTTCTCTTTCCTCGTGATGGAGCCACTAGTCGTAGCCCAGTGACTTTAGTGTCAGCCCACCCGGGAGAGGTGGAGGGGTGTTTCCCGTCTAACAATTTTTAGGCTAGTTACTATCGGCCCCCGCTGTTACCGTAGCGTCCTTAGGGGGGGGAACTAGCTAGAGACCTGACCCTAGACAGGGGTTGGTGTGTACACATGTGGTCAGAGGCTTTGACTGACACTGACGAGTGTTACGCTGACTAGTTCTTGTTCTGGTACTTTTAATCCTAGTAAGTTGAGAATCTCCACTGAAACAAATGAGGAGATTCGCACCGAACGATGAAGTCCAAAAGTGAGAATAAGTTAAGGGGGGTTGTGCGAAGCTACCGAAAATCGAGAACCCCAAATATATGGGTAGACTCTAGAGTAATCCTCTAGTGTTACTTAGAACATCTATGTATCCCTACGTCGGAGATTCGCTGCTCACATATTTGCACTATCACACCACGGAGGGCTAGTCTTGGGTGTAGATTGTGATTTCCGCTATGCACATATTCCATGTACTGTCCTTTTGGCGTATGCACATCTCCCTTAATTGTGCTTCATGAAACGCACTCTATCCATGAATACGAGCACTGTCCTTATCCTATCCCCGATAAAGGGGAGCTATTCTATATATCTAGCTTATATTTGCTGTTGAATGTCTGCATGATGAAAAGACGCACAAAACACTTTCAAATGGGTTTCACCCACAGGCCCTGCTCACTCGTCCCTCATTCGTGTCACCTACGGGTGGGGGGCATTTGTTGACACACCTTTAAAGGCTACTTCTGCCAACCTCGAAAAGGCTCCGGCTCCTCCTTGGCCGCATCCTAATGAAGAATTACAGAATTTCAAGCTTCGTCTGCGGATGGAAGTTGTAACGACCCAGAGCGCAGGGTACCGATAACCCGATATAAATATCAGATTACCGCTACCAAGAACGGGGGACGTCACCCAAGAGGCTGATGAGGCCCCTGAAGGGTTAGTGGGGGTTGTCGAGGGAGCATATAAATAATTGGAATTACACCACGCGTAATATTAATTAGAGCAGTAATTTAAACTAAAGTGCAGAGGTAATTAAAAATATATTAGAGTGATAGTTATATACAATAGTTCAGAATTTACAAATGTACAAGTCCGACAACAACAAAGTAGTCCCACTATACAACTACACGGGGCATACCCTAGACAAAAGTACACCAAGACTGACAGACCACGACTGGCGCTCTAGGCACGGTCTCCAAAAACACGCCATGGACCGACAGACAGCTGGGATGGCTCACCTGCAGGAAGGAAGGGTGAGTCACAGTCAGACTCACTAGGGGTCGCGCGGATCCCTACCTCACACTAAACAAGCAAGCATACAGTAATGAAGGCAATTAGAGCATGCATTGAATGCAGTAAACAGGTAATGGCACAATTAAATCACAGTTATAGCAAAGTAGAAAAACTTACCTAAACAGATAAACATGCCGAATTACATTTAAATAATAGCATCAGAAGCTAAATATACCAATAGAGTAACCCTCAGCTAACCATGTGATAGGAAGACCGCAGACCTCAGCACCACCGGCCAGCCGTGGCTGTCCAGATAGTGCCTGATCCCATTCTGACGCAGGAATGCCTGTTGCCGTGCCCGTTGCGGGGAACGGCAGAGCTGAGCCACCTCGTCGCGGGAGAGGCACAGGTCAGCCATCACTCTCCCCCGCATTCAACTCGGCCGCGAACTCCTCGGCTGCGCTTCTGTCCAGGCTGATCCAGAGGCACGCTTGCCCTTCCGGAAGCGCCGTCTCGAAATACCGCCCGTCCTCGTCCACGACGCAGAAGCCGGCCAGCATCGGCGGTTTGTCCGTGAACAGCTCCAGGTACTCCGGTTGTGCGTGCCACTTAGCCATGGGTGTCTCCTGTGTCGACGCGGCGGTTCCAGGCTGCGATGGCCTTTTCTTCTTCCTCGAAGTCATCGGCCGGCCCTTCGACACCGCACTGGCCGCACATCACCACCCTATCGCCGAACAATTCCCCGGCGACGTGCAGGTCATCAGATCCACAGAACGGACACGGCAGCAGCCTCGTCTCGTTATCGCTCATTGGTGGGCTCCTTCTTGCGCATGCGCTCATACAGGGCCTTTGCGAAGTCCATGCCAACGCTGCTGATGCCGCTGTTCGCCACAACCCCCATCGCAGCCATGGCCACGTCGTCCGAGGTGGCCAGCGGAACGCCGGGCACGACGGTGACGACGGACCTGGGGTCGTCGGCTTCCACCGCGACGATCCCAGCTTCCTCCAACCGGGCGCGGTCCAGTTCGGTGAGCTGCCCGCGCGGGAATACGATGACCTGGTTCATGTGCCCTCCCGGCCATGCGAGGCAGGGGCGGCGCTCGCCTCGCTGGCGGCGATCATTGCGCGGTACATTTCAAGCCGCTGCGGCCGCTTCAGTTCCGGGTAGTACCCCGCATCAAGCATCGCCTCGGTCGGCTCCCTCGGCACCAGCACATAGCCGTCGGGGGTCTGCGGGGTGGTGTAGACGGGAAGGCGATTGCTGCCGTCGCTGCAATTCCACGCATCTACCTTCGCTATGCCGTTCTGTTTTGCCAAGTGACGGATGGCTTCGGGAGTAAGCCACGCCACCGCCTGCCCGGCCTGCTGCTGGGTGGCTTTGTGGTGCGCATCATAATGAGCTTGAGCGCGGCCTACTACCTGCTGCACCAATTCTCCGGGCTTGAAATCCCGCCCCGCAACGCGCGCCGGACGGTCAAGGGTGTTGCCCTGCTGCCCCTCGCCACTGGTTGGCTCAAGATCGCGCTCGATCAGGCGCAGCAGGTAGTGGGCCTGCTCGTCCTGGATGACGCTGCAATTCTGGTAGACCAGGATCGGGCTGCCGGCCGAGGTGTCGATACGCCAGTCGTCCATGGTTCGGGCGCTGGCAGGTGCGGGGTGGGTGAACAGCCGCGTTCCGACCGGTAGTTCAGCGCCATGCAGGGCCACATGGGTCGTGGTGTCGGTCACGCGGATCACCGTGCAAGCTGCCTCACTGGCGCTCGCAGGGGTGGCCTGTTGTGGTGCGTCATCCACGGTCAAGGCATTGTTTTCAATGGGAAAAGGCCCAGCCTGTTGTCTTGCCGTGCGGATGGCGGCGACTACTGCGTCTAGCGCGTCCTGTTCGCGCACCATGAACCATCTTCCATCCTCTACGGCAACCGGGATGGGCTCCGCGTGCAGGTCCAATAGCTCCCGCGCCTTCGCGATTTCCTGATTGGTGTACTCGGTCATAGTCAGCGGTCCTTCTGAGAGTTGGGAGCGGGCGGGAGATAGTATTTCCCACTCAAAATGCGACCTATCGACCGCTTGTTGCTGCCGAACCTTGCGGCAAGAGACGAATGCGTGTGCCCACCCTCTGCATACATGGCGCGGATTTCGCCGACCTGTTGATCGGTTAGCTTCGCGGCAGGCGATCGTTTACCAAGCCAATGTTTAGATCGACGCCCCTGCTTAGTCATGTGGTCCAAATTCTCGGCCTGAGTGCACCATTCCAAGTTCTCAGCAGCCGGATTGTCTCGATTGTTGTCAATATGGTTGACGCACGGTTTGTTGTCTGGATTCGGCACGAAAACTTCGGCAACAATCCGATGGAGTCGAATCTGGGCGCGAGGCCCTGACAGACGAACAACCAGGTAGCCCTGAGCAGTTCTGTGTGGGTTAACCATCTCTCCAGAGGCCTTTCTAATGGCTCCCGACCTATGAACTTCGTACTTCCCTGAGTAGCCCGGGACGGGCCTCCACTCCCGCGCGGACTCCTCCAGGGCGTCGGCGGCTTTCATTGCCAATGTCCCCGGAATGCATAGCGCGCCGATATTGCCTTCTGCGCGGGCAGCCTCAGCACGCTTGCGCAGCTCCGCGATCAGCTCTTTGTGGTCAGTGGTCATGCTTCGTATCCCTCATCTCCTGCCAGAACGGGCTACCAACTGGACGACTGAACCTGGCCCCACAGCGTGAGCACTTGGCACACTCGTACAGGCCAAGCCACGACAGGCCGTCAGGGGCGTAGTCATGCAACCCCAATAGGCATCGAACGCTCATTTCCCGTTCTCCATGGCGGCGAGGGCGGCGGCACGTCGGTCCTGTGCCGCCACAAAACGATCGTGGCGACTTGCATAAATCTTCGGGTAATTGCCGTATGCCGACACCACGTCAAGATCGTGTCGCGCGGCATCAAATTCCTTGTCGGCTGCGATCAGCTCAACCATCCTCGGATCGGGTACTCGGGTGGCCTCGTAACAGGCGAGCGCTGCACGGCCGTATTCCATCTGCTCGGAATTGAAAGCCGCGCCCGGGAAGATCGCGCCAAGCACCATGCGCACCTGCTCATCGCTAATCGTGCTGGTCATGGCTGCTCCTTTAGGCGATGTAGAAACATTTGAGCCAGTTGCCCGCAGCGTATTCGTGCTGCGCAATCAGCATTAGCGTTTCCCAGGTCACGGCTGCTCCTTGGCGGTGCGGGCTGCGTCGATGGCGGCGTCAAGTTCCACGCCCTCCATAATGTGCCCCTTGCTTCTACGCCAGAAGACGACCTCCACGTGATCCACGTCGGCAGGAGCGTTGGTCGCAAAAGAGCGCAACTTGCGCCACCGCACCGCATCCCGCGCATCCTCCGCCCCAGCGCTCGCCTGCGCCGGTTTGCGGTCACACTGCGGGTATCCGCACTGGAGGTTGTGCAGCGGGCAACCGCCGGGTTTCGCTTTGTTCGCGCAGTGACCGGTAGTGAACGCCCCAGCGCCGCCGTTGGGGTTGCGAAGGCCGGCGTTCGTCTTGTCCAGTTCGGACCGCAAGTTGCGGAGATCGTTGCCCATGCCGTGAGGTAGCTTGGACGTGTCGAGTGAACCATCATCCAGATGGGACACGACGGCGCGCGCCAATCGTTCGGTTTCGGTGTCAGCGCCGCCGTTGGGCTGGTGGCGGGTGTTCCATCGGTCGCGGACTTCTGCGTAGGTCTGCGGGCAAGGATCATCCGACCATTGATCGGAGGTCTTTGCTCGGCAGTCAACGCAGTGGACGGCCAGATACTTGTGGTTGTCGCCTTCATACGTGGTCACGATCAATGCTCTACCGCCACAAAACGGGCACGGCTTCAGTTCGTCAGCCACGGGAGTCTCCTTGCTGGTCCCCTGGGTGCCCAGGTGAGTGGCCGCCCAAGCCAGTGTCAGCACTGGGGGAGGCCGACCAGAACCCTAGCCGCCCAGTCCACTGGGTGGCCATCGAGTTGGCCGCCCAAACCCTTGGGCATCAGGACACTAGGCGGCCATGTCTCTAGCCACCTAGGCCCAGGATGGGCAGCCACTGGGTTGGCTGCCCAGCCCTGTGGGGTGGCCAGAAGGCTGGCCTCCCAGCATTGTGGGCGGCCAGTGCAGTGGCCGCATAGCCCCCATCAGCCCAGGGGTGTTGTGCTTTGTGGTTTAGTCTTTCAGATTATCTAAAGGAGGGGTGGCCTTGTGGAATGAGTGTCCACGTGATTCTGGGTGTTCTACTGGTTCTAGATTAGTGGTGTGGGCCATCCCTGTCTGATGTTGAGTGTGGACAGTCCTTATGTCCGGCTATTCGTATCAATTGTCCCTGCGAGAGTTCCGTGATCGCGAGAGGTGTCACCACATAAGGGCTGTGATCGCGGCTGAGTGTCTTCATAGGAGTTGTGGACCATGGTCCTTGGCTTCCTGTCCAGCCCTTTGATTAGTCATCTATGGGCTGACAGTCTTGGTTTAGCTATCCATCTAGTGGTCCTTGGTTCTCGTGCTAGTGGGCCACCTTGTGGTGGCTTGGTGTGGATCGGTGGTATTCCGGTGGTTACTGTAGTTGCGGCGAGTTCTCGTGACCCTACCCACTAGACGTAGCTGACCTAGGCACGTACACATGTCAACCCACCTAGGAGTGGTGGAGGCTTGTCCCATGTAGTGGTTTTTAGGCCGGTTACCTGAGGGCCCCTTGCCTTTGTAGCTAGAGTCCAGCTAGGGGAAAAATTGGCTAGAGGATTGACCTAGAGCAGATGGCCTGTGTATGCACACGTGGTCGGGGATAGTGGATGCATGCTGACAAGCATGACCCTGGCTAGTCCTTATCTTGTGGTTCTGTGTTGGTGTCTCAGTTTTTGTCGGAGGGCGTGTAGGGAGACACGTGAGGCTGCCGTATAAGTCATCGGAAGACACTTCTATTCTCGTGGTCAGTGGGTGAGTACTTGTTGAACAGCTAAAGGGCGATCTAGAGGGGGGGTGAATAGATCAGTCACCCTCTTTTATATCCTAAGCGGTAAAGCAGATGCGGAATGTAACAATCACTGGCTACAGAATGATAAGTGAATTACAGACGCAAGATGAGCAAGCCACACACAAAGAGCAACCACACTGGACAGCTAATTTTTAGGTGGTTCGATCTCAGACTCGAGATCTACGTCCACCCCACACTGAAACCCGAGTATGGCTTACTCGAGACTCAGACACACTCAGTAACCAGAAGTACCACAAAACAAAGACTAGCTGAGGTCGCGCTCGTCAGCGCGGGTCCGAAGCCCTCAGCCTCGTGTGCACACTCAGACCATACGCCCTAGGCCTATCCTCTAGCTGGTAATTCCCCCTAAACCTGGACTCGGCTGTACGCAGGGGCCCTACGGTAACCAGCCTACTCACCGTCTCTCTCAGGTATGCCACACCAGTGCTCCCGGTGGGTCGACATACGCGTACCGTGGAAGCTACGACTAGTGGACGGGTCACCGGAGGTAAGAATCGACTCGCGAAAATCACAGATCGAAGCAAAATGGGACTGCAGACCACCCAGTGCAGCCCAGACCTTGGCGGTCTAACCTTGGGCCGCCACAAGCTCTAGCGGCCCAACTCAGGTCCACTACAGGGACTCTAGTGGCCCAACCTAGGCACGCTAGAACACGAGTCACACTGGCTCCGGCACACCTGTCTCAGGCCGCCACAGTGCTCTAACGGACCAACCTTGGCCCGCCAGGAACCCTCCAGTGCCCGTACTTACGGCCGCTAGAGCCACATGACCCCAACGGTCAAAAACACACGCCTCGAGACGCAACGGTCAAAACTGGAAGTAGCGGTTGAAGCGACAGCCGCTACAGCAGTTGGCGGTTTATCGTGTGGCTGCCAGCCAACGAAAATCCCTGCCGACAAAATAGTAACAAATGGCGCACCCACCTCAGGCCGCCAAGGCATCTGGCGCACCTAGCTTGGGCCGCCAGTGAGTGTGGCGGTCTCTAGAAGGGCCGCCACACCCACCCAAGAACGGGACGACGGGAAGAATCCTAACAACCCATTCCACGCCCCGATCATCCAGGGATGAGGGAGAAAACAAGGGGGAAGCTCCCCCGACACCCCTAGCATGCATCTACGGCCCCGAATCTGTCCGAAACGTAATGAAACGGCGGATCGACACTCAAGCCCTAAAACATGAATTTTTCCCAAAACGCCCCGAATAGCCCGCTCGGCTCACCACGGCCTACGAAACTCGCAGGAAATGAAATACGCGAGCTAGGGAATCGTCCCCCTACCTCCACCGAAGATTTCACGCACCGTGGATGCCGATCCACGAAGAAAATGCCTTGAAACCCTCGCCGGTTCACGAGCACGCCCCCGAGCTTCCACGCACCACCGGCCCTCGATCCTCGACCCATCCTCGTCGTCCTCGCCCCCCACGCCCCCTCCTTCTCGCCCCCGCCTCGCTCCATCGGCCGCCGGAGAAGAGAGGGGAGAAAGAGAGGTGAGAGAGTGAGAAAGAGAGAATTTGGTCGTTAGTTGCTGGTCGCGTCGTCAGTGAGTCGTGTCCGGTCGTCTAGATCTTAGGTTCGTGTCCACCTGTCTGGTCTCACCGTCGTCCCGCATCATACTTCCCTTAGCATGGCAATGGGACCTGCTACGAGACCCTCGGTCATTGAAAGACCAGGTTGACCGGATCCAGGATAAGATAGACGTGATGCCACACATAGAGGTAAGATTTCCATTAGAGTTTCAATTTTGTTTGTTGAATTATGTTGGCATGATCATTCATAATCTTTCTTGCAAGTAGTGTGGACTCCCTATCAGAGGGACCTTTGGGAGATGCCGTGGGTGGAGCCTGCCATCCCCTACTTCGAGAGAGAGATTTGGTTGCACGCCCTCAACCTGGTGGAGCCGCTTCACTATAGGTTGATCATGAGGATGTTGGGGATCCACCAGGAAATGGTGTAGTTCCCTACTAGAGAGACGGTTCCTCGACCCGGGTGGAAGTTCCGAGGTCTTCAGGGAGTAGACGACTGGCGTCGACGCGCACACGACTAGCTGGTCGACTGGGAGAGGTGAGGATGACCAGTTTCAGTGGGAGCAGATTCAGATGACGCCTACCTCCAGGCCTACGTGCAAACCTACGGCTCTCGGGTCTATCGTAGTTCCCGTCGACAAGTGAGTTAAATCTTTTAGCAAACTCCAAACTTAAAGATTCATGATTATGTGATTAACATTTGTTTCATTGCTGGTTTCACATATTGATCCAGAGGGGAGACTAGCCTTGCTGCAGGGACTGCTCGACGCCACAGTGCATCAACGTGATGGTCTCTAGTGCACCAAGGATGAGCTGGTAAGAATCTTACTTAAAGCTTTGTTATGATTCCTTTAATTGCTGGTTGATGTTGGTCTTCTCTTTTGGTTACAGCGAGGAGAGTTGGAGAGAGTTTGATCTTCCCAAGGTGCCTCCTCTTCAAGGCAACCCGCCTGCGACCATTCTGAGTTCAAGAGCCAGCATGCCAGGGCAGTGGCTCGTGCTAAGGAGGCAGAGGCTGCCTTGTAGGAGAGGGTAAGCAACCTACCCTTTCAGCTAAGTCTTGAAAAATGCTTAAAAATAGTTATTTATTGACCAAGTTTTGGGTGCAGGAGCAAGAGTTGCGGACGACGGAGGCAAAGTTGAGGCACCGTGATGCGGAGGAGCTTCCTCGAGATGCTGTAGAGATGCATGCCCTCCTCGGCATGGAGAGGAGTGAGAGGATGAGAGAGAGGGAGGAGCGTGAGAGAGAGAGAGAGAGAGAGAGAGAGAGAGAGAGAGAGAGAGAGAGAGAGAGAGAGACGGTTAGCAAGGAGCTCAGCGAACGGAGAAACCCATGAAGTCAGGGACTCCATTACCTTCCCACCCGCTAGATCCGAGACTTGAAGGCAGAGCTGATCCCAAACTCCGGCAAGTCTACAACATACGCATTCGATCTGACTTGCCTCACACTTGAAAGGGACTGACATCGCGAACTGACTTTAGACTGACTGGACTCGACACATGCAGACTCTCACAGACTGTATGAAACAAAGACTCACACATGACCCTAGACAAACCTACTGTTACTCTGACCCATACATATGCAATAGTAGACCAGGACATCCGAATGTGTGCCATGCATACACAAGATGCAACCAAATGTCGGGAGAACCATGGACTCCTAGACATCCCAAAATGCACCATGCATGCAGGGACTTCCTATTGGACTGGGGATTTTTAGGAGGTTTGGGTTGGCCAGGGGAGGTGAATGCACCTTTTTCATTGCCCCGATAAATGGGCTCCTTGCCATGTGTAGGTTGAATGGTGCGTGTGGGAGGGGTGTGATAAGGGGCTTTCCTGAAGAAGGGGAATGGTGGTTGTGGGTCAAGCGGCCTACTAAGGAAGGGAACGAAAGGGTCAACGAATGTATGACCCCTTGTGGCAGGTTCCTCCATTACATATTCTCATGTTTGAAATTCATGAATGTGTAAATGGTCACCTTCATCCATCGTGGTAGATGGGACAGTGTATAGAAGATATGGTTCCTCCCTCGGGATAAATGGAATGTAGTCATGCTCAGCCGACATGGGGAGGAATAAGTGAACCTCCGTGGTGACATGACCCACTGTGTACACGGAGGTAATGGACCCCAACTCGGGATACGTGAAGCTATGACTCATGGACTGGTCGAAGCCTGGGGCCAACATATGCATCAACTTTCATTGGCAGTCTAATCCCTAAATAAGGTCATCCAATGTGTCAACATGGTGACTACACCGGAACATTGTGTGGAAGGAGTTGACGGGCACTATTGATAGTGCATGGTCCATGGAGGGGTAGAACGGTGTCCTAGGGACGAGGCCTCTCTTGAGCCAGCTAGGTAGCGGCTCATCTATGAATAACTTTCCCGTTAGAAGTACGGGTGGCTCCGATTGAGATGATTCCGAATAAAGTTCAGAAGGCAAGGATGGTGGCAACGGAGCTCTCACGGGTGGGGGAAGAGGATCCTCCATGATGGGAAGAGGCTCTTGGGGTGGCACCAGGTTGAGGCTACTGGCTACGACCTCCATAGGCTCATGTAGGAGTCTGTCAAGATGAGCACGTGTCCTATCCATCCTATCCAACCGGTCCTCAACACGCCGCCACGGACCCAAAATAATTCACATAAACACCAACTAAGTGTCTGAAGATCCAATATTAAAGTCTGAAACCCACATAGACATGATCTGCAACCCATGAAAACACGATCCTAGATCTGGGGACATTACAATCCTCCTCTCTTACAGAAATTTCATCCTTGAAATTTCAGACAATGCGAAGAACTCATGGGGAAGAACTCATACAACTGGTAAGACCTCGTGATCAACGCATAACCAGTCTACTCACCGCACAACATTCTCTGAGGAACATCGCCAGACCAATATAGCTAATAAAGTTCTCTCGCTCTAACATGACAATTCACGCCGATCTCAGACCGATCGGGGTATAGATAAACCAACGAGTCTGGCATCACCTCAACTTCCTTGAAACTCTCAAGGGCACAAACAACATCTGATACATTCCGCACGTGAAGGAAACACATGATCTTCAACAAGGGAAACCACACTTAGCCACCTATTCAGGACATCAACTTCTTCAGCTGCTGGACACCGAGCACTCCTTACAAGGAGCACAAACACACTTCATCCTTGAGTGACAATCTTACCGCCAACTCAGCTGACCACAACACTTTGGCCAGCTCCTCTCCACCAGTGATACTCATCTCCAGAGCTGAATACCTCAAATCTCACCGGTTAACATCAGTTCGAAGGCCAATGTCTCACCGGTCACTATCAACACGTAGGGGGAACATTACAATCAGCCGCCTGGGACTTCACAATCTGAAATCTGCAACACATAATAATCAACTCGTTGGGCACATGTCAGCTGTAGAAAATCATCCACCAACCACCAGCCACATATCTACCAAAAGTCCACTGACAACAATTCCTCTAATGCTTCTCTTGCAGGGCCACCAACCAGTTCCTCTGATCACTAGTCACACATCGCTTGGCATCATCTTGATCCTCCCTGGCCATCCGACCAATTCCAACTTCTTGAGAGGGGAAAGAATAATGAGGTGGTTCGCATGAACCTTGAACTCCTCATTTACCCTAATCTAGAGCACATCGCCTGAAACTCCTTTCCAAATGGTGGGGCCCCATCTCATATTAACACATCAGGAGATTCTTTCGTTAGGGAGATAGCTATTCTATATTACAACCATCCATTCTGCACTTACCAACTCCACAGTTCCACCTCAACTGCTATCTGACAACGACCAACTCCCAGCACCCACATGCACGCCACACCATTTAGTTTGAACAAACTCTTGCTTCATACATAGTATCCTTGCACAGCTCCTCTTGAGCCAAGGGAAGCCTATGACCTTAGCACGACAATGACCAAATGTGCATCGACCTTACCAAGGCTAAGACCAAATGTGCGTCGACCTTACCAAGGTCTAAGCTATATGTGCATCGACCTTACCATGAGTCTAAACTATATGTGCATTGACCTTGCCATGGCCTAAACTATATGTGCATTGACCTTACCATGGTCTAAGCTATATGTTCATCAACCTTACCATGGGTCTATCCCTAATGTGCACAGACCTATCCAGAGTCTATGCTATATGTGCACAGACCTGTCCAGAGGCTTTAAACTCTGGTAAAGACTCAGGAAACTCATGAAAGTGTGAAATTTGATGAAAATAAAAATTGAAAATGAACATGGTGGTCGTCCCCACATGCCCTTAGTCTCTCTTTAAAATATAGAAAATATTTTGAAATCATTCTAATGCATCATTGACTCTTAAAATTTAGGGTTAGGTGCCTTCCTTTGAAATGTTCAACCGATGATCCGGCGATGATATCCACACCCCAGATCCTCCTAAACTTCACCCCTTTCGATCCGGGGATGAGATCCACACGCCAAATCCTCCCAAGACCTTGCCCGTCGTCCTAGGAACTGCAGATCCACCCTCTTATGCAGGGCCACAGTCCCTCACCTCTCTTCCTTACTCAAGATGGGTAGAAGATGGCAGAGGGTTGAGGGAATGATTGCTAAAGGATTACCACCCTTGAAACCCACCTCCTTATATAGATTTCTGGCCTCCCAAGGTTCTACCCACGACCCATGTGGTTCAGTCCAGCCCCCAAGTGTTGAATCTCTACTGTTTGATGATGTCATACACTAACTGTCAACTCTTTATTTGATCTGCCATTTAATTATTCTTGTTTAATGTGCTTAATTTGAGGGTGATTTGCATTAAAATCTAATATTTTGTTCATCAGTGTGCATATCCTTTCTGGGTATTTGGTCTTTGCAATTGCTCTTATACTTGTATTTCCAAGTCTTTCTCTGTTGCAAAGTCTATGCATATTCATGCATTCGCTGTGTCCATGCATACATTAACCCCATGCATACTGAGTCAGTGCATGTTGTTCTTTAAAGTCCAAGGACAATGTCCATAGTCAGTGCACTTTCTGGACTTAGTTAGTTTACTGTTGTGTTTCATCAAGTCCATGCATGTTTTCACCCCGTGCAAATTCTTCATTGGGTTCAACCCCGTGCATTGTTTGCCATCTTGCACACTTGCCTTTAGCTTAAGCCAAAGTCCGTGTAAACTTTCGAGTCCATCCATATTTTTCACCAAGGCATTCTGACATGCATTTTTCACTCTAAAGTCCATGCACATCTCTTTATCAAAGTGTGCAAGTTCTTGCGGAACTGCACACATAGTCTGTGCATGCCTCATTGTTTAACAAACAACGTTGGTGCATGTGTAGCATAGTCGGTGCATGTTCTCATTAGAATGGGTCGGTCCAATGTTTGTTGATGTGCGCATGCCTAGGGTCGGTGCACATTTTCTATCAGGCATATAAGGGCTGTGCATGATGAGGTTGTTGCATACAAAATTTATGCATGGTTCATACAGAGTTTGTACACATTGGGTCACACACGTTTGTCATGTCTGAGCACACCAGTACAAGGTCAGTGCTAATTTGCATCTTGCACAGCCAAGGTCTATGCATGTTCATATATTGCATATAGAGGTGAGTGCACATTTGCCTTGTGTTAAACAAGGTCAGTGCACATCCTTCATTGTGCGAAAATCAAGGTCTGTGCATAGTCATTTCATGCGTAACCAAGTCGGTGCATCCATTCCTTGAGTAAGGTCAGTGCACATTTCCTTTCTGTGCACACTGAAGGTCTGTGCATATCTTGCTAAATGCATTACTAGGTTGGTGCATATTTCTTTATGCACACTAAGGGTCTGAGCATATTTTTTCTTATGCATGGTCAAGTCCGTACACTTTCACTATGGCACTATAATGAAGGTCTATGCACGTCTTATTCCTTGCACATGCAAGGCCTATGCAGATTAGGTTTATGGCATATAGGGTCGGTGCATTTTTACATCATTCACACACGAAGTCAGTGCACCTTTCAGCCCTACAGCCATATAAGGTCTGTGCATGTTTTTAAGTATGAGCATACTATCCAAATTTCATTATAGAGTCTGATCAGTTTTGCCTTGTGGACAGGACAAGTCCATGCACATTTGTTCAAATGCTTTATCAAGTCTGTACACTTCAAATACTTCTCTGACTGTTAAGTGTTTGACATATTGACAGTTACTTGTACTTAAAAGGCTCCAGAGAACCAGGAGAGATGATCGAGAACTTTAAGGAGGGCACGTGATCCGAGACAAAAAGTAAATTGATGCTCGTAACACGTGGAAAGCCATCACACCTAGATGCTGCCACATGGCTAGTGCAGATCAGATCTGGATGGAATATTGAGCGGGAAATGTGGTTTCCACACGCTCGTCATCTGCTGCCTATAAGTAGATGAAGACTCCGAGAGAGTGAGACTGATCGTCACAGAGATAGAAAAGGAATTAGTTCCAGCCAGAACGATATACGATCCAGTAGAGTTAGCGCCAGCAATATCTGAGAGAGCAGAGAGAGTTTTGAGAAAAGACCATTTGTGATTAGTTGTTTTCGGTCTCTTAGTTCATATGCTTGCATGTTTAGTGCGTGGTAGGGATCCGCGTGACCCCTACTGAGTCTGGCTGTGACTCACCCTTCCTTTCTGTAGGTGAGCCGTCCCAGCCGTCCGTCGGTCCATTGCTTGTTTTTGGAGACTGTGCCTAGAGTGCCAGCTGTGGTCTGTCCATCCTTCGTGTACTTTTGGCCAGGATATGCCCCGTGTAGTTGTACGGTGGGACTGTTCTGTTGTTGTCGGACTTGTATATTTGTAAATTCTAGACTATTATATATTGACTATCACTCTGATATATTTTAATTACTTCCGCACTTCAGTTTAAATTACTGTTCTAATTAATATTACACGTGGTGTAATTCCAATTCATTATACGCTCCCTCGACAAACTCCTCGAACCTTTTAGGGGCCTTATTTGCCTCTTGGGTGACTTCCCCAGTTCCTGGTAGCGGTAATCTGATGTTATATCGGGTTATCGGTACTTGGAGCTCGGGGTCGTTACAGATGGTATCAGAGCGGTGTTGACGAATCGTGTAAGGAATCAAAATTGCACAGCTATTGTCTAGAACTAGTCCATTTGCGTCATCTATTGCTGGCTTAGGACGTTTTTCGTATGATTAATGGATTTTCTTGATTATTATTCGTGTTTTCTAGCCGTTTCAATATGCCACCTTGGCATCGGAGAGTTTTGGTTCCCCAGGAAGCGAGTAGTGTCCCTCAAGATGTTCCTAATCCGGCTCCTATTATTTTAGCTCAATAGGATGCACCTGGCAGTCGCGGACGTGCTTTGAAAGAATTTTTGTTATTTCATCCACCGACTTTTGAAGGCCAGACTGATCCTGATGCCGCCAGGGTATAGCTGGATGCAACCGCGCGCGTGTTTTGCTCTATGGAATGCGTAGAAGATGAGAAGGTGATGCTTGGCACTTTTCAGCTCCAGGGCGTGGCCCTAACATGGTGGAATACGGAATGGGAGATTTCTTTCCAATCTCATCCACTACGACAGATTTCGGGGGATGAGTTCGTCGCCACATTTGAACTTACTTTCAGTCCGGCTTACCTCAGGATGGATAAAATGCACCGGTTTTACAGCTCATCCAGGGAGGAATGTCGGTGCTCGAATAATGGAACAGGTTCATGGAATTGGGCCACTATGTGCCCCATGTGCTGGCGAATGAAGCTTTGAAGATGGAGCAGTTCCTTCGTGGTCTCCATGCTGAATTAAGGCAGCCGTTGATTGTTGCTCGCATGACTAATATGAATGAGGTGTATCAGGCTGCGGCAGCGTTGGAGTTGGACTTGGCGAGATCCCAGACTCCTTCTCAATCCCTTTTTGAGTTAATGGTCGCAGTGGTTGTGAACTGCCCGTGAGTCATCATGCTGAGGTTTCTGACCTTAGGGTTAGGGCAGATTGACGGCATGGCGCCGTTCGGTGCAACAGTCTTGGCCTCGAGTCTTGTGACTCAAGGACTGTTAGATTTAGTGAGTCGAGAGGACTGTCCAGAGTCCAGTGGCTTAGCGTCACTTGGTTCTTCGTGACTTTCGTGCAGGGTGCGTGCGTGGTTCTCAGAGTTTCTCCCCAGAGAGTGCTCACATTAGTGACTCCCCACTAGTCGTAGCCTTCTGACACGCGTGTGATCCCACCAGGGAGTGGTGGCGAGGCTTTACCCGAGAGAGACGGCTTTAGGCTAGTTGCCGTAGGGCCTCCCACTGTGGCGGCTCAAGTCCGGGCCGGGAGGAATACCAGCTAGAGGGCCTGACATAGCGCAGTCAGTCAGTGTGTGTACACGTGGTCGGGGACTTTGGACGCGTGCTGACGAGCACGACCCCGACTACACCCTTGTCAGTGTTACTTGTGTGTGTGTCTCAGTTTCCACCTGGGGCGAGTAGGGAGACACTGCGACGCGGTGTAAGTCATCAGGGGACGCATCCGACTGTGCTTCTAGTGGGCAGGTACTGATGTCACGTAAGTCGTGACTCTTCTATTTTCGGGTTCCATTTACCATCTGCGAGACGTGACTTCTGGACCGTTCCAGCATGTTTTCCCAAGGCGGTGGCCAGTGGTGCTTGGTAGGGATTCCCGAGGCCTCGCCACGCCAACGTGGGACTGTGCAGTCCCGGTTGGTCATGCCTGTGTGGGCAGGCTTCCGCGGCAGGGTTGCTGCGAGTGTTTCCTCGGTAGGTCTGGTGTTAGAAGGGTCCGGTTCCCGATTGTGAGATCGGGATTTTTCCCTTTCTGTTTCCCTTAGGAGTAGCTGTAGTGTCGAGTTTTGACCGGCCACTGGTTCGTTGTTCCTGCTGTAGTTGCTTAGCTGGTGTAGCTTTCCTTTCCACCGTGGTTTTCTCAGTTGAGCTTCCGCATGACCCCTATTGAGTTTCTGTTTGGAGACTCATCCCTACTTTTCAGGCGCGGTGGTTCTTCCTCAAGGTTTGAGGGCGTTGCATAGAGGTCCTTAGCTGCTAGCTCGCCGGGCCAAGTGTTCACTTGGCACGTGGTACGTTTTACTGCTTTAGACTATACTTCCTATTGGACTGGACTCTATTGTAGTTAGATTATTTATTTCTGTTAATTGTTGAATTGTCCTGCTTTATTTCCTATTTCTTTGTACCTCCACACTCCTTTTTAGCCCTTCCGAGCCCTCCGACTCGTGGGCGACGGGCCAGGATTCGAATGGTATCGGGTCATTCTCGGTATCCGGATGTTGGATCGTTGCACCATAGCCCCCCAAGTTGACCATAGATCGTGGGAGCAAGCTTCTAGGCGTGGGAGGATCGATCTAGGAGAGGAATACGTGGGCTATTCTTCGTGTTTTGGGGAGTCATCGTTCTTCTTCCTCTTCTTCCTAATCCGCCTCAAAGGTAGGTGATCTCTCGTGCTAAACTCCAAATTAATGATTCAAACAAGTTCATCGGCATGTCCCCTCTCTTCCTACATCATTTTTCCCAATTTTGGGGGGCTATAGTTGTAACGACCCAAGATCCGGGTACCGGGAGAAATCCTATACCGTTCAATTCTTGGACCGTCGCCCACAAGTCGGAGGGCTCGGAAGGGCTAAAAGGGTAGGTGTGGTGTACGCAGAAATAGGAAATAAAGTAAGACAATTTAACAATTAACGTAAATAAATAATCTAACTACAACAGAGTCCAATCCAACAAAGTACAGTCTAAAGCAGGAAAGCATACCAAATGCCGAGTGAACACTTGTCCTGGCGAGCTGGCAACTAAGAACCTCCACGCAGCACCCTCCAACCTCGAGGAAGAACCGCAACACCTGAAAAGTAGGGATGAGCCTCCTATCACTGGCTCAGTAGGGGTCCCGTGGAACCCCAACCGTAAACAAAGGCGGTAACAAGCAGCGCTAACAAGAACAACAGTAACAACATGAGTAGTTACAACAACAATGGCGGAAAACATGGCTGTACACGAATTCCCCCGACACGGCAGCCAATGAAACCATGGCCCTACAGCTACTCCTACTGGAATGAAAAATTAACACCTCGATCCCACAGTCGAGGAACCACCAGACTACCACCCACCCTGGTCACGCTGCCAGGGAAACATTGCGACAACCCTGTCATGGAGGCCTGTCCTCGCAAACACGGCCTACTCTGAGACCACGCGGTCCAAAACCACGATCACGACCATGCAGTCGTGAACTCTACATCGGCTAGGAAAACCCACGGTGACGCTCACTAGAAATCATTGACCTCGACTTCGAAAAAATGCCCAAAAACTACACGCAAAATCACGTCTCGCAGACGAAAAATGAACACTCGAGTCACGGGAAACTCACGTCACGTGACGGGAGTACCTGCCCACTAGAAGCAAGACCGGATGCGTCCACTGATAACTTAGTCTGCAGTCTCAGGTGTCTCCCTACTCGCCTCAGGTGGAGACTGAGACACCGTATAGTAACTAGGAACACAGAACAAGGACTAGCTAGGGTCACACTCGTCCGCGCGGGTCCGATGCCCCCAACTATGTGTGCACACACAGACCATGCGTCCTAGGTCAGATCCTCTAGCTAGTACTTCCCTATAGCCCGAACTTAGGCTGGGCGAAGGGGACCTATGGTAATCAGCCTAAAAATCATCTCTCTCGGGTAAGCCGCTCCACCACTCCCGGGTGGGTCAGCACACGCGTGCCGTAAGAAGGCTACGATTAGTGGGGGGGTCACTGAACGTGAACACCGAAACCACGCACGCTCCCAAAATGAGTAACCCAGACTACCAGGTGGCTTGGGGCCACCAGACTCTGGATGGTCCACTAGACCTACTAAGGTGAACGGTCTTTGAGTCACGAGACTTGGGTCGAGACCGTTGTACTAGGACTGCTCCATGCCGCCAATCTAACCTATCTCTAGGTCAGAAACCACGCTAACCGAATTAATGGGGCGGTTCACGACCACTGACCCCAATCTCTTTCCAAAGGCAGCTAAGAAACCTTCCAGCCCCAGGCTAAATGACTGGACTCACAGTCCCTGGGCCACACGCATGGCCCACACGGAAACCACTTTTTGAGAAACCTATTGGCGTATGGGAATGGCCCTCCGAACTCAAGCTAATGCACGAGGACTCGATTAAGCGTAACACGAAAGCCAGAACACTAAGAGGTCACCCAAACTCTTAAAACCCACGAGCACGCTAATCGAGATAACACGGTGCCTCCGGGGTGGCGAAGAATCACACAGACACTTCTTTCATGAATCTGTATTACATACGGGAACCTCGGGGCAAGCAAACACGAAACATAGTGGCCTGGGGGCTGAAGGGGCTAGGCGGCCAACCTCTTGGCCGCCCAGAGGCCTGGGCGGCCACACCAGTGGCAGCCAAGCACCAGGGCACCCCTTGGCCTGGGCGACCACAGCCTTGGCTGCCCAGAGGGGTAGGTGGCCATCGACTTGGCCGCCCAGACCTGGGCTATGCATGGTGAGGGCCCTCCTTTTCCTCTGCTCATCATAGAACCCACCCCCTCACCATTTGCCTGCCTCACACGAGGACCCCCCCTCTCATGCACGTAGAGGCTCCCCTTGCCTCCTGCTACGGCCACCCCCATGACTATTGCAACCTGCGCCTCGCCACGCACCTACCCCATCAGAGAACCAGTCCCGCCCCGCAACCTCCCTCATCTCCCGCCACGGCCAGCACACAACACGCCAGCATCGCCATCAGTAGTAGAGAACCGCCCCTCCAGCGGACGGTCCTCAAACGGACGGTCGTCTCGCCACCCTCCAGCACTAGAGGCAGGAATGAGATAGGGGCACCGTAAGCCCCCACCACCGCCAATGCCAGGCCTCCATCACACCACTACTGCTGCCGCCTCTGAGTAGCGAGTTCCCCCCGGCAGTCGTCGATTGTCCCCTGCAACAAGTTTACCACCGTCGGCACCGGCTCCACTCATGAATGCCCGCCGCTCTGAGCTCTACCGGTTGCCATTTCCAGAGCCCCTGCAGGAAGGGCTGCTGCCATTCACCTCGGCGCCCACAACACACGCGGGCCTCCAGCATCCCGTCAGGCTCACACAGTCACTAGTGCCTACCCACACCGTGTCCCACCGACGTCGTCCCTCGTCGAGGACTTCGAGAGATTGCCACTACCATCGCTCCATAGTTGTCCCCAACTCTGCGACTGGACACCCCACCACCTGTAGTGTTCACCGTCACCGTCTGCCCATTCCTACCGCTGCGTCTGTTCCCTCGTCCGCCCTACAGAGCCAGAATACCTTGAATCGGCTCCAACCCCCGCCCTCTCTACCCCACGTCCTCCACTTCCCACCATTGTAGGACCCGTCCTCCCTCCCTATCCCACCTCCGCAGTGCCAGGGACCCATCGACCGCCCCCTCCCATCTTCCTAGCACCTCTGTAAGCCGAGCCATCCACCCTCCACTCCACAGCCATCACCACCGGCCGTCCGTGCACGTCCCACCCTTCCCTCTCTCTCTCTCTCTCTCTCTCTCTCTCTCTCTCTCCCTCAGTCTCTCTACCGTGTGGCCCTTTGGGAAAAAAATGAAGATTTCAAAAAGAAGGAAGCATTCAAAAAAATGGAGAAAACAAAAAAAATGGAAAGAGGAGAAAATCTCAGACTCAGAAGATCGTATCACATGAAAATGGTATCAGAGCAAGTCGTTTGATTTGTCCCAACAAATCGGGATCATGCGGTTCGACGTTCGAGGTCAAACCTTCTCCAAGCGGAGGGGTTTGACAGGATCGTCATCGACATCGGACTTGATCTTCCATCTTAAAATATTATGTGGATAACATCCCATCTAAACTCCGCCCAATCCGAACCCCCCTTTGCGGGTTCAACGGCTAGGCCACTTATCCCGAGGGAGCCCTTAGCCTACCAGTTACTCTCGGCACCCCACCCAAAGCTATCACGGTTATGGTGGACTTCATAGTGATCAAAGGTATGACGGCATACAATGCTATCTTCGACCGAGGAATCCTCAGCCGAATAAAGGTGGTGCCCCCCACCTATCACCAAAAGATGAAGTTCCCCACCAAAAATGGTGTAGGGAAAGTCTGAGATAACCAGGCACTGGCCTAAAGGTGCTACATAATCTCGGTCGAGGCCACGAGACCGGAAGGGAAGAACAAAGGGATAAGGGAAGTCGAGAAAGAGCCAGCAACCTCCGAGCCCATAGGCGAGTTACTGACTGTCTTCCTCAATGGCGACCCAGCCCTAGGAGTAAAGATCGGAGCCGACCTACCATCTGAAGTTCAAAAATAATACAAAGAATTCCTTTCTGAGTACATCTAAGTCTTTGCATGGTCTGACGATCAACTCCCTGGGATTCCGGAGGAAACTGTGATGCATAAACTCAATCTCGACCCAACAGTGAAGCATGTTCAGCAACACCGACAGAAGCATGCCCTAGAGAAACAGACGATCATCAAAGAGCAAGTCACCAAAGGGCACAAGATCGGTCTCTTCAGATCGGTCCTTTACCCAACATGGCTCGCCAATGTCGTCTTGGTACCAAAAGTCTCGGGGAAGTGGCGAATGTGCATTGACTTCACTGACCTTAATAAAGCTACTCCGAAGGACTGCTACCCACTGCCAAGCATCGATCAACTGGTCGACTCCACCTCAGGAAATGAGCTACTCAACTTCTTAGACGCTTACTCCGACTATCACCAGATCAGGATGGACCCGGAGGACATCGAGAAGAACGCCTTCATCACTGACTTCGGCATTCACTACTACACCTGAATGCTATTCGGGTTGAAGAATGCTGGGGCAATGTACCAGAGGCTAGTTAACCACATGTTTGAAGGACAGCTTGGTCAGAACGTCGAGGCCTACGTTGATGACATGCTTGTCAAGACGCCCATGGCTGAGGACCACTTTGTCGATCTAGCCGAGACCTTCAACACCCTCCTAAGGTACAACATGAAGCGTAACCCCGCTAAATGTGTCTTCGGAGTCAGATCCAGGAAGTTCCTAGTCTTCCTTGTAACCCAGCGCGAGATTGAGGCCAACCCCGACAAGGTCCAGGCCATCCTCGACATGCGACCGCCTACCTGCGTCAAGGATATTCAACGCCTTACCGAGCGCAAATCGGGTCGGGAATCAGAAAAACGCGCGAAAAAAGTCAAGAAATGCCTACGGTCCTCCGAAACAACTCCGGATCGCGTCAATCCGAACACGAAAGATATCCGAAACGTAATTATGGACACGACGGAGTCAGACACTCCGAGAAAGCAGATCCGGGACCCGAAAATAAAGATCCGAAAGGGTCCGAGACATCACAACTAATGACATAGACGCATGCACAGAGCTTATACGCTGTCTAACAAGAATATGCACGGACTCTGTATGCCCAAGGAGAAGGACCTACACGGACTTTACGTGTAAAGTGCAATTAGCACCGACCTTATTTGACACAAGAGCAGTTCCACGGACCTATATACAGTTAAGTGAAAACTGCACGGAGGTTGAATCCACAAAGCAAGCAAAGCACTGACAAAGGTTGAATCCACAAAGCAAGCAAAGCACTGACAATATGAAATGCTCATCAAAGTCATGATGCACACAGCAAGTGTTCAATAGGGTTCACTTCTACCATGAGTGATTCAATCAGGCACAGAATTCATTTTTTATCATGCACAGATGACTCATTTCTATCATTTGTATCATCCATAGTGTGACATCATAAAAACCACAAAGTTATACCAATGCAACACCAGATTGGTCATAGTGTTGACATCATCAAAACCATAGGGGTACAACAAAGCATACTTCTGCTGTTAGTCAATTACGCCAGCAAACCATGAACACAAATGTTTTTAAATGGTTCGGTCTGCTATCATAGACCGACGTCCATCCCCCACTCAAACCAGAGTGAGACTTCCTATTGACTAACAGCTTGAATTGCTGAGCATCACAGCTTGCTTACACCGCTAAGCACCACAGCTTGCTTCCGCTGAGCATCATAGCTTGCTTCCGCTGAGCACCACAGCTTGCTTCCACTGAGCACCATAGCTTGCTGTCCAAAGGAACCGATCCTCTGCAACGCTGACACACAGCTTGATGTTCAAACAAGGAAAAATGAAAAATAAACACAAACGAACTCAACAATAGAGATAGAAAATAATATAGCTCTCACAGGAGCAATGTGGCTTAGATCTGATCCAGAGGCCACAAATGATCTTCATAAATCTTCTGGCTGCTTCTCAGTCATGATCTCACAATCTCTTTTCTGCTCGCTCTCTGGCTCTCTCTCTCTCTCTCTTTCTTTCTTCTTCTCTGCTCTCTCCTCTCTGTATCTTCTTATCTGATCTTCTTCTCTACTTGGCAGCTCTCTTCTTGTAGCGGCACCTTGTTCAGAGAAGGATACTCCCTATTTATAAGAGACATAGGGACTCTACTAGTCGTTCATCTCCCCGGAGATCAAGTACTTTTCGGGTGCTCCTCCCAGGACCAGACTGGGCCCTTCATTTGTTTGCCTTGGTATTGATTTTCATTTGGATCATAGATCCGAGTCTAGACATCCACGAACAATAATGGTCAGGAGTTCCAAGATCAAGTTCATGTAATCAAGGAAAAATGCATAAGAATATTGATTTTTTTGAGATTCCAAACAATAAGCTCCTTGATCGAGAGGAAAAGTCATTCAAGGAATGACTAGAATTGATAATGCAATCAACAATAGACCTAACAATAGGTCACAACTCGCAGTGCCATAGCCTAGACAGGCTAGAGTTCACACAACAGTCAAAACCACAAAATTACCAATTTTCAAAAACTGGAAGATACACGGTCACTATTGGGCCGCTCAAAAGACGTACGGTCTAAACTGGGCCGCACAAAAGACGTATGGTTTAAACTGGGCTGCATATGACAGGAGAGATTCGAAGACCAAATGAAGATAGGCAGGCCAAAGTGGGCCGCTCAAGAGATGAACGATCCAAGATGGGCCTTCCAACTATAAGAATGGTCGAGAATGGGCCGCACCTAGCCAAAAAGGCTTACAGCCCAAGAAGAAGATAAATGGTCCCGATTCGGTCGCTCAGGGGATGAACGGTCCAATATGATCCGCTTGAGAACATGGATGGTCCAACACAGTCCGTCCAACTAGGATTAACTCAATTAGCTAGAATTCCACCCAAATGGACTCCGGGCTACCATAAGTGGGGCAGAATTGAGCCAGGGTCCAGCCCACTATCCACTGGTCAGCCTATGGCTTATTGGGTCGATCCAAATATGAATTGGTTGAAGATAGAATAAGGTTAATCGACCAACATTAAATGGTAATTCGCCAGGGATGCACAGTTCATAATGGGCCGCCTATTGAAACACACGGCCCATTTACGGCCGTTCAAGTCTCAATCGGTCCATATCAAGCCGTGACTCACAACATAACAATCCAAGTGGTTCAATCACGTGACAGGTTCAGGTCTTCACGGTATAACTAGCCCGGCGTCCTAGTGGGAATCCCAAACTCGTAGGGACTTACGAAGGTCCTGTAATGAAGGTCCTAGTCTGACAGAAGGAATATCCGACGGAGAGTCCCAATCATTACAAGGAAATAAGGCTAGTAAAATATCGAGAAACAAGTGTAACGGTCAGTCAATCCTACCAGAGTAGAATGACTGTCAAATAATCCTAGTAACAATTTCATATAATCATGTTTGAAATTAACTTATTGAAATAATAAAAGCCATGATGAAAGAAATAATAAAATGCTCAAAATAGATAATGGGACCCATGTGAGATGAAGCTCGAGCTCAATCCAATCTCGGGTGTGTGGACGACTCGAGCCAGAGGGAGGTGGTGGTGATGTCTCCATCAGTATGAGTGTGCAGCGAAAGCATGTGGGCTGGTAACCCACGGGTCGAGGATCGTTGGTTGGAAGATTTTGGCTGATCGAGAGAATTATTTCCTCGATGTGACTTCATCTTGGCTATGTGTGCCTTGATGTTGTTGATTACCGTGCTATTGCTGGAGGCATTATGGTGTTGGCACTGGCATTTGTGAGAGTTGGGGAATCTATCGGCATATTTGCTGGTTGAGTACTCTCCGCTCCTTTGTAATCTTTTTCTTAGGTGTTGTGTTCTCGGGACGTGATCATGGTCCTTGAGATGCATTTCCCAAGATTGTTGTTATTGTTATTGTGGGTCCTTATTGGTAAGCTGCTCACTGCATCGCTATTATATTGTAGTCGTGTGTTCAGCTGTTGTTGTTCCTTGATGTGACCCAGCTTACAGTTGTGATTCCATGGTTCTATGTTGAGTATGGAGCCAGAATTCTGTAAGTGTTGTCGCTATTGTTGTTGTTGTTGTCTATTGGTGGTTGTGTTAAGCTTGGGAAGAATTCCCTATGAATCTGATTTGGCACTGTTAGGACCAAGGTCTTGTAGGTTAGCTTTGTTGTACTCTTCTATTATGATAGAGTTAGCATGCAACTCGAATCAGATGTAATGTCTGAGTGAGGGCGGACTCGATTGTGTTTATGGTCTAGTGATATCGTTGGCATCCTGTGTGCCAGGTTTCGTTGTTATTGTCGGTGCTGAAGCCCATGATATGGAGCTGTCAGCTGAGAGGGCTATGCTTCCTTGTTTAAGCTGATACTTACTGTATCTGCCGTCTATTTTATCGGTAGCAATTTTCGTGGCACGGGTCATGTCTCCTTTCCTGTGAGACGTAAGCGACGATGCCTTGTTTCGGAGGTGCCAGACTTGTGTTCACTTGTGTGTCATGCTCGTTCTGTGGATCGATTTGCCTTGAGATTCAGAGCATGTGCTTGTGATTGTGGTCTGGTAGTGTCCCTCTGAATTGTGTTTTTGGAGATTTGTGTTGTTAAGTTCTAAGTGTTGGTGTTGGCTAGAGTTTGATGATCATTGCCAGCGTTCTGAGTTTGTTCTTCCCTGCTTCTTCTTATTCGCTCCTCTAATTTCGAGGATGAAATTTCTTAAAAGAGGGGAGGATGTAATACTCTGAAATCTTTCGGATCTATTCGAAGAGCTTTCGGATTGCTTTTGTGGGTCCTGAATTGTTTTTGGTCTCTCAGCTGATAGTGCTCCAGGGCCAGATGGCTTTACAGGAGCGTTCTTTCAAAAAGCATGGGGATGCCTTTGGGAAGAAGGGTGGTGGCCAGGATGTGTGCAGGAATGGATGAAAGAGTTGATTTGATGAGGGTGGCCCGCTCGGCTGGTGACAAGGTTTAACATTTCCAATTGCTCAGTTTGTTTTTGATCTTCTGTTCAAGAAATCTATACTGTTGAATTCTGCGCTTCTCGGGCCATAGGGGAACACCCAAGTACAACTCCTCTGTAGGAAGACAGTTAATGTTGGTAATTTGACATAGATGGCTAAGCAGGGCGGGGGGAGTCTTAGGACTGAAAATGAAACCAGATTTAGTTCTGTTTGGGGACTGACCTGACCAGACTGAATATGTGTGTAGAATTCCCATGTATTCGTTGATTTCTGGTTCCTCTGCCTTGCCGAATAAGAATATATCATCTGCGTACATCACATGGGTGACTGCAGGTGCTCGGATGTTGACCTTGAAGCCGTGGATCCTCCCCTCTCCCACTTTGTCCCTGATCAAGCTGGTAAGAACTTTGGCGCACATAATGTAGATGTAGGGGGAGAGGGGGCAGCCCTGTCTTAGCCCTCTGGTTGGTTGGATTAAACCTGTGGGCTCACCGTTGATGTTAATTGAGTAAGTGGCTGAATGGATGCATTGTAAAACCAACTCTTTGGATGTTGCGGAGAATCCCAATTTTTCCATTGCAGCATCGATAAAAGGCCACTCCATACTATCGTAAGCTCTGCTGATGTCTAGCTTTAGCCCAAAATAGCCAGTCCTCCCTTTCTTTGATCGGATGGAGTGCATCATCTCCTGTACTATTGTAATACAATCAGAAGTAAACCTGTTAGGAACAAAAGCATTTTGATTGTGGGAGATAACCTGGTGAAGGAGGGGCTTGATGCGGTTTGCAAGGATTTTGGTAATGAGTTTGTACAGCACATTGCAAAGGCTGATGGGCCGGAAGTCTGAGGGGGTGGCCGGAGTTTATTTTTTGGGGACAAGGGTAATGAGGGTGTGGTTGATGGTGGGGGGAAGGGAGTGGGTGTGGAAGAAAGAGATGATGAGTTCGGTGCATTGATGTTTGAGGATGTGCCAGTATTTTTGGTAGAAGATGGGGGGGAAGCCATCGGGACCTGGGGATTTCCTAGAGTTCATGACTGTAAGGGCTCCTTCTATTTCAGCAGGGGAGCCATCACCGATCGCACAACATGCATGCATGGCACATATTCGGGTGTCCTGGTCCGCCTTCACTCATATACGGGTCGGATTAGTCTTTGCATTAGTGGATTAGCCCCCCTCTTGTTCTCAAGCCCATTAAGCCATTGCTTCCCCACATATATTCTCCTTGATATTTTTGTAGAAAGTCTCTATTTGATCTCATAGAGCATCATTCCAACTCCTTGTATCATTCTTATCAACAATCTTCTTCCTATTCCCGCGTGGAGTCCTCTTCTCACGCAGGCCCATCTTCCCATGGCCCCTCTGATCCATCTGAGGAACAGGCTAATTTATGGCCCATCTTTCAAGCCTTGTTCGCCAAATGGACCCGACCCAGGCCCAACGTCTCATTGCATCTCATCTTAATGGGCCTTCTTCTCATAATAGGCTCTCATTCCTTCATGGGCCTCTTTCTTCTTCTTCATATACTGCTAGCCCAATTGCTAATGGCCAATTTCACCCTAATAGGCCTGCTCCTTCTGCCCATGTTATTACTAGCCCATTCGGCCCTTATGCCAACGTCTCTTCCAGGCCCGCATATCCTTCCACTCCCAGAATGGACTTCTCTTCTTCTCAACCCGGATCCTCTCATCTAGCCCATCATCACCATCCTGGTCCAAATTCGTAACCTCTTGCTCAGGCTGGTCCATATTCTTCTCGATCTCTCCCTACTCCGGAGATGATTGCTCAAGCCGAATGCCAGCTTGATGAGCTCTAACACCGAATTGATCCCAAATCCTCCTTGAGTGTCCCGTTTGTATTCCAAGGTCTTCGGCTCCCGCCTCAATCACAAATTCCCGCATATCACCGCTATGGTGGATTCGGTGACCCCTACGTTCACTTGAAGGAGTTTCTCTGTCAGTAGGCCTAGTTTCAACATAATCAGCACTTGATGGCTTATCTATTTGGTCTATCCTTGGAGGGCCCAACTCGGGATTGGTTCTTCTTATTACTGCAAGAGCAAGTTGTGAATTTTCAAGCCGTGCAAGACAAGTTCATTTAGTAGTTTCAGGACCAAGCTGGACCCAAGTACTCTATTGTGGATCTGGCCCATGAGGAGATGAAGCCCGATGAGGATTTTTTCACCTTTGCTGATCGCTAGCATCGTTTGGCCGCGCAAGTCCCAGGGCACATTCCGGAGCTGGAGCAAATCAAGATGTTCATATCCAATGCAACGCCGGAATACTGCTTCATCTTAGCCCTCAATGACCTAACCTCCTAGCAACAACTCTATAGCTGAGCCCACTTCATCCGCCAACAGCTCCAGGGTTCCCTTGACCCCAAGTCTTCTCCACCCTCTACCTCCACTTACACCTCACCCTCCACAAGCCAACCATACACTCCCATGAGTCAACCCTCCAAATATCTCACTCCACTCCCTCTCTCTCCTCACTCTCTCGACTTCTCTCTCTCTCCCTTACACGTTCTCTCTCCTCTCTCCCCCTTTCACTCGGTTCGTGGTCCAAACGGACCCTGGTCGACACATGGGAGGTACCCACGGGACGGACTCGACCCGAGGATCGTACCGGTACCCTTCATCCCTCGGACCATGGAGCATGGAGACGCGTGCCAGCGAAAGGATGGTGTGGCCCCCGTCACCCGATCTGCACCGATTCGTGGTCTTCGCCGCACAAGAGCTAGGGGAACGGACTCCTCGTCTCGTCAGGAATCCATTGACGTCTCATGCGTCGCCATCTGTCGCCATCTTCATGGTTTTTCGTGCAATTCCTATTTTGAATAATTTTGGGTTAAATTCTCGATTTGCGTTTCTCTCTCGATTTTTGGTCTAGATGGCCGCTGATCGAAGCAAGGGAGGTACCGTTGGATTGGTCGCATCGCGAGGATCACGTTGACGTCTATTTTCCCTCGATCCGTGGAGCTTGGAGTCGAGTCGGGTCAGGAGGCGTCGCGCTGCCCTCTCGCCGGATCGGCATCGAATCGCTAATTTCGTCATAATCCAGGTAGGGGGATGGATTCCTTACCTCGTTAGGACACCGCCGGTACCACTTGCGCCGTGGCCTGATGCCCTTTGCCTCATTTTTCGTGCATGTTCCTGTTTAGTTCATTTTTAATCTTTTAATGCTTGAAATCATCTCCATGGGCGTCGTCTTTTAATTCTAGTGGCATGTGTAGGCTTGGCATGATGGTATGGCATGGTAGGATTGGTTGGTTTTGTGTTTCCCCGCGTCCCCCGTCGATTTTGGTCGATCGGGAGGGCGTTTCGGTTCGACCTCTGGAGTCACGAAACCCAAGTGACATAACGCACCTGCCTCGATGCGTTATAGTCATTTGATGCACCCTTAGTGGTGCGTTATATCATGCGTGAACTGTGAGTTTCCTGTGAATTTTCGAGTTCGGGTGCCTTTAACGTGCCTTGTCTGGTGCGTTATAGCCCTGCATGTTGAGTTGAAGGCCTGTTGCCTTTAACGCCCTTGTCCCTGTGCGTTACATTTGTATGACACCCCTGGTTAGGTGCGCTATATCCCGTGTTTAACTGTGGATTCTGATCATTCTGGTGGTCATAACGGCCCATGGGAGGTGCGTTATGTTTCTATAATGCCCCACCCTTGGTGCGTTATAGCCCTTATCAGTTATGTTGTATGCCTATTGACTTTAACGCTCCTACTCCCGTGCGTTATAGTTCTATAGCGCGCCTGCCCAGGTGTGTTATCGGCTCCATCCTTGCCAAACTCCACCTCGACCATCGACAGAATATGAGGTAGCTCGGGATCCGCACACTGAGCCTCAGTCACTTGATGACGAATAGCTGGCGTGACAGTCAAGCTCACAAGAACAGTTGAACCCTGATCCTGGGAAATCTTGAGCCTAAAAGTCATGGCCGGCACCTACTCCCAAAGCCTCCACTTCTGTGACAACATCTGACTGACCACTACTCTCCTGCTCAAGGCATCAGCCACGACATTCATCCTGCCAGGCTGATAAGACAGAGTGAAATCGTAATACTTTATGTACTCCATCCACCTCCTCTGCCTGAGGTTAAGATCCTTCTGGGTAAACACAAACCTCAAACTCTGATGGTCAGTGAAAAGATCGAACTTCTCACCATACAGATAATGCCTCCAAATCTTTAGGGCAAAAATCACTGCCGCTAGCTCAAGATCATGAGTAGGGTAGTTCACCTCATATGGCTTCAATTGTCGAGATGCATACGCCACAACTCTCCCATGCTGCATCAACATAGTAGCTAAACCTACCCCAGAAGCATCCGTACACACCACAAAACCTTTCGATCCTGAAGGCAACACCAACACCGGAGCTGTGGTGAGCAATATCTTCAGCTCCATAAAGCTCCGCTCACACTCCTCCGTCTAGAAAAATGGCACATCCTTCCGCGTGAGTCTAGTTATCGGGGCCGCAATGCAAGCAAAATGCTGGATGAACCTCCTATAATAGCCTGCAAGTCCCAAAAAGCTCCGAATATCCGTGATAGTACTCGGCCTCGGCCCCTGCACCACTACCTCGACCTTGGCCGGGTCCACGGAAACATCATAACCAGAAATCACGTGCCCCAGAAAGTGCACCTCTCGAAGCCAAAACTCGCACTTGCTAATCTTGGCATACAACTGGTAATCACACAGGGTCTACAATATGACCCTCAATTGATGCACATGCTCCTCAGTAGATCGCGAATACACGAGGATGTCGTCCATGAACACGACCACAAATTGGTCCAAGTACGGATGGAACACCCGATGCATCAAATCCATGAACATCGCGGGGGCATTGGTGAGCCCAAATGGCATCACCAAGAACTCATAATGCCCATACCTCAAGCGAAATGCAGTCTTCTCAACATCAGACTCTCGAATCTACAGCTGATAATAGCCCGACCTCAAATCAATCAGTGAAAACACCCGGGCAGACTGAAACTGATCAAATAAGTCATCAATCCGAGACAACAGATACTTGTTCTTAATAGTCACCTGGTTCAACTGACGGTAGTCGATACACAACCTCAAACGCCCCTCCCCTTCTAGATCACCAGAACCTTTCGTGTATATCATCCTTTACAGACAAAGACATGTTGCTGTCCTCTCCGTACCACAACCACCCCTTATACATGCGAGGGACGATCAATGGGCATGATGTGAATCGCATTTTGGTCGACGCTGGAGCGGCTATCAACATCATGCCTCTGAAGACTTTCAAGTCTCTATACTTGGCGCCTTACTTACAGAAGTTGACCGCTGTCAAGATCTCGGGATTCAATCAAGATTCCGAGGAGGCGCTTGGTCGGGTTGAAGTCAAGATAGCTTTGGGCGATTTTGTCACCCAAGCGACATTCTACATCATCAACGTCGACACATCATACAAGGTGCTGCTCGGGAGGCCCTAGCTCCATGAAAATTGGGTCGTCCCATCAATGCTGCATCAGTGCATTACATATGCCAAAGGAGGGGAGCAACAGACGATCTTTGCAGATCAGCTCCATTCCACCCAAACGAGTGCCACTTGGCCGATGCTTCCTTGTATTTTGGGGATCCTACTCTAGCCATCCTCGAGCCTTTAAAGGACAAAGGGACCCAAAAAGTGAACTATGAAGCTGATGAAGGGTAGTTGTTCACGATCAACCAAGACATGATAAAACTACACAGGCTAAGCCTCCAGGCCGCCTCCAAGCCGACTCAGCCGGAGAGGCGAAGTGTTGACTTTGAAGCCAATCTCATCAGCCAGGTCATCGACCGAAGCATTTCCTTACCGCCCAAGTGCCTCCAGCTCTCGTCCCAAGGGGAAGAGTATGAAGTGGAGCAGTTGAAGACTTTCACCGTCTCCTATCAACGGAGAAGGAGCAACAAGGGCAAAAAGGGAGACAAGTCGATCATCTTTTACAAAGGTGACTTAGTCCCACCATGCCCTCCCGAAGATGATTTCGGCTGGGATACTCCCGCCGATGTGGCGCCAGAGCCAATCCAGGAGATGGACGACATGCCAAAGCACATCAAGGAAATGTGCAAAAAATAGCACATCCCGCAAGCTCAGGGCTCCGCACGAGCGGCATATCTCCATCAGCTGTGGAACCCTCCGCAGGTCCGTGGGCAACCTCCCTTCTCCCGCAAGACACGCGGGGACTCGGCTATGACCAGGAGAGGGACTTTGAGGTCTATTATGCAGTCAATGCCGTAGGACTGCTACCTCCTCATCGCGGGCAAGCAGAAGTTGAGCCCAAGATTGACGACTCTGTAAGAGAGTCCGGCGAGACGTCAACGACAACATCACCTTCATCGGAAGTCAATAATGACCACCTCTCAGAGGGAGAAGCAGCCCAGCCTGCTAACCGCCAACAACATGGGACGAGTCCCTCGACTAGAAGCCACGAGCAAGAGTGCTTCAAAGAATTTGAAGTCTACCAGGCAAACACCAATGATGAGGGGGACTTCGTCAACCTCCAACCTGCTCCACCGGAGCTCGAGGATGGTGGCCAAGCAACTGTAGACGAGTTGATCGAGATCAATCTCGGAAGCAAAAAAGATTATCGGCCAACCTTCGTAAGTGCTCTCCTCAGCGAAAAAGAAAAGCAGTCGTACCGGCAGCTCCTAGAAGAGTTCAGAGATTGCTTCGCCTGGACTTATAAAGAGATGCCCGAGCTCGATCCCTCTGTGGCTGAACATGAGCTGGCAATACTTCCAACAGTCAAGCCAGTCAAGGAAGCTCAAAGGCGTATGCGCCACGAGCTGGAGCTGAAGGTCAATGCGGAGGTTGACAAGACACTCGACGTGGACTTCATAGAGCCTTGCATGTACCCGGTGTGGCTTGCCAACATAGTCCCTATCAAGAAGAAAAATGGCCAAGTCCGAGTCTGCATCGATTTCAGGGATTTGAACAAAGTCTGCCCAAAGGATGACTTCCCTGTCCCAATCACTGAGACAATGATTGATATGACCACTGGCCACGAAGCCTTGTCATTTATGGACGGGTCGTCGGGCTACAATCAAATCCGCATGCCCATCAAAGATAAAGACCATACGGCCTTTCGATCTCCTAAGGAGATCTTCAACTACAAAAGGATGTCGTTCGGTCTGAAGAATGCCAGCGCAACTTACCAAAGGACAATGACCAATATCTTCGACGAGATGTTGCATGACCTTGTTGAATGCTACGTTAGCTGACTTGCGTCGAGTTTTCAAAAGACTTCAACAGTATCATCTCAAGATGAACCCAATGAAGTGTGCCTTCGGCGTCTCTAGTGAAAAATTTCTCGACTTCATCGTCAGATATCGGTGCACTAAAATCGACCCCGACAAAATTAAGGTCATAAGAGGACTGCCTCCGCCCAAGAACTTGACAGCTTCAAGGAAGACTCGCCTACATTAGGCGGTTCATTTCTAACCTTTCGGGAAGATGCCTACCTTTCGGCAAATTGATGAAGAAAGGAGCACCCTTCGTATGCGACTAAGACTGTCACAAGGCCTTTGAATAATAAATCAAGGAGTACTTACTGACTCCTCCTGTCCTAGGGGCACCTATCAGAGGGAAGCCCCTTATTCTCTACATTGCTGCCATGAACGCCTCTTTGGGGTAAGGAGCAGCTACTATATTACCTCAGCCGGAAATTGATCGGGCTTGAGCATCGGTATGCGCCTATGGAAAAGGTGTGCCTAGCTTTGGTATTCGCCGTCAAGAAGTTAAGGCATTACCTTCTAGCTCACCGGGTGGAGCTCATCTCAAAATGTGATCTACTCAAATATTTGCTCAGCCAGCCCGTCCTCTCTGGTAGACTCGGAAAGCGGGCACTGATCCTCATGGAGTTCGACATCACATTTGTCCCACGCAAGGCGATCAAAGGGTAAGGAATGGCATAGTTCTTAGCAGCGTATCCTGTGCCAGAAGACTCGCCACTCAACTTCAAGTTGTCAGATGAAGAGGTGTTGGTACCTTCTCAAGAAGTTGGGGAGCGTTCTGAAAACGTCCCACCACAAATGGAATCGGGTGTACTCACCCTTGATCTCCCATATTGGGAGTTGTACTTTCATGGTGCTTCCCAAACAATTAAAACGGCTAGCGGCCTCATAGATTTCGTCTCGGGCGCAGGGATAGTTTTTGTATCTCCGCAAGGCGGCATCCTCCACAACTCTTGCGCTCCCATGAAGCCACTGACTAATAATGAGGCAGAGTATGAAGCACTTATAATTGGGCTTCAACTGGCACTAGAGATGGACATCAAATGCATTAAAGTCTATGGGGATTCTCAGCTCGTCATTCGACAAGTATTGGGCGTCTATGATGTCCGGAAGAAGGAGCTTATTCCCTACCATGCAGCCGTCATGAGGCTCAAGGAAAAATTTTACCTATTTGAAATAGGCCATGTCCCCAGAGGTAGCAACTCCCAGGCTAACGCTTTGGCAAAATTGACAACAGCCTTAAAGCTCCCGCCTGAGGAAGAACTAAATATTACTGTCAGACACCGAAGGCTCATGCCAAGTGTGTTCGATGAAGAATCCGACTTCACTGTTTATGAGGTCAACAATATTCAAGAGGAGAATGCTCCCGAAGAAAAAGATTGGCGCGAGCCGATCATAAAGATAAAGAACGGCTGGCTCCCTCCGGATCGGGCTCAGAGGGTGCAACTGCTAATAGACCAACACACGAATAGACACAGAATCGAACAACGACTATCACGGCCAACAAAATGACTGTAACACGCCTCCATAGGCGCGTTACCTGCTCTGACGCACCAAGGCAGGGGCGTCAGGGCAAACAGGCCTAAAGCTACAACTCGGACCACGTAACGCACCAAGACAGGCGTGTTACACCACCTAACACACCAAGACAGGGACGTCAGGGCCAACGGGCCTAAAAGCCTAACATGGACAATGTAACGCACCAGTCCAGGGGTATTACACAACGTGATGCACAAGGAGAGGTCTGTCAGGGCTAACCGACTGACCCGATCTCTGAGGTAGACATGATCTTTAGGGGACTGACAGCCACAGTCCTTGAAAATCACCAGTACGTAACGCACCGCCATAGGCGCGTTATAGCCACGTGACGGTCCTATTCTGGTCTGTCACCCCCAGAACGTAACGCACCAAGCCAGGCGCGTTACAAACATGTGATGGTCCTATGCTAGTCCGTCATACCACCCCAGCCTCGAAGAGCGCAAATGACGAACGGTTGTGGCAGTCTATTGTGGGGCCGTCACCCAAGTGACGGTCTTTGGTACGATCGTTACACAAAACTGACGAGCAAAATAGGGGAACAGCTGAATCGGCCTGTTCCATGCCCCATTCATGCCGAAGCGCAGGGGAAACAAAGCCACACGATGATACAACACTCCTGGGGTCGAAAAACGGCGCATGCACGCATTAAAATGCGAGATCGGGGCGATTTCGACGAATCGACCCTAACTGAGTCACCGGGGTTCCCGAACTCCTACCAGACCCAAATGACAACCGATCGACACGAAACTTACGGGAATGGGATCCTAACATCCTAGCGGTCGTTTTGACACTAATTAAGCTAAGAATGGTTGCTATTTTTCGGTGAATCCTACAAGCCCCAAAAACTACGATTTTCACTAAACCGACCCGATCTCTCCCGATCGAGCACCAAACCTCACACAGGGGTAGGGAAAACGTGCAGAACGAAGTAGCAATCCGTCTCCCTACCTCCACCGAAGAAATCGCGTGCCAAAGTGACTAAACCATGCCAAAAACCACTAGGAATACGAACGATGCCTTTCTGGGAATCCACCAAGGGATCATGCCCGCCACGCTCCAACTACTGCTCCACCCTGCGAACTGATCACCCCAGCACGTCCACACCTCGGCCAGCTCTCCACGGTCGCACGCCCCGCATCGAACGGTCGAGAGACGGGAGAGAATGGAGTGAGAGAATGTAAGGTTAAAAATGAGTAGGAGAGATAGTGGAGTTGAATTTATAGATGCCCGTCGGATAGAGAGTGAGTGCCCGTTCCAACTTTCCGTACATCGAGTGACCACCGCAGAGCGAGGCAAGAGAAATCCGTTACATCCCACACCCTTAGCGTGCTGGCCGCCCGTGAAATTGGGCATCCCGGACCCTTAGGGGTTTAGCCACAAGCTAGACAAACCCCGGAACAGTGAGGTCTCACTTCGGACCCTCATCCCCATCGCCGGCCCACCTACGGACCCGGGTGTGCGCGACACGGGTGAACCCGCTTGAGTGAGTCTGCCGTTCGGTTTGTGATTGCTTGCTAGGTCCAAGGGATCGTGTCACTTCAGAAACCCTCGATGACCCTTGATCAAACACCCCCAGTGCGGGACACTGTTGATTTCTAAGTGAAACCATACGGGAGCCAACATATATATATTATGTGATTTCTCCATCTCTTAATGTATTCGAGGGTTGTTTCATCTACCCTTTCCCCTGTTGAGTAGAGCTCAGCCATTGTGACCTCCCTTTCGGTGACGTGAAATCTTTCTCTGAATTTCTTCTGCATATCCGGCCAGTCGCTGATCGACCCGACCGGGAGGCTGGAATACCATTCAAATACGAGCCCCATCAACGAGGACCCAAAGAACTTCAACAAGTATGATTCGTCTGTGGCTAGATTGCCCATGACAGTCATGTAGCATGCAACATGTTCCTTCGGGGATCCCTTCCCGTTGAACTTGTCAAACTTGGGCGACTTGCTGATCCCTGGAGGGAGCCACTTGGCTGCATGGTGTGGCGGGTATGGCACTCGACAGGTGTCAAATGCGACATAGTCGCCTTCACTTCACTCGGCGAGCTTCAGCTCAATCATCCTTTCCACCATCATCTTGTTCACGGCGGTTGGGTCGATTGGCTCTGGGTAGAAGTGTGCCAACTGCAGATAAGGGGTGACCAGGGTGGTCGCCTGCGGAGGAGGTCACAGTAGTGGAGGTGTTTGGTGCACCTGCGGTAGCACTGGTGGCATCAGTGGCTGTGGTGGGTGTTGCTGGGTGGCTGCCAGGCTGGGTTCTACCGGCTGGGGAAGAGTATACAATGGCGGGAAATCGCACGGATTGGTGCCTCCTCGTGATGACTCGGCTTGAATTTCAGGCTGCTTGGAGGCCGAGACTTGCTCCGTCTTCTCCATCAGCTGCTTCTTCAGAAGTTCTATCTCCTGTTGGTACTTCTGGAGCAGCATCAGTACCGATGGGTCCATGGTTGTCATGCTGGGGATGGCTTCCGCTGTCTCCCCTGAAGCTCCTTAAGGCCAGATGTTCAGCAACACCTCCTCCTCTTCAGTCCTTTCTCTGTGCTGCTCTCTCAGACTATGCCAGTCTTCCTCTTACTTCGTCTATTTCTCTCAGCTCTTCTCTCTCTTCCTCAGATGGAGAACTTCTCTTCGGCAGGGATGAAGGACAATCAACTGTGTACTTTTTCTTCTGTCCTCCTCTCCAAGCTTGGTACGAGTTTCAGTAGTATATATATGAGCTCCCAGGAAGAATGGAGTGTGGAGACCACACTTCTTGCCCTGGGAATCTTCCAGAAGAAAATAGGTCTCTCTGTCATGTGTCAGGAACAAGGGCTCTTGGATCATGTGCCCTAGCCCCTCTTCAGAAATAACCAAATCCCTGTCAAATTTAAACATCTCACATTTATCTTCATGTTTATATTCAGAGAAGAAAGATATGCATGGAGATAATCATGTTGAAATGTGCACAGAGTGCACGAACTTGTTTACAAGCAGAAAGTGTAAGGACTTCAAAATGTGCTCGAACATGTATTGACCACAGACTTGTTTATAAGTGAAGAGTCTGCACGGGGTTTGACGTGCACTAACTCTATGAAGGGATGCAGACGGTTTGTGTCAAAGAGAAAGTTGCACGGGGTAGCATGTCCACTGGGTTTATAAAGACGTGCAAGGACTTTGAAGACTAGAAAAGTATGTACGGAGTTTTGACTCCACGGGGTTTGCAAAGACATGCAAGGACTTGAAGAGTAGAAGAAATGTGCACAGGGTTTAGACTCCACGGGGTTTGCAAAAATGTGCAAGGACTTTAAGAGTAGAAGAAATGATGCACGGGGTATCATGTGCCCGGACATGAGATGTGCACTGACTTCAATATGCTCGAACCTTTCATCAGTTAGTGTAGACTTTAGACCTGCACGAACTTAGTATGAAAGAAAAACTACACGGACTTGTTGAAAACATGCATGGGGTAGAGTGTGCACGGACTTGTAGAAAACATGCACGGGGTAGAGTGTGCACAGACTAGTAGAAATGTGCACAAACTTGGTTTTCAAGGCACCCAAGACTTATGCATGGACTTAGATAATAAAATGTACACAGACTTCGTTGCTGAAAAAATGGCACGGACTTTGTTGAAAACTTAAAAAATGCATGGACTTTGCAGAAGCGTGCACGGACTAGGTTTTCAAACCACTGAGACATATGCACGGACTTCGCTTGTACTTGAAAAACATGCATGGACTTTGATAGGCAGATGTGCACGGACTTGGTGAGAAATGCATGGACTTGAAAGTTTGCACGGACTTTGGCTTAAGCTTCAGGCAAGTATGCATGATGCCAAACAATGCACGGACTTCATGTAAGCCTCGGAACGCACCGATCATAACGGCACCACTCACGCCCGGGTGAACGACCACGTTCACCCGCAACGGCGTGCCGAAGGATTTGTCAGAAATCGGGCCGAAAATCAAAAAAACACGTGAGAAAAGTCGCGGAATGTCTCCGGGCCCCCGAAACGACCCCAGATCGCGCCGATCCGAACGTGAAAGATGTCCGAAATGAAATTTCAGACACAACAGAGCCGAACGCTCTGAGAAAACAGGTCTGAGACCTGAAAATAAGGATCCGAAAGGGTCTGAGACATCACACGCGATTCTTTTCTTGATGCCAGGTGTGTCATGGCGCCGCAGAGGAGGGCTCGTTCCCAGCAGGGGGAGTCGAGCAGTGGTCCAGAGGAGCAGAGTAGAGTCACGGTTCCAGAGAGTGCTACTGGAGGTGCGCGAGCTCCAGGGATGGACGATTTCTTTCGAGGCATGTTTAACTATGTCTTCCAGCAGCGACAATAGGGAGACCAGCAGTAGAGAGGAGATGCTGGCAAGGGTTCGTCTTCTCGAGGTGGTCCCGGTTGGGTGTTGAAGGAGTTCTTACAGTTTCAACCGCCTTCTTTCGATGGGCAGTGAGATCTAGAGGTGGCCAGAGAGTGGCTAGGTGATTTACAGAGGATCTTCAATGCGATGGAGTGTGCTGAGGAGGAGCAGGTGGTGTTAGCCACGCATCGCCTTCAGGGAGCGGCCCGGACTTGATGGACGTTAGAGTGGGAAGCAGCATTCCAGTCTCGTCCCCTTCGGCATATCACGTGGCAGGAGTTCATCGTGACATTTGAGCGTGCCTTCTGTCCATCTTTCATCAGGACGCAGAGGCTGCGTGAGTTTATAGAGTTGACCCAGGATGACATGTTAGTGATGTAGTACTGTGCCAGGTTCGTCGAGTTGGGCTGTTATGCATCTCACATCATGGCGGATGAGGAAGTGAAGACTGATCAGTTTGTTAGTGGTCAGAGGCTCGAGTTGCGACACCATGTTCTTGCGTCAGGTTTGACCACTTTGGATGCGGCATGCAAGGCAGCGTCGGCGCTGGAGAGAGATTTGTAGAAGATCCGAGGGCATGCCAGTGCTGGTCAGGTTTAGGCAGGTTTTGGTCAGCCGTCAGTGGTTCAGCAGTAGAGTACTGTCCAGCTTTCAACTGGCAGTTCCGTGGCGACGTAGTCGGTTGCCCCTGTGTCGGAGTCTTCTTCCTTTAGCTCGAAGCTCAAGAAGCTACTTAGGGAAGCTGGTTTTGGCAGGAGGCGTCAGGACCGTAAGGGGCGGACGCAGCAGGAGTCGTCTGGCAGTGTTCACAAAAGTTCCAGAGTTAACTCACTTTTTTATCAAATCACGTCTTGATCTACCGGGTTAACCCAATGACTTAACCCCAATGTTTTCAAAGTGAAAATGAATTAAATCTGAAACAAGTATTAAGTTAATCCCCTGCCAAGGTGGTGCCAAGTACTCCGACATGTGTCAAAGACAACGAGGGGGCTCACTGAACCCAACAGGGTTTGCCCTCCTTGGGGGTGCGACCGCGCCCTGGGGAAAACTGTCTCGGGTGAGCCGCAGCCCTGAGGGATGGCCATCAGGGATCTTCTTTGATTGTCTGGGCGTGTCCTTTAAGGGACATGGGACTCCGGGATGCTGGGATCAGCCCGTGGGGGCTGTTGTTATCGAGTAGTTGTTGCCATATGCAAGGTGTTTGAGTAAATGCCTGACACACCCTGGGTTGTCGGACGACCTAAATAATTGGCTGAGCAGCCTTGGAATGGGCCGTGGGCTAAGGATATGGACTCGTGGGAGCCGAGGATAGGCACTTTGGGCACGTGGGCCCAACCTCAGGGTGTGTGCCGCGTTACACGACTAGTTGGTAGGGTAGCTTCGGGTTGGCCCGAGAGCTAAGGATAAGTGGCCCATTGCCGAGTGTCTGAGGGTCAGGGGTGGCCCCGACTTGCTGAGGGGTCACCGTGGAACCAGGCTGGTATGCTGGAGTCGTGAGCCGCAGTTTGCTATATAAAGGCCAGAATATATGTGCCCACAAGGTGTACAGGAAAATGCCTGACACACACGTGTGAGCCGTACATGTATGCCATAGGCCTCCAAAGCCTGTGGCTGACTTAATTAAGTCTTCCTCTAACCTTGGGGAACCTTGGGGGAATTATAGGGAGGAGTCTTAGGGTAGACCCCGGCCTTGTTGTTGGGTGCCACGTGGGATGGCTTGTAGTCGAGGCACCCTCGGGTTGGCCCGAGAGGTGATGTGGAGTGCGGGCAAAGCCCGCAGCTGAGCTGTCGGGAGTGGTCCCAATTAGTTGCTGGTGTAGCCGGATGTCACAGCTAACTGGTTAGGGCACTGGGTCGGGCCCACTGGGTTGTAGGAAGGCCTGGGTAGCCCATGCCTCGATGGTGTTCGATGAAATTCCTGAACCCTTATTTCTGAGCATTTCACTGGAAAAATGTCTGAGTACAATAAGATGGAACAATTTCTAGGAATAAAGCAAGGTTAGGGTAGACACGGCCAAATTGACATCATTTTTGAGTACATCACATATTACCTTGTGATGCCCCAATTTGACCCTCACATCGACTTATTTGAGTGATTTTTTTCAATTTTCTTGATTATTAAAGGTCGATGCTAGTGAGCTAGCGATTGAAGCTTAAGGTCGATGCACGTTATAGAAAGGTCGATGCTAGTAAGCCACCATTTACAGCATAAGGTCGGTGCAATAGAAGTCATCATTCTCAAGGTCGATGCACTTTGTGCATTCACTATAAAGATAAGTCGATGCACCTTCATTACAGATTCAGTCTGTCTGACAAATAAGGTCTACCTGTGTGACTCTAAGGTCGATGCTTCTGTTCTAATTTGCTGCATGTGTTAGCTATATAGGCTGATGTATCTCATTTATGTATCGATGCTTTTACAGAAATTTGTGTATTCATATGACATGTCTAAACTTGTTGAAACATCTGAGACTGCATTTGCCTTGATACTTATCATTTGTCTCATAAGTCTCATGATGATAAGACTGTTAATAGCTCTCTACTTTCTGTTTTGACCGATAACAAGAAACAACCCAGATTTATGCTCGAACACCTAGGTTGCATAATGGCAGAACTTCTGACTCTCACGTGGACTTGAAAGAGAATGAATTAAGTGCACGTGATCCAAGGCGGGAGGCTAAACTGAACATTCTGCCACGTGGAGTAGATTACTTTCTACATCAGACACGTGGACCAACTCTTCTTCAACTCCTGACATGTGGGCCTTCTAAGTGCACTTTTTGGATGAAATTATTAGACGGGAGTATGTCTTCCATGTGCCCAAAATTTGAAAAGCTCGTGGGACCCAAGACTCACGCTCGCCTGCATAAAAGGCGATCAAGCACTCAAGTTCAGAGATAACCCATAGACAAAAGAAGAAAATCACAAGAGAGCAAGAGAGCAGAAGAGCTTTAGAGCAAGGGAGTTCGTGAGAAGAGTTCGAGAGAGAAAGAGCTTGTCACATAGAGAGGAAAGAAAAATAGAGTGTCGGAAGTCTGAGGAAGAGAGTTTGAGAGAGCAGTGAGTTTGAGTAGAAGAGTGATAGTCTTGACTCCTGGATCAGATCCAGAGTCAAATTGCTCCAGTGGGAGCTACAGTTTTCTTTCTGTCATCATTTTTCTTTTGTTCTCCTTCAATTTCTTTCTGAATTTTCTGGAAGATGTGTATCAGCGGAGCAAGCTGTGGTGCTCAGCGGCGAGGTGTGATACTCGGACAGCAAGCTGTATTGCTCAGCGGGAAGCAAGCTGTGAGGCTCAGCTGATTGTAGGGATTTCATCCCCGAAGCTGTGGATCAACGGAGTTCAAGCTGTTTGGTAGTGGAAGCCTTACTCAATTGAGTAAGTGGTGGACGTAGATCTCAAGCTCAAGATCGAACCACCTTAAAAACTGATCCGGTACAAGGGAGACTAAATGAGTACAGACCCAAATCAAATGCCCACTCCTCGCAGGGCGGTAAAAGGTTACAAGATGAGTCCGGGAAAGATGTGCTTGGGTTGACGGGCAGCAAGTCGACGGTGCAATGGTGGCAATGGTGCGCTGCGATTCTTCACGGACTGGGCTACGTCTCCTGGGCAGCCTGCGATCGACGGCGTGGGAGGAGCAGCACGGGGCGCCGAGTCGGAGCAGGGGAGGCTCTGTGGTGATCTACAGTGGATGAGGAGTGCCCTGCGTGAAGATGGTGGCTGGCAGGGCTGACTTGACGTTCCGGCGTCACGACGGTCCAGCAGTCAGAAACAGGCTGGCCTGCACAGGGATAGATGACCAGCAGGACGGGAAGCCTGGAACGGTGGCTTTTGGTCGTCCTCTGAGCGTGAAATTCGGCGTGGATGTTGGCATGGGCGATCTCAAAGAGCTTAGCGAAGATGGGGCGCTGGTACCAAGCGTGGAAGTCAGGGCGGCCTGATAAGTGGGTGACTGCCTGGTCCGGTCTGTTTGCAGGCAGCGGAACAGACAAGAGACGGGCGTGGGAACGGGGTGTTTGGGCGGAGTCTTGGGTTGGGATTTTGTGGAGAGGTAGTGTGGGGATGTGGGGAGAAGGTGGAGGGTTCCCGGGGTCGTCCGTGGACGTGGTTTTGGGCGTGGGGTTAGGTAGAAGCTGGGGACGCCCATCCGCAGTTCTGTGGAGACAGACTGCACACAGCAGAAGATGGTGATGGTAGGAGGGGCAAACGGGCTCAGCAGGGCGAAGGGCGGTGATGGATGTTGGATGGGGATGTAGGGAAGGTGGCGGCTAAGTTTTGTGGCGAGTGGTGAAGGATTTGGGGGCGTGGCTTTATGGGGTACCAAACCTTGTCTTTGCAGATTTGCACAGAGGCAGACTGCACCGATCGGGAAGGAGAGACTAGTAGGGAGGGAAAACGGCGACCTGGTGGCGTGGGGCGGCTACTGGAGAAAGGGACAGGTGACAAGAAAGCGTCGTTGTGAGGTGGGGGGAGCAGGTGATGGGAAAGGGGGATGCCGACCTGATCTTTAGGGTTTTGTCCCAGCAGCCAGACAAGGAGGGCGACCAAACCAGCCAGGCTCTTCCACGCTTCCGGGTAGCAAACGGCTTTGGCTGAGGGTTCCATGGGCGATGACGAGCGTCGAGGATGAGAGATTTTCAGCTGCACAATGCAGAAAGAGGATGAGGAAGAAGACTTGGGCGTCACACCTAGGAGAGAGGGAGAGAGGAAGAGGAGGGCGTCGCACCGTCGTGGGGGGGGCAAACCGCCATTTTCAATCTCTCCACTGTTATCCAGACTCAACCCCTGTCCACTAGAAAATCTACCAAAAATCTATACCTCCATAAACGCTCATATAAAAGGTATCCCTGTTCTCCTGACTTCTAGATCTACAACTTTTTTGAAGGCCTCATCACCAAGATCCATCGTAAACCCCTCGGTCAAACCACATTCTCAGGAAACCCCCTTTCTTGTCCAGTCAAATCCATATCTGGGAACTAGTAGCTTCTAAAATCACCTACGGCCAGCACAGGGAGTTTTAAATTTTTGTTCTAGGCTGGGATCGTATCTCTTCGAGAGAGATTTCCAACGCCACTAGTCTCGCATCTATCCGGCATCGGGGCTGATTGCAACAACCATTCTCGCCGGGTCGTGCACTGTAAAATAACAAGTGACAGCTCATGGACAACAAATCCAACGCTTGGAGACCGGAGCCGCCTCGCCTCCCACGAGGCGAACCAGCACACCGCCGTCCTAGGGAGCGTCCCTCCAAGCCCCACCATCACAGTGGTGTCACTCCGGGCCCACTCGGCCCCACTGAGCAGCATGTGGGCCCCACAACCAGCAGCAAGCATTTTTCAGACGGCACTGACGGAGCAGACCAAAGTGCTACCCGCCAACCCAAGAACGGTCCTCCTGGGACCGCTGTAGCCCTTTACCTCCATGCGTGGAGTGGGCAAAGATTCACTGCTCTAAATTATTGTGATTGTTGTATTAATCGGGAGTTACCGTCTTGGCCGGGATCGTCTTCCCCATGCCTAGAGCATGGAGGTACACTCGGCACCCCTCGTAGTCATAGTTATTTGCTTTCTTAGGATAAGCTTTTACTACTGCTGCATGTGAGTAGTTACTTCCTAGCACATATAATTCAACTCACCGCTGCGAGTGAGCAAGTGAGATCCATCCCATGACCCGACTCGGGCACGAGAGTGTGAGTAGACCACCCTTGACTCGTTATCGGTTTCTCAACTGTGCATTTCTGGCGCTTCCCTCGTTAAGGGACGAACACGAGCTTGCTAGAGTCCTAGGTGTGCATTTCCCATTGGAGTCAAGTCTGCCCGTCTCGTCCCGCATCAAATTGGTATCAGAGCTAGTTGAGTCTAGGGTAGTCATTGCATGAAAAGGGGATAAAAAAAAGTGTCTTGAGTCTAGAGTGTCTAGGTGTTTGCATTAGTTTTTCATAAAAGAAAAGGGTAACAAAATAAAAAGAAAAGTATTCCACTCCTAGCGGGAATCAATTCCCATCTCTTTGCCACTATGGCTAACCCCTACGCCCCACTCCCAATCAGGCCCCCCAGAGGGAATGTCTATTCCTTGTCTTTTGTTCAAAACTTCATGGGAATGAAGATTGTGGGCGACCCCCCTTACCGTCCCGCCTACTCCCTCCCGCACTCTACTTGCTCACCCGCCACCACCACCTTCGCACCAACGCCCCCTAACTGCCGATGTCTCCTCCGCTGATGTCCAACCTCGCCGCGACACACCCCGGCCATCCCTCTCTGTCTCTAACCCAACCTACACCGCCGTGACAGTTCCTCTCACCCTATCGCATCTCTCACATTCCCACGAACACCCGGAGTCCTCCCTCTCGTCCTCTGGCTTGTCCACCTCTGCACCACCACATCACCTCCTTGCCGTTATCGCACCTTGCACCCCCTCGCCGCGGCCCTCTCCTTCCTCTCTCTCTCTCTCTGCACACACAACCACTAGCGTGCCTCTCTCTGCCTCTCACTCCTCTTCCTCTACACACACTCCCCAACCACCGAGGTGTCCCTATCCCTGTTGGCTCTCCCTCTCTCGTCCAGCTGCTCCCCCTCACCATGTCGCCAGCCCTCCATCTCTCCCTCTTTCACACTTGCACACCACTAGCGACATCGGACAACCTCCCTACTCCCCCTCTCCCACCTCACACGTCCCACACCACCGTTGCGCATTCCCTGCTAACTCTCTCTCTCCCCTCCGTCTCCTTCCTTCTCTCTCTAACCTACACATACATCCCAGCCACCACCCTCCTCCACTACATACACAGCTCACAACCCCTCACTCTGTCTCCCTCTCTTGTCTGTTGAGCCGCCATCCCCCCGGCCATGCACGCGAGCTCCCTCTTCTCTCTCTAGCCCACACCACTCTCCACATCGCAACCACACCCGCATCTTGCCGATCCACGGCCATGCACACCCTACTCCCCTCACCACTCCCTCTCTGCTTCACACACGCATCACTGCTAGCTCCCTTCCCCTCCGTTGGCATCGCCAGTCTCACCCTCACCCTTGTGTCTCCCACTCCGTCTCTCTCTAGCCTTCCGTGTCTCTCTATCTATCTTCCTCTCTCTCTTCTAGCGACCCATCTCTCTCTCTCTTTCTCTCTCTTCTCTGTGTCTCACTTTCTCTCTCTCACCCTCTCTCACCCTCTCTCCTCTTGTGATCTCTATCTCTCTATCTCTCACCTTCTCTCTCCCACCGCACACACTCTTCCAATTTTTTATTATTAATTTCCCCCCTCTCCACTTCTATCACTCTTTCTCTCTCTACATCTCTCTCTATTTCTCTCTCTAGCATCTCTCTTTCTAACCTCTCCAAAGATGGTGCCAGACGAGCGTCATCGGTGAGTGTCCGAAAGTCTCCCTGCGCGGAGAAAGTCTGAATTAATTTGTTCCCTTGCGCGGGAAATTTTAAATTAAGCGGCTTTGTAATAATTGCACCCTCCCTGCGTGGAGTGAATTTTTGTAAACCGCTCAAGCTTCATCGACGCCGTGCGGATATGCACGTCCCCACTCGCCTTCGTCTCCGGTCAGAGCTAGACTTTTCAGTCTAGTCAGGTGCGTGCTCCCATAGACTTGCTTATTTAGTATCCTCATCAATTGCCGCGTGACGAAGCAAGAGAGAGCCCTATCCATGTAGCCTGTCTCATGAGTGCATCGCTGTGGATGGAGAGAGAGAGCTTGTATGTGCCCATCCTTTAAGCCCCAGAACTGCCGCATTAGGGCACCATAATTGTCAGGAGGTAGTACCACAACTACTTCGCCTACGGGCGAGCAACTCTCCATGACCGGTCCCTTCACAAAAAGGAATTGATCCTTTGCATATCAGCCAACAAATTGGGTCCACACCTTGCTAATTTTCGGTCCCAAGATTGCATCATTTAGGTCCGAGCTCGTGCATGCCACGTTGGTCTTGGAATCCATCGGGTCGTCTAGAGCGCAGTTCAACTTTACAACCACCCATGGATCAGGAGAGCGTGAGTGTTATGCTAGCCCAGCTCGAACAACATATTACGGCCCAAATTGAAGAATCTATAGGCCAATTGCGAGCGGAGCTAGATGAGATGATCCGAGCCTTAGAGGATCGTGTGAGGAGAGAGGAAGGAAGATTGAATGGTCGCGGAGACCCCGTGGTCAACCATAGGGACGAGAGAGACCATGCCCGCCGGGATCAGGCTCCCTGAGGCAGGGAGCAAGATGGTCGTACACCCCCGGGGAGAGACCACGGCGATGAGGAGATCATCCTACGGAACGTCAAGATAGACGCACCCAGTTTTGACGGGTCTCTAAATCCCGCAACATACCTTGATTGGGAGACCAGGATGGATCAATACTTTAATTGGCATCACCGTATGACCCCTGCTACAAGGGTGAGGTTTGCCAAGATGAAACTCCTAGGTCAAGCCAAAACCTACTGGTGCAATATTGAGAATCTCCTAGCAAGGAGACGAGAGGAGCCCATAAACACGTGGGAGGAAATGAAGGAGAAACTAAGGGAGAAGTATCTGCCACCCTCCTACTATCAGCGTCTTTTAGACCAATAGCAGAAACTCACCCAAGATGGAAAATCCGTGGATGAGTACATCGCCAAATTTGATGAATTCTTCCTTCGGAGTCGAGCCGTGGAGGATGCCTCTGTCACCCTCTCACGGTTTAGGGCTGGCTTACACGAAAGCATTCAGTGGGAACTATTCTTGCGAGAGGTTAACACCCTCGAGCACGCCTACCAGGTTGCTCGAGATGTTGTGCGGTTTCAAAGGGTGGTCCCCCTTCGGGTTCCTACCTACCGCCAACCTGAACCCCGGAACCCCATACCCTGAGAGGCCTGGTCCCTCTACTTCTTATGTCCCTGCTGCCACCCCACTTCGGGCCGTTGCCCCAGCTACCCCAAGAAACCCCTTACCTGCACCAGCTGTTGTGCCGAGGCTGGAGTATACTCCGTCAGCCGATAGGAGAGGTGACAAGGGAAAGGGAGTCCTTCCTCATACCTCCCAGCCAGCCCCTGTCTCGGGAGTTCGTTGCTTTAGGTGCCATAACCTAGGGCATGTTGCAACCAATTGCCCCACCCGAGCTTTGGTCATCACTGACCCCCAGCCTGTAGAGCTTCCACCTTAGGAAGGAGAAGACATTGAGAGATATATGGCCGATCTTGACCTCATCTCCCAGTTTGAGGAAATGGATGCAGGAATTGATGACATGTATGTCGAGTACATACAAGTGGGAGATATTACTGAGAGATCTAGCCAGGGAAGATTGGGTGTAGTTCGCTGCATTTTGACACACCCCCAGGAGGATGATTGGCGTCAAACCTCTATCTTCCAAACTTACATCATAGTAAAATCTCAACCCTCTAAGGTGATCTTTAATAACGGGAGCTATATCGATGCAGTCTCTTCAGACATTGTCTCCCATCTAGGCCTACCTACGCACCCTCGTCCAAAGCCATACAACATGACTTGTGTTGTTGACACTTCTATCTCAGTCACCACTGTATGCGTCATTCCCATTCAATTCCAGTCCTTTTAAGGATAGATTTTATGGGATGTAGTGCCTATGAAGGTCAGGAGCATCATCTTAGGACGACCATGGATCTATGATGTAAACCTTGCTACATTCGGTCGATCCAACCAGTATTTCTTCTCCCACAACGGGAAGAAGATTTAGTCGTACTCTACACCCCTCAAGGTGACCCTGGGAAAGAGTTCCACTTCCACCCCCACTAGAAAACCCAAGGTTCAGGAGACTCAAACTCCCAATGAAGGGAAACTTCTCATTCCCTCAACTCCTGCACCTATCACACCCATTCCTAAGGCCCCTAAGGTTGGTCATGACCCAGTTAGGCCCCTTAACTTCATAGGTGTTCGTGAGCTGAATAGAGAGATTACCGAGGGTGACTCTGTTTGGGCTGTTGTCGTCACCATCACATCCGAGGAGTCCCAAGTCTCTGTCCCACCTGAAGTCCATGCAATCTGGCAGGACTTCCAAGACATCTTTCTTGAGGACTTGCCCTCTAGACTCCCTCCCATGCATGATGTACAACACGCCATTGACCTAGTCCCCAAATCCACCCTGCCCAACCTTCCCCATTACAGACTGAACCCCAAGGAGCATGCTGAGCTCCAAAGAATTGTCGAGGAGCTTATTCAAAAGGGTTTCCTTAGGGTGAGCAAGATCCCTTGTGTTGTTCCTGCCTTACTCACACCCAAGAAAGATGACACCTGACGGATGTGTGTTGACAATCGCGCCATCAACAAAATCACTATCAAGTATAGATTTCCCATTCCCTGTCTTGATGACATGCTTGACATGATGAGTGGAGCCACTATCCTTACCAAGATTGACTTGAAAAGTGGCTAGCACCAGGTCCAAATCCGACCAGGAGATGAGTGGAAGACAACCTTGAAAATAAAAGAAGGTCTGTATGAATGGCTCGTCATGTCATTTGGGCTATCCAATGCCTCCAGCACTTTTATGAGGCTTATAACGGAAGTCCTTCACCCTCTCATTGGTCCCTTTGTTGTCGTCTACTTGGACGATATTCTCATCTATAGTCATAACCCTCAGGATCACATTCAACATTTGAGGGAAGTCTGCGAGACTTTGAGGAAAGAAACCATGTATGCCAACCTTAAGAAGTGTGAATTCATGATAGACCGAGTCACTTTCCTCAGATTTGTGATTTCGAGTTAAGGAGTGTCTGTGGACCAATCTAAGGTCCAAGCCTTAGTAGACTGGCCAGAGCCCTGGAACGTCCATGACGTTCACAGTTTCCATGGGTTAGTCACTTTCTATAGACGTTTCATTCAGGGATTTAGCACCATTATGGCACCCATTATGGATTGCATCTGTAAAGGGAATTTTGAATGGACTAAAGCTGCCTCCCAGGCTTTTCTTGCCATAAAAGAGCTTATGACAAAAGCCCCTGTCCTCCGACTGCCAGACTTTTTCAAAGTCAATATTATACCGGGGTGCTACATACGACATCTCTTACCGGCCTCGCACAGACATCAAGAGACAAGCCCTCGCGGACTTCATCGCGGAAAGCACTACCCCGACTGAAGGAGTATCCCTGCCAACGACGGGCCCCACTTGGGACCTCTTCGTTGACGGATCCTCCAACTCGGCCGACTGCGGAGCCGACATTCTCCTCTGATTTCCCGAAAGAGCATAGCTATAGTACGCACTAAAATTCAGTTTCTCGGCATCCAACAACATCTCCGAGTATGAGGCTCTCATCTCTGGAGCCAGGATGGTGTGACGCCTGGGAGTCAAGCGAGTTAGGATCTATATTGACTCCCAACTGGTTGCCAGTCAAGTCAACGGGGACTACAAAGCTTGAGAAATGTAAATGATCAAGTACCTCTAGCTGGTGAAGGAAATAGCTAGACTATTCGAGAGTTTTCAGGTGATCCAGATAGCTCAGGAAGAAAATTCCCGAGTGGATGCCCTCTCTCGCTTGGCATCCTCCATCAGCCCAAAGGGCACCTGGTCAGTCCTCCTCGAGGAACTAGAACGACCGAGCATGGAAACCGAGATTGTGGCCGTTATATGAATATCTCCTAGCGACTAGAGGGCCCCATATGTATCTTGGCTCCGAGACTCCCAAGAGCCCCCCGACCCTTAGGAAGCTCGAAGACTGAAGTATCAGGCTCGATGTTTCATCCTTCTCGACGAGACCCTATACCGAAGATCCTTTTTAGGTCCTCTCCTCAGGTGCCTCGATGCTCTAGAAGCTCACCGAGTGATTGAAGAAATCCACGAAGGCATCTGTGGCACACACCAGGGGGAGATCTATTACAAGGATCCTGCTGAGACAAGTCTACTGGTGGCCCACTCTCTAGTGCGATTGCTCGGCTTACGTGTAAAAATGTTATCAGTGCCAGCGGTTTGACCACCTAGTCAACCAGCCAGCCTCAGAACTCATGGCCCTAACTGAGCCTTACCCTTTCTCTCGGTGGGGGATCGACATTCTGGGCCCCTTTCCCACGACGCAGGCTTAGAAGAAGTTCGTCATCGTCGCCATCGACTATTTCTCCAAGTGGATCGAGGCTGAGGCCACCGCAGAAATTATCGAGGCAGCTGTTTGGACTTTTGTTTGGAGGTCGATCATCTGTTGTTTTGGCATCCCCGAGGTGATTGTGAGTAATACTGGTCGACAATTCGATTCCACTTATTTCAAGAATAAGTTCACCGACCTACATATTCGCAACCACTTCACTTCTGTAGCCCACCCCCAGGCCAACGGGCTGGTTGAAAATGCCAACACGCTAAAAAATGTGTTGAGATTCTATTTGATAAACATGGAAGGATTTCAGGAGCTGCGGTCAGAACATATCTTCTTGAGAGATCTCAGGCTTGCCAAGTTTCTAATCTTGAGTGTAACCACCACTGTTTTTACTTTCTTGTGCTGCACCAGCAGAGGAGACTGAGAAATATAAACTGGGGCATCCTAGTTCATTCCATCATCTGAATCAATTAGAATACTATGAGCTGGTTGGCATGAATGATGCTTGTGGTTGCCTTGCCACTAGGAGACTAACAGATATTGCTGAAATTAGCACACAAGAACATAATGTAGTTCTCAGAGTAACGGCAACAATCCTTCATCTTGGAAATATTGGTGTTGACCAAGGGGAAGGAAGCTGATTTCTTTATTCCAAGAGTTGATAAATCCAAGTTCTGTATTCAAACAACAGTCGAGCTCCTCATGTGTGATTCCAAAGCCTTGGGAGATGTGCTATCTTAATGTATAATGGTGACTCCTGAAGTTGCTCAGAGAACTTTGGATCTTATAGGCGCCACTGTTAGTAGGGAGGGTTCAGCAAAGACAAGGTATCCTTGCTGGTTTGACTGGCTTGTCGATAAAATTAATGTCTCAATTGGGCCAGATCCAAACTCAAAGTATCTAATTGGTGCCCTTGACACACATGGTTTCGAAAGTTTTAAGGCTAACAGTTTTGAGCATGTTGTGCATTAAGTGCACAAATGAGAAGCTGCAGCAACATGGTAATCAGCATGTTTTCAAGATGGAACGAGGGGAGTATACAAAGGAAGCAATTAGCTAGAGCTACATTGAATTTGTTGATAATGAAGGTGTCTTGGATCTTATTGAAAAGGAACCTGTGGGGAAAGAAATAGAAGAGCAAATAAGCAAAGAGCCAAGGGTTGAAACTCCTGCTAGTTCAATCTGCCATTCGGAACTACATGTGCATCCCATGAACAAAAAAAATCAAACATAGTAAGTTGCACATACACACCTTCTGAGCATTTCAACTGTCGAATCGTCATGAGCCAGAAGCATGAATCCTCTGCATCTTTGGACTTAAGTGCATACTGAACTGCATACTCTTCACTCTTTTGGAGAAGAAGCCACACCTTTGGTTGAATATTCAGGAAATTCTCAGTGCTTCTATTTATCTTTTTTTTTCTCACATGTGAATCGTTGATCGCCTTGCAATGCCATGCATGACATGTTCTACAGTCAACATAATCTGAGCATGAGACTATATGCTTTCAGTAACAAGACACATTTTGCTTGACTATGTGTCATCACCAGAAGTGTCCTTAAGAAGCGTGTGCAGAGCATATAGTAGAGGTGTGTCAAAGCGACACACCTCAATGCTCAGGAGCTCGGCGAATCCCATCGCCGCCAACCTCTTGCGCTGGAAATCCGATAGTGCCAGATACACTGCCCGGACCTGCAGCCACGAGATCTGGGTCCGCCACTTCCCCTGCATTCATTTCACATCTCAATAAGAAAGTGCTAAAAATTTCACGCCCTACTATCTAAACGGCTCATCATGAACCGCCCTGTCGCTAAGCGGTCACATCTGAACCGCCCTATCATTCCCCGTCTAGATTTTGGACGGTTTGATGTTGACCGTCTGGCTCTACTCACACAGAAGCTTCCTTTGCCTCATTCCCCATAGAGCGGACCATGGCGGACCGTCTACATGACCCACAGTCTCGGTGTGACCGTTCAGTTCAGCATCCCTCCCCTTTATAACGGTCCCCATATAACCATTTGATTGTGGAACGATTTCCAGTCAAACATTCCATACCTGACCCTTCATGTTCCAAACGGTCCATATTGGGCCGTCCTATGTGAGACGGTTTCCAGTCAACCGTTCAAAACCTGACCCTTCATGCTCCCAACGGTCCCTAGTGGGCCGTCCTGTTTGAAACGATTTCCAGTGAACCGTTCAAATCTTGTCGTTTGATATGCTACACGGTCCCATGTGGGCCGTCCTATGGTTGAGCAGTCCTATATGAACCGTTCTATTATGTCGGTTGACAGGGTTTAAACGGCCATTCCTAGGCCATGTTTAATAGGACGGTTCTATGTGAACCGCGTGATTTTATTTAAACTGTTACTATGGAACCATTTTTACCCCGTCTTCCCGACGGCATTTCCCGCCGCCGTAGGTGGCCCAATGGCCACCATTTTGGGTCCCCAAAGACCGTGGAAACCTCCCCACCCCCCTAAAACTAACATGCATTGCTTAAAAATAAAGATTTAAGGCAAGTTTAGGCCACCTACCTCTGGGTCCTGGATGGCCCTCGCCGTCGTCTCCGCTGGTGCCGCCTCTCCCATGGCCGCATTGTCTCCGGCCGGCCCTCCGTGGGCCATGGACGTCGCGTGATCCTCCTCCCCGGGCCTCGCCTCCGCTAGTGCTATCTCCTCCACGGTGAGCTCCGCCTCCGGTTGTGGCGACGGCGTCCTCTCCTCGGCCATTGCTCATCCTCCTCACCGTGCGTAGTGCTTCACGGGCATGGGAGTGGAAGAAGTTGGGTTGGAGTGGGGGAGCCTTTGGCTTTGGGCTCTCCTTGGTGGTGAGGGCTCGGTTGGTCTTCCCCTCCTCCGTCGGTTACGGTGGGGGAGGAGGACGATACTTGTATCGGGTTATCGGTACCCTAAGCTCTGGGTCGTTACAGTTGGTATCAAAGCGGCGTTGGGGAATCGTGTAAGGAATTAAAATTACATGTGATTGTCTAGAACAAGTCTAGTCGAGTCGTCTGTTGCTGGCTTAGGATATTTTTCGTGATTATTAATGTGTTTTCCATTGTAGTATGTTTTAAATGATGCCCCGTAAAAGAAGAGCTTCTGTTCCCCTGGAAGAGAGTGACAGTGTTCCGCCTCCTGTCGTGCCTGCTCCTCCCACGATTGTGCCAGTCCCTGCTCCTGCCATGCCAGCTCCACAAGATGACTTACCCAGTGGCCATGGTAGAGCACTCAAGGAATTTTTGCTATTCCACCTGTCGACTTATGAAGGTCAGTCAGATCCGGATGCTGTCAAGATTTGGATCGAGGTGACTGAGCGTGTGTTTCGATCGATGGAATGCGCGGAGGACGAGAAGGTCATGCTTGCTACTTTTCAGCTTTAGGGTGCAGCATTGATGTGGTGGAGTTCAGAGTGGGAAGTCGCTTTCTGTTCCCGACCACTTCGTCAGATCACTTGGGCAGAGTTCGTGACTACCTTTGAGCGCACCTTCAGTCCGGCCTATCTTTGCATGGATAAGATGCACCAATTCCTAGATCTGGTGCAGGGTGAAATGACTGTGCTGCAGTATCGGAACAAATTCATCGAGTTAGGTCGGTACGCGTAGCATATTATTACTGATGAGGCCTTAAAGACCGAGTAGTTTCTTCGAGGTTTGTGAGCCGAATTGAGAGTGCCACTTCTTGCTACCCGTGTCACTGTCATGGACGATGCATATCAGGCAGTAGTCACGGTTGAGCTCGATTTGGCGAGATCTGCAGGGTTCTCGCAGTTCAGTGTTGCTCAGTCAGTTGTGCCATTCCAACAGTCTTTTCAGTCGTCAGCACCTGGCGTTCCATCCGTTGTGCCTACTTCTGGTTGTCCTTCGAGGCCGATGTTTAGAAAATTCAAGAAGTGTTTCAACCGTCAAGCGTCTTCGGGTTTTGTGCAGCAGCAATCGGCATTTTCTGATTCAATTCAGCAGGTTGTCTCCCCTTTCCAGCAGCGCCATGAGTTTCCTGTGAGTCAGCTGAGACCATGTTCGAGGTGTGGTGGCAGCCATCCTAGTGTACCATATTCCTTACCGGTGGCTTGTTATCGCTGTGATCAGTCGGGTCACGTTGTTCGAGATTACCCGATGAAGTCCGTGCCGGCACAGTTCTCACAGGTTGCCCAGTCGCAGCAGTCTCCATTCCATCTTCCTACACCACCTCTGCCTCGTCTGATCTGTCAGACGAGCGCATAATAAACTTGTCACACGTGTGACTGGCACGCCTAATTAATAAACCAAATAAACCAACAAAGAGAACCCGATCTCTTGAGTGCTAAGATTTCCGGTCCCCACAATTCCCCCCGAGTATGACATCATTTTCTCATCGGTGGGAGATGAGATCATGAGTTATCCTTCTGGTGGGATTATGATCCCAGTGACCTCCTTCCAAGCGGGCTTTTGCATTCCAATCCATCCTTTCATCGCATCTGTCCTCTATTGCTATGGATGACATCCCGGGGAGATAACCCCCAATTATTATAGCATCCTCTATGGATTTGTCTATCCTTGCCATAGAGCATCGGTGGAACCAAGTGTCGATCTGTTTCGACATTTGTTCCTCCTTCAGAGTTGTCTGGTCGACACCTATTTTGCCTACTTCAAGGCTCGTACCCATCGGCACTTCATCAAGGTTTCCCGTACCGCGTCCAACCGCAAGGGCTGGGCGGAGGGGTACGTGTACCGTATCAAGTCGGAAGACTAGGAGGAGGCCTCCGATAGGTGGATGCGCAGAGGCTCTCGCCGCACCGGGCATGATGGCGAGCCTCCTCTTAGGATGGAGGGCCACTAGAAGTTGAAGGAAATTGAGCAGTATCCTCTCATCGATGTGGATTTCATCCTGACTCTAGCGCTGCTCCGGGAGCTGAGATTGTGTCCTACGTTGCCATAGGGTACTGGCTTTGTTCTTCATTGGATTGCCCTGGTTGTGAGGGCGCTTGACTGATTCAATTCCCCTTTTAGGGGTGGCTGAAGTACAAGGCTGGACCTACGTGATCATCAAGTAGCTGCAGAACGTCCCCCGCCCGGTGGATCATGTAGCTCCAAGGACCAGTCAAGTGTCCGTCGTCGCCCCCCAAGCCGAAGTTGCGTTTGCCCTGGGGAGGTTGCAGTACCCATTTCTGGTCGACCTTCCTTTGGTGGGCTCACCGGTGGCTTCTGTGGTGAGTGGGGGTCTTGGTCCTCAGAGGGGCTCTCCTGGAGGAGTCGTTAGTTCGGTGGGTGGAGAGTCTGACATGGCCGGTGCTAGTCACGTCGTCTTGACCGACGATGATCTGGCAACATTGGACACCCAGCGCCAAGTGAGGAAGAGAGTGAGGACTTCTACTTGTTGTCCTCCTGGTTTTGATGATGTCAATCATGATGTGATTATTTCATTTGGTTATTTGACACATGGTACTGTGGATAGCACCTGTTTACAATAGCATTGCAGGATAAAGAAGCTAAATGGACTAAGGCAGCGTGGACGCTCCCATGTAGCAGAGTTCTTCAAAAATAAAATTCTCAGAGTCAGAACTTACCTGAGATGAGGATGGATCACTAGATTGTTCTGGACGGTCGGCCATGAGGCAGTCATGCCTTTGTTCTTCTTCCTTCTCGTGGATGTTGATCAGTCTGTCCAAAATCTCCTTGGCTGAGCTGTAGCTAGAGACAAATGGAAATGCATTGATATCTACAGCAGTTTTTAACAAGTTTAAAGCTATGAGATTGTTAGACTATATGGACTTGTCATGATCAATCCACTTTGCTTTGTCCTCAGGCAGACTAGAAGGACCAACTTGCATAATCTTCCCAACCACTCATGGAAATTAGAACCAGTAAAAATTGGAGGGGAAAACATGAAAATCTAATTGACAAAAGAACTCATGATTTCAAAATCACTGGGATCCTTCTCTGAAAATCGTTAGATCTGGGTATGATAGAGCTGGGCTCTGATACCAATTGTTAGGTCCCATGGGTGCAACTGGATCTAGAAGGGGGGGTTGAATAGATCTTGATTAAAATGCTTTATACCTAATTAAAGCTTAGTTCACACTAAACCAGTTACTAGATGAAGTACAGTCCGGTCTGAAGCAAGGTGGAACACAAGAGTTCCTAGATGTTGTGCAGAAATGGATTCATGCAAGCCCTTACGGGATATGAGCACGACACACTGAACAAGTTATGACTAGCCCCAAGTCTGTGAAGAAAACAAGTGCTTGCGTGCAAGTGTTCAGTAAATAACTAGAGTATGCAAAAGCAACTTGGAGTTGAACGCATAAGATACTGAAATCAAGACGGTGTGAGTGCAAGTCTATGAAGATGCTTGGCATCCTGTGAATGGGGGAAAGAGGAAATAGATCAATCACATAAGGCACATCCCACTGCACGAGGACTTTTAAGGTGGTTCGATTGCAAACCTATAACCTATGTCCACCCCTCACCAAATCGATGAGGGTTTTCCACACGAGGACGAAGTCCTTAACACACACGAGGATGACGCCCCCCCTCCCACACACACACGGGGACAAGTCCCACACACAAATACACAAACAAAGAAAAATAAGTTGTAGGTGCAGCAAAAACACTTCCGATCTCTCACAAGAGCACTAGACACACACACTATTAAACAAATGTGGATTCAAAATAAAGAAAGCAAGAAGCAAAGCACAACATCAACTGAGGCTTTAGGTATCTACAGGTTTGATCTCACACAAGGCCTCTCCTTTCTTCTTCTCTCTTTTCTCTTACTGGATTGGACTAGGACGGCCAGTGCGAGGCTGCTCACCTTCCCTTTTATTCTTACTCATAGATTGCGTTGTATGAATGCACAGCGAAAGCGTGTGGGCTAATTTCGTTGTCCTAAGATTCTGGCTAGTCGAGAGAATTATCTTCCTCGATGTGACTTCATCTTGGCTTCCTGTGCCTTGATGTCATCTATTACTGTGCTATTGCTGGAGTCCTTCTGGTGTTGGAATTGGCATTTGTGAGTATTGGGGAATCTATCAGCATTCCTGCTGATTGAGTACCCTTTGCTCTATATTTTCTTACTTGGGTGTTGTGTCCTCGAGGCATTATCGTGGTCCTTGAGATCCATTCCTCGAGATCATCATTTTCTTGTTATCATAGGTCTTTTCTTGGTGAGCTACTCGATGCATGACTCGTCCCCTGTAGCCGTGTGTTCAGTTGTCATTGTGCCTTGATGTGACCTAGCTTGCAGTTGTGTTTCGTGATTTTGTATTCTGTACGGAGTCGGGATCCTGCAGGTGCTGCCATTGTTGTTGGTTTAAGTGCTATTTCTCTATGATTTTACGTGTCTGTCTTAGCATTCTATGGCCCGTGATCTTGTCAGTTAGCTTTGTTGTACTCTACTCTCCTAGTAGAGTTAGCTTGCGACTCGATCGAATGTAATATCTGAGTGAGGATTGACTTGATTATGTTTGTGGTCCGGTGCTGTTGTCGTTGGTGTCCTGTGTGCCAGGTGTTTCTGTCACCATTAGCACTGGAGCAGATAATGTTGTCGAGCTGTCAGCTGTGAGGATTATATTTCCTTGTTTAAGCTGATGCTTGCCATACCAGTCATTTTGTTTCTCGATATCTGTTATCGTGGCATGGTCATGTCTCTTTCCTTGTGAGACATAAGCGACGTTGCCTTGTTCGGAGATGTTGGACTTGTGTTCACTTGTGTTGTGCTCAGTCTTGAGCGTGTGCTTGTGATTATGGTGTGACTGTGTTTCTCTGAGCAGTGTTTCTCGTGATTCGTGTTAGTATCGTTAGGTTGTTCTTCCCTTCTTCTCCATTGCTAGTCCTTAAATTTAGAGGATGAAATTTCTTAAAGGAGGGGAGGATGTAATACCCCGGATCCTTAATGGGTCTTCTCGAATCTTTATTAGGTATTTCGGATCCTTATTGGAGAGTTTCGGATCACTTTTGTAAGTCCTAAGTTGAGTTTTACGATTCGTGTGAGTTTTTCTCTCGTACTAGTTACGGAACCCTGCGGTGAGTTTATTTTTCAATTCATCAACTCGCAGACGATATATTTGCGATGTACTCTTCACGAGGATCGTTTCGGCTATTTTTACATATTTTTCTGGATTAGTATATTTTTGACGTAATTTATGGATTTCACTTCACCCATATCCACCATTACCCCCCTGGTCAACCCATATTCCCACGAAACTCCCTTGTCCACCCTATCAGTCCTAGATCTGTGAACCAGCACACTCCAAGTTCGCCAGCGGCCAGCCCAGATCATTTAAATTTCCAGGACCAGCCTGGGATCGTATCTCTTTGAGAGCTCTTTCCAACGCTGCTAGTCTCGCATCATTTCGACGTCAGGGTTGATCGCAGCGTCTGTTCTCGCCGGGTCGCACGCAGTAGAATAGCAACGCCGGCTCGTGGACAGCACTCGACGACCCACCCCGACACGGCCGTCTTGCCTTCCGCGAGGCCAACCAGTGTGCCGCCACCCTGGAGATTGCCCATCCAGGAGTCACCACCATAGCAGCGTCCATCTCGGCTTCCCCGTCCCGCCGACCAGGACGTGGGCCCCACGAGTACTCGCACTTGCCACCGTCAAAGCGGCCCCAAGTGCTGCCTGTCAACCCGAGCGTGTTATTCCCGTGTCCCACATGTAGCCCTTTACCTCCCTGCGTGGAGTGGGCAGAAATAATAACATCTGTAATTAATGTTATTTGTTGTACTTGGAGTACGAGTTCGGCCAGGGTCATCTTCCCCACGCCCGAAGCGTGGAGGTACACTCGCACCCTCCCCACTTTAGTTATTTACTTTCCTAGTATTGAATCTTGACGTCGCTGCTCGTGAGCATGTTAGGCCCCTAGTGTGCTTGAGTTAGACACCGCTATGAGTTGAGAGTGCGAGACCCATCCCGTGACTCAGTCCGAGCACGAGAGTGAGTCGACCACCCAAGACTCAATGCCGATTTCTCAACCGTGCAGATCGACTCGTTTCCCTCGCCAGGGACGACCGTGAGCGAGTGCTTCTTGTTTGGGGCATGTTTGTCTCTTCAAGAGTCATGTTAGGTGCTGACTTGCTTGTATTGTTGCTGGTCGCGTCATCCAACAAGTCGTGTCATCCAGTAGAAGTCCAAGGATCACGTCCACAACATCGAGTCTCATTGACGTCCCGCATCACCTGTGTGCCCACTGACCCCAATAAGAGCACGGCGTGAACAAGTGGAACAAATACTGGGCGAGCAGGTTGCCAACATGAGGAGCAAGGTGACCAAGCATTACTTAGTCCGATGGAAGGGTCGACCCCGTTCCAACGAGGATTGTGAGTCCGGGCCGGACCACTTGCTCTCCACTCGACGGAGTCAAGTTCTCCCCACCCCGGGAGAATTGATGGGGATATCGAGACTCGACACGCGACGACGAAGGACCCGGCACGGCACTAGCGGATCATCTAGCACATTTTGCCCCTATAGAGGTGCGTTACAGTCATGTTGTAGGCCGTGATGGCCGTTGTTCTGTTCGGTGTCTATTCGTGAGTTGGTCTTTCTTAGGTTTGTGTTCTAGGGCGGTGTCTATGTGTCGGTAATTTCTGGATCGATCGGTTTAGGTGACTGGATGCAGTCTTTTCCCTAACTGCGATAGTTCCCTAACGGCTCAATCTAGAACTGCCAGTGTCCTTATCTCTGGTTGCATAGCGGCTGTCCCTTGACTACCGGGGTCACCTAGCGGTTGAGTGGTGGTTCGCTTTGCCTAGAGGGTCATCTTCTCTGCTTGTATATTGTTGTGTGTGTCTCTATGTGTGTCATGTCTGGTTCTGGTCAACTCGGTGAGACCAGAGGTTGACAGGCGACCTTGTCTGTGTCTCGGCGATTCTATCTAGCTCGAGACAATGTTCTGGATGCCTCGGGGTACTGTCCTACCCCGATAGTGTGTCCAGGTGTGCTGAGGGTTCTTGGTCTCCCCTCGGGTCTCCGTGAGTCAGTTTCTGCAGAGTGCTGTTTTCTCTAGCTTAGGTTTAGACCGATTGGCGGCTTGTTCCGCTATTAGTGACGATCTTGCTTTTGAGTCGTCTGACTCGAGGATCGTTACGTGAGTAGGTCTAGCTGCCTTGTCCTGAGTCTGTCGGTAGTTTTTTTGTGCTGCCATTGATGCTTTGGAGTGCGGGTGACAGTGCTTGGTTAGCCTATCTGTACTTCAACACTTGTGCTTTGGAGTCCGTGTTTAGTGAGCCTCCACTAGTCGTAGCCTTACGGTACGCTTCGGCATGACGGCTCTTGTAGCGGGGCACTTTCCCAGTTTATAGTTTGCAAGCTAGTTTCATCGACCCCCAGTCCAACCATATCGTCCTTCGAATGGGGAATACTAGCTAGAGGCCTGGCTTAGGCAGGGGGCCAGTGTATGCACATGTGGTCAGGGGCTTTGGACTTACATCGTTGGATGTGACCTTGACTAGTCACTCGCAATATGGTACTGTTCTGGTTCTAGCAGTGTCTTGGTCTCAGCCTAGTCGTTGCAGTAAGGTACGCGGATAAGACACTAGTAGGCACAGCATAAGACATCAGTGGATGCAGCTAGCTATTCTTCTGGTGGTGAGGTACTCTAGTCACGTGGCACATGACTCTCGGCTTTTCTTGTGCGTCTTGACCTTTCTGGGCTAGCCTTCTCTTGGCTTTTCCCAAGGTTAGTGTCTGTCACCTGCACGATGTTCCGATCATGTGTAGGGCAGTGTGCATGATGCGGTAGTCATGTTGTCTGTTGTCTGTCATCTGTCTAGCAAGGTGTGTCGGGCTGATGGGCACAAGGTGTGGAACTCCACGCGGGTCTCCCATCAAAAGGTACGTAGTGGCATGAACTCAAACTAGAGAGTTATATTTATTCAGTCAAAATACAAGCTGTCAAAAACAGGCGAGTCACTCTCACGTGGCCAATGTACAAGCGTATGGAAAATAAAATGTGTCCGACCACGGCGACGTGCAACTCTAGCACCTCGTCCTTCCAGTGCTATCATCGTTAGGTCATCTGCCAGTAAACACGATATCTCCATGAGCAGACACCTCGGATCCCTGTTGTTCCGCGGGAGCAGACCAACTAGGGATGTCGCTGGCAAGAAGATCTACAATAGGAAAGAAGAGTGGAGGTCCCGTTCATCCTTGATTGACGGGAGGCAGTGGAGCAACGAAGCCAGCAGCAGCCAGACAATTGGCCATGCTTGCAAACTGGCAACGGGAAGCAGGTTGCCCCACTTGCCCTTGTCGACGGGGGGCAATGAAGCAACAAAATCGACATCGGCTAGCCGACTGGCCATGCTTGCAAACTAACCTGAGGGGGCCGATCACCCCGTAGGCCATTGTCAACAATTGGCAGAGGGACACTGAGACCAACGCCACCCGACTAGCAGACCAAGTCTGCAAGTCGGCAAAAGGAGGATGACTTCTGCGCCTTCTACCACCTCTGCCCGCAAGAAGAAGGATGCTCCCTCCGGCAAAGGGGAATGTCTCATCACGCACCTGCAGGGCAAGAGACGCTAGGGAAGACTCTCACATGCCACGAAGATAAGGGAAGGTTGGGGAAAGAAAAATCTCATTCAAAAGTAGAGGGGAAGAATACAAGGTAACCTCCCGTCCCCTCAAGGATGAAACCTATCCGGCTCAAGAAGCAGAACCCCTCTGCCAGTGTACAAGCGGTTGACCTTCTCCAAGGCCTCCTGCCATCCATCCAGGTATCTGACCCTATATTGTTCGAAGGTGGGACCATTCACTCTCGGCTCCGGCCACGGCCGCCACAGTCTTGGCGGAGGCTCCCTCCGAAGGATTAGGGGCTGACGACGAACCTGCAGTGATTCGTCGTCTGACGAGGTACCAGACTCCCCCGACGCCATCTCACAAGGGTGACTCCTCCAAGGTCCCTACACAAAGGGGCCGAGGGGAGGTCGCTACTTATAGGGGGAGGAGAAGTCCCCAGAAGGCCAGAGGACTCTCACTGTCTCTCTTCAATTCTGAGAAATCGAAGGGACGGATCCCGAAAGTTGCACCCGCTCAGAGTTAACTCTCGAAAGCACCGTTCTGAATCCCCAGGAGGTTCCATAGCGAGCACGGGGAAAGGAGATGCACGGCAAAGATTCAGGCTTACGAGGAAAGGAAAATCTTCTATTTCAAGATCAAAGGCTTACAAAGGAACGGGCAGCTGTCCCAACAGAACAAGGAAGGTACAAAAAGAAGAAACAAGGGGGCGCCCCCTCAAGGGTCCGCCCAACAGCAACATCACATGACCCGGCCTCCTCAGACTCACGTGTCGCATCGGCTACATGGGAAGGTGGATCCTCGGCTGGGCCCCCCGCGCACACCTCCGTCGCTGAAGTGGCAGTAGGTACACGCTCGACGGAGCTCGACCCAGGCGCCTGATCCTCGGTCTCGGCCTCCTTGTCACCAGGCTCCTCCTCGCCATCTCTGGCCTCTGGGCCATAAGGTGTCGAGGAAGGAGGAAGGGAAGTTGCTGGGATGCCAAGGTTCCCCGCTGTAGCCGTGACGGCAGCCGTCCAGCCTTCCCGGAAGTCACGATCACGAGCCGGCCCGAAGAACCTCAAGGCCACCTCGGTCAACTCGGCTCGATAGGCCAGGGACAAATGGAAGTGCTCCACTGCCTCTTCTTCAGCAGTGGACATCATCGAGCGCAGTTTAGCAAGCTGCACCCCTACCTCCCGAGCTCGGACTTTGGCTGCTTGAACCTGTGCCCTCAGCGTGGCCGCATGAGCTTCAGCCGTCTCAACCGAAACCCGAAAGAGGTCACAGTCCCACTCCAGCCCGGTGAGCGCCCGCTCCACCTGACTTAGTTGTTCCTGAAGTCCGGCAACCTTAGCCTAGGCCACCTTCTGGCGCTCCTCGAGCACCTCACAGTTGGCTGCCAAATCGGTCTACACAGCATGGCTGGCGTCCAGCTCTCGAGCGAGATTACCGAAATGATGCCTCCACAAATCGAAGGCTCTGGTGACTGCACACACGCTCTGCACGGCCAGATCCGTCAACTCCTTCTCAGCCCCAGGACCAAACACCCTGATGCTCTCGTACCATTTGATGCTCTGGTTCAAGAGATCCACTACCATCGTGAACCCCGTGCGCCCAACTGTAGCCTCCTTAGGCGGAAAATGTTGGACCCGCTGGGGGAACTCAAACGACGGGGGGCAAGCTGCCTCATCAGCAATGGGGGCTTTGCTCTTATCTTGCTTCTCTCCCACAGGAGCAGGCACGAGGGGAGAAAGGATGGACTCCTCGACTGACGGTGGCGGTGGGACCTCAGGAAGAGGAGACACCTCATACGACGGCGGTGGAACCCGACTTCGAGCCGAAACAGAAACCATGTTCCTCTTCTTCGAGTGACGCTGGCTATCCAGCTTCGCCAACTCATCCACGGTTAATGGAACACCATTACCACCGGTCATTGTGGGCTCTCCTTCAGCAGCGCTGGCGGCCCCCATGGAGATATCCCTCTGAGTACTCGACCCGCCACTGACTGAAGGCGCCGCCGATGGACTCACCAGAGGAATGCCTGCGGGGACTAGATATTGGAGGCGCCCCAGAGCAAATGCAATCTCGGCATGGGAAGCAACAACGGTCACTTGACCAGCTCCCGGCTCGACATGATCTATGGGGCGAGGAGCGCACTGCGGCAACTCAACAATCTCATACCGCAGCTCTGACGACCCGTGAGCCCTTGCCAAGGCAACATGAGAAGCATTAACTCAATTTGCAACAAGCGAGTCCAAAAGAAAATCAATGATAATACCCTGAGGTAGTGGGGGGGCTCATTCCCAACTCCCGAAGCACCGCCGGAGTCAGCTCAAAATCGGCATTGTAAAGGGGGAAGCGGCGAAGAGCCTTTATCTTCTTAGCCTCCTCCGGGGCCGCTGAGGGATGCCTGTCAACCCACACAGGATGGGAACCTACAGACCGCCAAGGACCGCGAGCACCCACCCTGGTAATGTATACATAACACTCCGCCTAATGCTTGAGGTTGGAGGCAGCCTCGGAGACACTAACGAGGAGTTGACCAGGCCTAGCCTTGAAGTAGGCGAAGGCGGTATCAGAAGGACAGTTCTGGAGACAATAGAATCGTTGGAAGAGGTAAACAGTCGGCTCCACCGAAGCTTTCTTTCACACAAAGACAAAACCACAAAGAATGTGGTAGGAATTATGGGAGAGATCCCCTGGATGCCAGTCGTAGTGGTGAAGGACTAAATCGATGAAGGGATGAATCGGAAGACAGAATCGCACCTGGAAAGAAGCTATGAAGACTCTGCTCCCGCCGGGAGGTAGACTCAGCATATCATCATCCACGGTCGAAAAGACAATGTCAAATTTCAGAGGGATCTGGAAAGCTTCCCGCAGCCCGCAAAAGCAAAGTTTACATTATCAGAGTGTTATAACTATACAGTAGTCCAGAAGTACAGAGTACAAGCCCAATATTATACAATAACCAAAAGAGTACAAGTACACGGGACATACCCCGGAGTGGACCACGCTGGCACTACGGCTGACCACCAAAACCACGCGGGAAACTTGGAGACTGCTGCGCCTCACCTGAAAGTCAAAGGGTGAGTCTCATTTTATTGACTCAGTAGGGGTCCCGCAGATCCCTACCTCGCAGCTAAAAGTGCAAGGGAAGCAGTTAATCACAAGAATAACTAATAAAGAAAGTTGTGTAGGAATATCAATTAAAGAAAATAGCTAACTATGAAGGCTAGAGAATCTCATGCTAATAAAAGGAAACATATAATTAAACACGAGAATCATTCGTTCACCATTAGAGTTAACTTTCCACAGACCAAGTGACAAGAGAAAGAACAACCACTAGAAGCAAGACCATACGCGTCCACTGACGACTTACACCGCGTCTCAGGTGTCTCCCACTCGCCTCGAACACGGTAACTGAGACACCGTAACAGTAACCAAGGATAATGACTAGTCAGGGTCACGCTCGTCAGCGCAAGTCCACGCCCCTGACCACGTGTGCACACACAAGCTCAATGCCTTGAGTCAGACCTCTAGCTAGTCCCCCCCCAGTTGGATACTACTGCAAAGCAAGGGAGCTCACAGGAACTAGCCTAAAAATCGTACACCGGGACTGTCCTGCCACCTCTCCTCGGTGGGTCGACTCTAAGGGTCGTCGGGCTACGGCTAGTGGATCAGTCACATAGGAAAGGGAAACCTACTCAAAATGAGGAAATAAAGCATGCTATAAGTCAGCGAAAAATGCAAAACTATTATTGGTTTAATGTTATATGCAAGACTAGATGACACAAATGGCAGGATTGGGTCTGTCAGGATCGCACAGGCCACTCAGGGCGCGTTCCCCCATTAACGCGGTGGAAGTTATTACCGTGTTAGTCATTGACGCGGTGGTTTGCTTGGTCGTGTCTTTGACCGCCTTCGAAAAAACCCATTAAGTGTGGATCGCGGTGCCATGATACGCCGCGATAATGCATATCGCGGTACCTACCTATAGCGCGTTCTTGAGAGAATGCGGGGGTTACTTGTACCGCGTTTTACACGGCATTTCGGCCCTATTCTAACCGGCCTTAAACCCCTCCCAATCGACTCAAATCGATGGGAATACATTTGTACAACCTATTTTACCCTGTCATATGGCATTTCTACACATTTTAAACTCCAAAAACATAAAATACAATGCCCATGATAATCTTGAAGATTATGAACAGCCCGAGATTCAGCCCATTGAGCTGAAAGAATATGTCCCCTGGAAGGAGTTCGAGTCCCTCAAGCTGGTCTCCGAAGCGGAAGCCCAAGCAGAACAAGAGTCTCCATTGTGGGGCAAATTCCCTCAAGAGCAGCCACCAGTTGCTGCAGAAAAGAAGAAGAAAAAGAGAAGACCCAGAAGCAAGAAGAAAAAAGAGGTCATCGTCGCCTGTAACACCCTCTCGGCGCTATTTGACACTGCCCTCTCTCTGGAGAAAGAAGATGAAGAAGCATCCTGTGATCCGTCGGAGGCGAATCAGGTTGAAACATCCACCTCCCAGCATGCCACCCAATCATAGAAGAAATGGGGATGCTCTCCTCAAGACAACCGTAACATCATGCTAAGGGGCGAGCAGTCATGCCAAGTCCTCAAACCCAAGGTTTGAGGTACCGAGATCCCCACACCGTCGGGTCTTTATCTCGAGAAGCCGAAGAGTCAGGGCGCTCCTTCATTCTCTAAGTTCCTTCGGGCCCGCACAGAAAAGCAGGTGCACCCGCAAGGACCCCGGCCAACCAAGGGAGCCAGCAGCCTCCTGGCCCCTCCCGCCAACAATCCTTCGGCCCTACCAGGAGCGGTCCCATCCCAGTCTGCAAAAGAATTTGACGGCATCCCTAACCTTGCCGGATTCATGAAGGAAAAGGAGGAAGCCCAGTAGGCCCCACCGGCTCAGGTGGCGGCACCAGATCTGGCAGAGGAGTCACCTTCTGATCCAGTGCCCCAGGCCCAGGCTGGGGGCAGATGCGGCAAGGTCGAAGAGATGAAGCTGCCCAAGGTTTGGGCTGCTGACCAAATAGTTAGGCATCTCAAGAAGATGCCAACCCAGTTCACCGTCTGGGAGATGCTATCCCTGGATGAAGAAACACGACAAGCCATCGTTGCCGCACTCCAGACGCTAGCACACCTTGAAGCCTGCTTGGTGGAGATATCCCCGGAGGTGGCCGTAGCCTTCACAGAAGATGACATGCTCTTGCCCACCTGCAGTCATAACAGGATGCTCTACATGAAGGGGCAGCTAAACGGATAGCCTATCAACAGGGTCCTGATCGACCCAGGAGCGGCAGTCAACATACTCCCTTATCGGGTGTACCAGAAGCATTATTTTGATGTGCACCTGGTCGAAGTGAAGAACGTCAAGATTGCTGGCTTTAACTAGAAATGTGAGGTGCCCATGGGGGTTGCTGATGCGGGACGACTATGAGACTCGATATGTGGACACGAACCTATGACCTAGACGAAAGGACACGACTCACTAGACGTGCGGAATTCATACAAAGCACTGGAGAAGATGAAAGGTAGAATGACACCTGCTATCCCGGCCAAAGTGTCGAAGAATACGCCAGCCCCCAGGCCGGCCAAATCCAAGCAAGTCTGGATCCCCAAGGGAGCCTAGATTTTCCCACCTGTCCAAGCAGGACCCAGTACCTTCTGCCCTCCAAGGGCACGACAAGAAGAGAGGGTCAAGATAGCGACCCCCATTTACCAATTAGCACTTGCAACACTGGCACTACCGAAAGACACCCGCCGCCAACACCAGAGGCGCCGTCACCAAGCCGCCCGCACAAGGCCATCAGTTTACATTCCTGACGCCATTGTCGGCACGCTAGCGCCGGCTTCTCCCCCTGATCAAGACTGGGAGGAGTGGAGCAAGCCATGAGAAACTATCTGTGCGGCCCAGGAAGCACTCCTTTGGGTCGCCAGAGATTACCGGGGGCAGTAGCCTCCACTTTTGAGGAAGAAGAAGCCCGGCCTATACCCAGTGCCGAGTCGAGGAACCACTCGAAGGAGGGACATCAATCCCCTGTGCGGGAGGAAGCAAGGCCCCGGAGGTCAGTCTTTAACAGACTGGTTTTTTCGAGCAGGCCATCAAGGAAGACGGCAAGAAGAGGCAACAACCTAAGGGTCTACACCTACAACATGGCAGGAGTGTTCGGGCGGTATGGAGCCCTACTTACCGAACCCGAAGAAGTGGCTAGGCTTGTCGCAAGACCAGGCCCACTCACAAGAAGAGGGAGAGCTGCGAGCGAGACGGCACAAGTTCACGCTGAAGAGGCTACCAATGAAGAACCCTCCACAGCCTTGGTCACCAATGTTATTACTACCAGAGGCACTAGTGGCAGAGCGTCCACATTATCTGAGGAGACTCTGACCGAAGAAGGGGGGGGGGTACTCCTGGCCTCCCCGTGAGTGACCCCGCTATGTTACACATGATGCAGCAGTATCAACGGGAGATTGAACTATTGAAGAAGTAACTCGCCGAAAGAAGTGCTCAGTCTTCAACATCTGGGCAGACTGCAACCTTACCCGAAACCCCTGGGGGCAATGGTCAGGCCTCAAAGGCGTCTCCACAGGTGACAATACATCCACCAATGCCCGGCTACACTGGGGGCATCCCCCTACAACATACACACCATGCAACACCGGCCTCGCTGCCGACCTTGCCCTTCCAAGGGTCTACTATTACTCCACGGCGACAGCGCTGATGACGCCGTTGGCTCGATCGGCCCACTTCTATCCGAGCCCGGCTGACCTAGTGGTAGTAAGTCAGCTGATGCTTGAACAGATGATAGATGGATGGGATGACTTGGGATTGACTGCTCAATGCATGAAGGGTTCATGGGGCGATCGAACTACACGCCACACAGTGGGATTGAAGTGGACTAGGGTTGGCCGTTCAATCATCACCACTAAACTATTTATAGGGACTGCATGGTCAGGAGTGTGCCGTGCTAAGGGCTAAACGGCCCATTGTGGACCTTCCAACGGTCTTAAGCGGTCTGGAGTGGACCACGCACTACAGGATGGTCTCTGGGGATCCGTGCCATTACCGTAGTGATGGGAACGATTTGTCCAGACTGGAAACCCCTCTAGGTCGACTCGAAATGACGGGAAATAAAATTCTAACTAACCTGCCAAGCCCACACGACAGTTCTACAACTATACATGCCATCAAAACTTAAAGACGATGCCCATGGAATCAATTTCAAAAAATTAGTCTAAAATATACTAACATGGTATATTACACGAAAAATGAGAAAAATGGCGTCGGATGGCGACGCATGGGGTACCATCGCAATCCTAACGAAGTGAGGAAACCATCCCCCTACCTATTGCACGACGAGGCTGGCGTTCTGGTGCAGAACTGTCGAATGCAGTCATGCCGATCTCTCGCCCATCCTTGCCTCCCCGCTTCGCGAACCGAGGGAAGGTGGGCGTGTGGACGTGTAAAATTGCACGTCCGCGTGTCCCGACCAATCCAGCATCAACAATAACTTCAACCAAAGAAACTGCGAAAAGGACGGGCCATCCGGACTCTCCGAACAAACAACACGCTGCAGTGAAGCCACCTCCAGAGTCATGACAGTGAAGAGAAACCAACCCCCGGGTAGCTCACCATCTATGTGCCCCGAAGAAAGTCAAATAAACCACAACTTGTGCACGAAATGGGCTCAAGGCCGGTCTTCAACGGCACGCTTCTTCCGCCCTTCGACGACATGCCCATGCATCCCGTTCGTCGACACACCCTAAATGCCTCTCAACGGCATGGTCTACTTCTTCAGCGGCATGCTCTCCCCATGACCTGTCCGGCAGGGAGGATCTCACACCACTCCCATATGGATTCTTGGCGCGCAGCGGGACAGCTGATGTGGCAACATGAGAGGGAGGCACGCAAGCTACTCCTCTGTCAATGGGGTCGAGGGGAAGTCAAATCCCCATCAATGCACCCTCTTTCCCGCCTCCACTGGCTTGCCCACGTTGCCGTGCCATTGGGGTATAAAAATCCCTTCTTCTCCGACAAAAAATAGAGAGAGCAATACACACAGAAGACACACAGAGAGAAGAGGAGAAGAAGCAGAAGAGGAAGAAGAGAAGAAGAAGAACCGAGTCTTGCGACTCAAGGACCGTTGGGTTATTAGGTCTAGAGGGCTGTCCAGAGTATGGTGGCCTCGAGCCACCTATTACTTCGTGTTACTCGCAATGGGTGCATGCATGATTTTCTGAGTCCACATTCCGTGACCCATCCACTAGTCGTAGCTTCCACGGCACACATGTGTCGGCCCACCAGGAGCACTGGTGTGGCATACCCGAGTTAGACGGTGAGTAGGCTGGTTACCGTAGGGCCCCCGCGTACCGCCGAGTCTGGGCTGGTGGGGGAAATACCAGCTAGAGGACAGGCCTAGGGCGTATGGTCAGAGTGTGCACACGAGGCTGAGAGTTCAGACCCGTGCTGACGAGCGCGACCTCAGCTAGTTCTTGTTTTGTGATACTTCTGGTTACTGTGTGTGTCCTTGTCTCCGCCTGGGATGTGGTAGCTGGACACTTGTGACGCGGTGTAAGACGTCAGGGGACACATCCGGTCGTTCTTCTAGTAGGTAATGCTCCTGTCACGTGACGTGAGTTGTCATGTCCGGGGTTTTCGTTCTCATCTGCGAGATGAGGTCTCGGGTGTTGTTTTCTGGAGTGTTCTCGTAACCGAAGTCTGGGGTTCCGGTGAGCGTCACCGAGGGTTCTCCCTAGTCGGCGTAGAGTTCACGATAGCGAGGTCGTGATCGTGTTTTCGGACCGTGTGGTTTCAGCTTGGACCCTTCAGAGAGGGCAGGCGTCGCGTCGTTTCCTAGTAGCATGGGTAGGACGGTTCGCGTCTGGTAGTCTCTCGATCGTGGAATCGAGAGATCGGGTGCGTGACTTGGTTGTCCCCCGACGGGAGACCAGGTCGTGTTTTTCTGTTGCCGGTAGGAGTAGCTGTAGTGCCGAGTTTTGACTGGCCACCAGTTTACTGTTCCTGTCGTTACTGTTGTTCCTTCTGCGGCTAGCGTAGCTTTCCTTTCCGTCGTTATTTTCTCGGTTGGGGTTCCGCGGGATCCCTGCTGAGCCAGTGATAGGAGGGTCACCCCTGATTTTCGGGTGCGGTGGTTCTTCCTCGAGGTTCAAGGGAGCGGCGTGGAGGTTCCTAGTTGCCAGCCTGTCGGGCCGAGTGTTTACTTGACGTGTGGTACATTTTACTACTTTAGACTGTATTTTCTATTGGACTGGACTCTATTGTAGTTAGATTATTTATTTCTGTTATTATATCTGTTGTTCTGCTTTATTTCTTATTTCTATGTACACCACATCTGTAACGTCCCAGAGTATACAATACCGATAACCCGATACTAGGTATCGAATTACCGCCATTCTGCACTGAGAGCCCACTTGGGTTGAGTGTGGGGTGGATGTAGGCTTGCGCCGAACCACCTAAAAGCTTCTTGTGTCTCGTGTGATTGCTTTGTGTTCATCTATTGCCTGCCTTACTGTAATGTGCATGCGCCCTTGCCTCAACCGAGCTCGTTCGATCATATAGAATCAATTCTTGCTCTTTTCATTCACACTCCTCCATATGTTGATCTCCTTTCTGCTGTAGATAGCCTTTCTATTCCGCACCTTGTATCTGCTGTAGCTTTATTTTGAAGGGGTAAAGATTTTTGAAGGTTGATCTATTCATCCCCCCTCTAGATCTTAGTGTTCATCTAGCATTCCATTTGTGGTGTCTTAGCATACCACCGAGTCTCTCACTGACCTTCCGTCTAAGCAAGGTTTGTTGATTCCAACATTTCATCAAATTAACATCAATATATAGCCCTGGGTCTGGGCCTCTTGTTCGTCTACCATCTGATCTACCCTCACCCCAAACCTTCTATCAGGGTAGGGCCCGTTGACTTCGGTAGAACGTCGGGTCCACATTTGCACCCATTTTACATTCTGCCCTTGGCTTAGGCCACTTGCCTCTGCCAAGTTCATTGACTTCGAAAAGATATCATGTCAACATTTATACCCATTTTATATTCTACCCTTGGCTTAGGCCTCATGCCTCTGCCAGGTTCGTTGCCTTCGACAGGACGTCGGGTCAATATTTATACCTATTTTATATTTTGTCCTTGGCTTAGGTCTCACATCTCTACCAGGTTCGTTGGCTTCGGTAGGACGTCGAGTTGACACCCATTTTATACTCTGCCCTTGGTTTAGGCCTCACGCCTCTGTCAAGTTCTTTAGCTCTAGCAAGGTGTCGAGTCAACACCTATTCTATATTCTGCCCTTGGCTAAGGCGTCACACCTCTGCCAAGTTCGTTGGCTTCAACATGACGTCGGGTCAATATTTATATCCTATATTCCTTCCTTGGATTAGACCCCACGTTGTCGCCAAGTTAGTTTACTTTGGCAGTCTGTCAAGTCAACAACCATATTCTGCCCTAGCCCAGACCCTGCGTCTCTCCCAGGTTGGTTGGTTTTGACATAATGCCGGATCAACAACAATGCACTATTTTTGGACCTCGTCTTAGACATACCCTCTAAGCAGGGTTTGTTGACTCCAGCATCCCGTCAGGTTAACGTTTATATTCCACCTTTGGTTTGGACCTTTCGTATGACCAGAGAACAAAAGGCTCCTTTTTACCTTTGGCTCGGGTCTTCTGTCTGACCATAGAACAAAAATGCCCTTTTACCTCTGGCTCGGACCTTTCGTCTAGAGGGAGGTACCGTTGGATTGGTCGCGTCGCGAGGATCGCGTTGGCGCCCATCTTCCCTCGATCCGCGGAGCGTGGAGTCGAGTCTGGCTAGGAGGGGCCGCGTCACCCTCTCGTCGGATCGACATCGAATCATCGGTTTCGTCGTGGTCCAGGTAGGGGGATAGATTCCTTGCCTCCTTAGGACACCGCTGGTACCACATGCGCCGTAGTTTGACGCCCTTTACCTCATTTTTCGTGCATATCCCCGTTTAGTTCATTTTTAGCCTTTAATGCTTGAAATCATCTCCATGGGCTTTGTCTTTCAATTCTAGTGGCATGCTTAAGTGTTGGATGATGGTATGGCGTGGTAGGTTAGTTATAATCGTGTTTTCCCGCGTCCCCCGTCGATTTCGGTTGATCGGGAGGGGGTTTCGATTCCGAACTCCGGAGTCGTGAAACCCAGGTGACATAACGCACCTGCCCCAGTGCATTATAGTCATTTGGCGCGCCTGTAGAGGTGCATTATATCCCCTCGTGACGGACTCCTCTAGGTCCGTTATTGTCCGTTAACGCCCCAGTATGGGTGCATTGTGTCATGCGTGAACTATGAGTTTTCTGTGAAATTTCGAGTTCGGGTGCCTTTAACGTGCCTCATCTAGTGCGCTATAGCCCCTGTCTATTGTGTTAAAGGTTTGTTGCCTCTAACGCCCTCGTCCCTGTGCGTCATATCCCCTATTTAACTGTGGATTCTGATCATTCTGGTGAGCATAACGGGCCATCAGTGGCGCATTACGTTACTATAACGACCCGCCCTTGGTGCGTTATAGCCCTGGTTTATTATGTTGTGTGCCTGTTGACTTTAACGCCCCTGATCCCGTGTGTTATAGTCCTATAGCGCGCCTGCCCTAGTGCGTTATAGTCCCGGTTGACTATGGATTTGTATGAGTTCTGTTAAGCATAGCGGTCCCATCTTGGTCCGTTATGGTATGTAACGGGGTGGTCTTAGTCCGTTATATACCTGGAGATTTCAAAAGCATGTTTATGTAATTTCTAATGTATTTCATGTTTCATATGCACCATGCTTAAAGTATTTTATACACTGTTGCATTATTTTACATCCCAAAAGAGCAGTTTTCTCTTTCCTTGTGATGGAACCACTAGTCGTAGCCCGATGACGTCTGTGTCAGCCCACCTAGGAGAGGTGGCGGGGTATTCCCATTGTACGGTTTGTAAGATAGTTTCCATGGGCCCTCTTGCATAGTCAGTAGCGTCCTACTGGGAGGAAAAACTAGCTAGAGGCCTAGCTCAAGGCGATGGGTCAGTGTGTGCACA
>JANBPO010005374.1:0-15527 GCA_024336825.1 Amorphophallus titanum | reverse complement strand
CTTGGTGGCAGGAGGAGTAGGCAGCGTGTCCCCCTCTCCGTTTGACACCTCAGGTGGGCCACTGCGTGCCACGAATCCATAGGGGGGTGGCATGAGATTTGTTCTGCCGGAGGTGTCGTTGGAAGACCCGTGTCGTCGAAAGGGTTGGGCATACCGCTGAACAACCCAATGGAGGCTTGTTGTCGAAGGCGCGTATGGGCATGCCGTTGAAGGGCGTTGGAAGCATGCCGCTAAAGGGCGTTTGGCGGTGTGCCACTTGGGACCTTGAAGGCGTGCCGATGAAGGTGCACGGGTGTATTGATGAAGGGGCGTGCTGTTGAAGGCAACGTGCCATTGAAGGCCTAGCTAGGGTGTGTCGCTGAAGGCACGAAGGTGTGCCGTTGAGCAGGAGCGGGGGTGTGCCGCTGAGGGCCACTGCGACCGTGTCGGTGAAGGTGCACGGGGGCGTGCCGGCGAAGAGTTCGTTGGGGTGTGCCATTGAATAGGCGCAGGGGCATACCGGCGAAGGCCACAGGGGCGTGCCGTTGAAGCATGTGCTGGGCATGTCGCTGAATGACCCCGCAGGCATGCCGTTGAAGGCTGGCAAGGCGTGCTGTTGAACGGGATTTGGACCCATTTTGAGTCCGATTGATGATCCACTTAATTCTCTTCGAGGTCCATGAATTGTGAGCCTCCCGGGGGTTGGTTTCTCTTCGCTGTCGTGACTCCGAGAGTGGGAAAAAGTAAGATAAAATAAAATTTTAAATATAAATAGTAACATAAACCCTTAGGGCCTCTTTGATAGGGGAATAGGAGAGGGTAACCCCGCTCGTTCTGTGCTATTCGATTTGGTAGCGATTTCTCCGTATTCTCCGGTGCTCGGGTTAGGCGTCTCGGGTTCCGTGGCAACTCGGGTTAACGTAATCCACCGACTAGGTGGAATACTCTTTAACCCCACTGTGTTGAGCAAGGTATTTGCTTCTTCTCGTCCTCCTCCGAACCCTACCCTCTGCCTCTCTCTCATGTCTCCCTCCTCCGCGTCCGGCACATTCGACCCTCGTCCGGCCTGCAACGCACGCTCCCCCGTCGCCTGTCTCTTCCCTGCTCGCCGCCTTTGCTGTCACTGCCCCGATCTGGCCGTTTTGGCCTCGCCGCCATGGTAGTCGTCTGTTGCAGGCTGCGCCCCCACGCTCTGGTCTTTCCACGAGCAGGCTGTCAACGACCGCCATTACTACTCGGGCACCTCCTCGGTTCTAAAACCCTCTGCACTCTTGCGTCGAATCACCTCTGCAATCTTCTCTACTCGCCCGGATCGTGTGGCTGGGGTTGGCGCGTTCGTGCGGTGCTGTCATGATCCACCTCCGCACGTCCGACTTCATCATTGTCCTGATGCTCGCTGCCGTTGCTGGGGCCTGGTTTGTGACCGGGAGCTTTTAATGCAAGCGCTTCCCGAAACCATCCAACGCGAGCGGGCAGGGCATTGGTCCAGGGCCAGCCGGGCAGTCGCTCTGTCATTTCCGGCCACCATCCATGCACGTCAGAAAGGCCACGCTGGTATTGCGTTTCGTGGTCTTTCTCGCGGGCATGTTGTCTGCGGCGTGGTTCAGATGGATCACGTAGTCAAAGCCTGCCGACTTTCTTACCGGCTGGGTTTGACGTTTCTCCTCCCTGTTGACTGGCGCCGGTTCGTCCGGCGTCCTTTTCCCCATTCCCATTGGTCCCGTTATTCCTCCTCCCTGGTGGTGACCAATCGCGGGGTGAGCAGCAGTTCCAGAGCGCTCCCCCGTGTCCATTCCGCTAACGGCCCGCGTCCTACCGCGTCCGTTCGCAATCGCCTGCCGCATCAGCGTTCTGTAAATCACACTGCTGACCGGCTCCATCATCTCTCACGCCTTTCCTATGCACCTTCATTCGATGGTTCAAAAACTATCGAGAAGGCATTCCGAGATGGGCGAATTTCGTTCGGAGGACAGCAAATTGTCTTCCCTGGCTGAAATGCAATCTCTGGTTCACCAGACCGCCGACTTCACGGCTGGCTCCGGCAACTGGAAAGACCGGGTGCAGGCGGCGGCGCGCGCACTTGGCTTCGGATGGTCCCGCACAAAGGACCTCTACTACCAAGACGCCCGCCGTATCGATGCGGAGGAGATGGATCGTGCCAGAACGGTTGTCCGAAAGCTCAAGGATGAGCAGCGCCGGCGCGAGGCCGCCCGGCATATCGCATGGCTCAACAGCACCCTCGACCATGCGGTTTCGAGCGGTGCGGACGTGGATCGGTCGGACCTTGCTGCGGTTCAGCGCGTCCTCGCTCGAATTGGCGCATCGCATAGCGCCTTGGGAGATACCGAGCCCGCCTTCACCGACGCCGACGAAAACGCCGACCAGTCACGCGGCTGGGGCCGCTGAGAACAAGGGAGAATGACGATGAAACGAGTTGGATTTCTGGGCATGGCTGCTGCTGCAATGGCTCTCGGCATCGGCGGTGCGATGCGGGCTTTCGACAGCGAGCTTCCTGCCTTTTCAGGCGCCGCCCCTGTTTACGCCAGCGTTGTTGCCCGCCGCGACGGGCTCGGTCGGCGTGTGAAGCCCAAGCGGCATCCTAAGCACAATGCGAACCGAGAGTTTTCTCAGCGCTTCTCCGACTGACTTATGGAACGTAAGAGCCCTATGAGCCGAGGAGTTTTAGGGGAGGTTATGACCTCTTTGTGGGTTCTTTATGGCACAAGACTCTTGATTTTCGTTATCCTCTTGATTCCCCTGCATATAAAGGGCACGTAATGGTTGCATAGATAAACTTTCATCAATCAGCCCGAGCATGGGGCCTTGGCTCAAGGGGGTCTCCCGGGCGATAGGTGCTAGGCTCGGGTGGGGTGCAAGGTCATGAAGGGACTTTCTCGATCGATCTGACACTCAGACTTTCGAACCCGTAGGTCGCCTAGGAAGTGCTTGATCCAAGTGGGTTATTGGGCTTGAAGTTAGTGGGCCTTAAGAGGGGCTGTCACTCTAAGGAATTGAGTCTCGTTCGGTCTGGCGAGGCCTTGTTGGGCCGTTCCTTTTTGGGCGGTAGAATTCCCCCTCTCCACTTGTCGCCCTCCTACTCCTGAGCCAAGGTTAGGCTCAGTCGAGTAGTGTTTGGGGAAGACGTTGGTGGCTCGAATTGGATGGGGACTTTCTTTGATAGGGGTCACTTAATGTGGTTGTCCTGGGGATATGCATGTAATGATGATAATTCTTGTCAATTGATGATTAGAGTCCCCCTTTTTTAAAGACTGGAATGTCGCGCCGCTTCCCACCGGGGGTTTATAAGCATAGCACTTGCTATTGTTCCAATCTTCCATCGCTTAGGGTTTTTCTTTTCGCCATCCTTGTGATTGCAAGAGGCTCATGCGTCGCGAGGGTGACTCAGAAGAGCGAAGAGTCACGAAGGAGGTGGATGGGTCCCAGGTAGAGGCGGCTGGTGCTGGGGCGCCTATCGAGGCTAAGGGGGCACAGGGTGGCGTAACCTGGTCCAAGTCGATCGAGGTTGATGGGTCACGAGGTGAGGTGACCCCATCCCAGCAGACCGAGGCTGCAAAGGTGCGGGGTGAGGCAGTTCAATCTGAGTCAGGCGGTTGGCCCCTAGAAGTGTAAGTACTGGGGGGGATGCCCTGATCCCGGTTGTCCCAGAGAGGACTATCCCTCCTGCGGCGGGTGCCTTCGCCGTCCGAGCCTCCCTGTACTGTAGGTTCCACTCTGCGATGTCGGAGGCAATTCAAGGAGGTCTTGGGTGCAGCCCCCCTTCCATGCTTCTGGAGCGAGTCATGGATGGCGGCTTGATTCTGGCCCAACTGGGGGTCGAGATGACCGATTTGTTTCCTCAGGTGGACTCGGAGAGGGAGTCTCTGTCCTGGGCCCACGATGTATCCGACTGAAAGATCGAACGCTTGACTCTCGACCTTGAGGACCTTTAGCGGGAGGTGGCCTCGCATAAGGGGCAAGCAGAGTCAAGCCAAAAGGAGGCTTGGGTATTGCCCGAGCAGCTGGTTCAAGCTTGTTATATGATCGAGCTGAAGGATAGGCTCCTGGACGCGGAGCACAAGGTTCAGGCCGAGCACGATGAGTAGTGGAAGGCCGAGCCTGAGGAGCTCGAGAGCCGAGTCTGGGAGGCCGAGGGCGCGCGAGCCGAAGCTGAGAAGAGGCAGTCCAATGCAGAGCGGAGGGCAACCGAGCTTGAGAAGAAGGTGGAACTGGCAGGAGTGGAGGCGCTCAAGTAATACAAATGCTCAGAGGGTTATCAGGCGGCGCTCCAGAAGGCTGCCTTGTCTTACTACGAGCCAGGCTACCATCCGGGTCTGCGGAAGGGGTTCTCTCAAGGCTTCCACCGAGTGACTTCTCTGGCCCAGGAGCAAGTGACGGAATAGCTTGAGTTTCCTTGCAGGCAACGTTACGACTCAGACGAGGATGTCACCGATTCTTCTTCCCCGGTGTTGAGTGAAGGTGGAAGTCGGGATGCCTCCGTCTCGTCCGAGCGACCGCCGACTCCGGCGATTTCGGGAGGGCACGCGGTCGAGATAGTTCCCACACAGGTGGGGTCAGTGTCTGGAGTAGCCATCACCGAAGGTGCTGGCGGTAGGTCGCCTTGTGTCGAGGATCCTTTGTCTGTCGAGCTTCATGATGGGCCCGAGGCCTGATGTACCTTTCTACTTTATTATGGCCATGTAAAAACTTTCCTTGTATATATGAAGATGACAGTATTAAATGTAGAATTGGCTACTTCTTACTACCTTTTATGTGATTTGACTATCATACTTGTAGTTGTTGGAAAGGCAGTGATTTTTTCTGAGGATATCTTGCGTGTCGATTGGTCAGGAAACTGGCATGGCGCTAGCGCCTATCCATCTTCCCAGGCTTTGAATGACTTGCCACTTCGCATGTTTTGCGTTGAGGGCATCGTCCAGGATGGCGAAGCGTTGGGCTTGATACTTCAATCTCTGAGCTTCCTGAGGGTCAGAGGGCTCCTGAGAGTCTCAGAGCCAGGATACATAAGGGGTCCACCAGTCACTCAGGGTTGTCGGGTCAACAATCATGAGCTTGGATTCAATGCTCGGTCGTTCAAGCTCTTCGAGGAAGACCGACCGTGTACCTTCAGGGCCAAGGGAGGAGGCCAGAAGAGAGAGGGCGTCCGCCCGAGAGTTTTCCTCCCGAGCTGTTCGGACTACCTCAAAACTCTCAAATAGTTGGGCCAATCCTCAAACCATTGGAAGATACTTGATCATCGATGTCTCCCGAGTTTTGTAATCACCGTTGACCTGGCTAGCGACCAGCTGGCAGTCAGTGTGGATCCTGGCTCGTTCAGCTCCTAGTCGTTGTGCCATCCTGGCCCCCGAAATAGGGGCCTCGTACTCTGAGGCATTATTAGACGCCGAGAAGTTGAACTTCAAGGCATACTGAAGCTCTACTCCTTCAGGTGAATTGAGGAGGACACCAGCACCACTTCCAGCTGAGTTGGATGACCCATCGACGACCAAGTCCCAGATAGGTCCGTGTGCGGATGAAGATGCTTCCTCGATCGGGAGGATGCTCTCCGCGATGAAGTCTGTGAGGGCCTATCCATTGATGGCCGCGTAGGGGCGATAAGGGATATCGTAGGCCCCGAGCATGATGGCCCATTTGACGAGGCACCTCGAGGCTTCAGGATGAGAGGGGTCTTCTTTAGGGGTTCATCGGTCAACATGATGATAGAGTGTCCTTGGATATAAGGTCGGAGGTGCTTGGCCAAGGTTACCAATGCTAGCACGAGTTTATTGGTTGCAGGGTACCTTGTTTCAGCCTCGTTGAGCACCTTGCTGGTGTAGTAGATCGGCCTCTCGACTCCCACGACGTTTTGGACCAAGATCGAGCTTACGGCGGAGGGAGTCGCTGAGAGATAGAGGTGTAGCGCTTCACCCGGGACCGGCTTTGATAACACCGGGGGCGAGGCTAGGACTTCCTTGAGATCTTCAAATGCCTTTTGACATTCCTCATCCCAGGCGAATGTGGCAGCTGCCATTTTAGGCCCCCTCAATAATTTGAAGAAGGGTAGACATCATTCGGCCGCCTGGGATAGGAAATGATTGAGCACCGCGATGCGCCCGGTAAGGCGCTGGACATCCTTAACATAGGTGGGTGGCCACATGTTCAAGATGGCCTAAACCTTGTCAAGGTTGGCCTCAATCTCGTGTTGAGTCACCAAGAAACCTAAAAATTTCTCGGACCTAACTCTGAAGGCGCATTTCCATGACCCTTCAACTTCTCCTATAAAAGCCCCTTAGAAGCTCAAGGGGTGGGGCAGGCAATCACAGATAAACATAAGGCAAGCAAGCAAGCAGCGCAGTCAACAACAGGCACAGCAAGCAAGGAGACTTGAATGTGCGCTTGGCTTGTGAATCGGCTCACATACGCCAAGGGTATGTCGCTCGTACTCCCCTCATACGATGTTTAGCCATGACATGCAAGTCATTTCCACTACATGTAAGGCGTTATGATGACGACCAACACTCCCTTACCTCAGGATTGCCCACGTGTGCCCGTTTACGACAACCACGCACGCGCCATGATGTCACACCTCCCGCCGCCATGAGGTCGTGCCCGACTGCTCGACCCGAGCTGCGTCCGGCCCTCGCCCAGCCACCAGCTAGTACCTTCTCCAGTCACCTAGTGTAGTACTCCCTCAGAAAATCAGGCATAGCCCTTGCCTCGAGGAGAGCCTCTGTAAAACATGCGGATGTCCGCCTTATCACGCATTGACCTGGGGAACGACCTCTTTGTCAGAAATGCCCCACGGCTTGCGCCAGTTGTACCTTGGCCACTATTGCCCATTTGTAAAGCCCATGTGACTCTTTTAAATTATATTACCTCCTCTGAATGGACGTCCCCACATCCCCGTTCGGGTCCCTATCTTGTCCCACACTACTCTGCTCCTCTGACCTCAACAGACATCTCCCGGTTAAATGCGAACCCATAGTGCGAAGTGCCCCCTGCTCTCCACCCATGACTTCAGATATATACAGACTTCTCTTCAGCATAGAACAAAGGTGTTCAGATTCAAGCCGATGTAAATAGATAGTAGTTGATGGGGAAAGACATCCAGTACACGACTCCCCACAATCGCCTGCGCACTCACACCTACGGAACCTCCCTTCTTTCCACGTGTTGCCCGTTTCCTGAGCCCACGTGCCGTGCCCTGGTGGCACATCTCCAGTTAAACCTTGGTTCCATAGGTGATTGTCGAGAAATCGACTAGCATGCCTGCACCCCAGCTATGTTTCCCTAAAAATCAGGGGACCTCTCGTGCCACTCGACCCTCCCTCGGCTTTCTGTAAGAGGCGAGTGTCCGATACCGCCTTGAGGAGGATACGGCCATAGGAAGGGATACCTGAAGTTTGCTAGTACCGACATCTCCCCTATCGCCTTATCCCACCCCTCAGTCTGATCACCAAATACACACCGTGCCTAGGGCCGGTCGATCCTGAGGGCACTACCCCCGAGGGTTTCAGACCCACAACCCGACGCGCATGAACAAAACTATGGCACACCCGATGGGACGTCTCCCGCCTTCCTTCTTTTTGCTGAAGAGAAAGCTTGTGCTAGCCCTGAAGTCCTGGTGTCCTTTTCCTGTCCTTGCAGGAGAGGCAAAAGAGAGCACTTGTTCGCACTTTCCAGCAGCTTCCGGTTCGCGCTTCAGCCGTCGGACCGCAAACAAGGACCGCTCACGGCCGTCGCCTCCGCAGCATCTAGCACTCCAACAACCATGGCAGCCGTCACCTACGGTCCCATCGTCATCGCCACCCATGCGCGGGTGGGCTACTTAGCGATGCCTATCGCTTTCGGCAGCTTCGCCCCAGTCGTCGGATCACCCTACTTTCTGGGTGTGGTCCTCGTGGCTGCTCCATGGCCCCCCAGCCTCTGTGCTCACCAGCGCAACTGACACGCCACACCAGCCCCCAGCCTCAACAATTTGCTCGAGTGTCAGGCTCGGGTCTTCCACCACCGGCCCCCGCCGGGGCCCCGGACCGGTTCCTGCTCGGGCAAGCGCCAGCCCCTGGGCCCAATTTCGACCGACTTCCAATGTGGGCCTCGCGCCCCAACCTTCGGTCTCCACTGCAACGGTTCGCTCGGACCTTCAACCCCGAGCTCCAGTTAAGCCGGCATCTGGCACGGGTCTCTACCCCAGGATGCCCGGCTCCCCAGCATTCCACTCGGGCGCTCAGTCCCGAGCTCCAGTCGAGCCAGCTCCCCGCACGGGTCTCCCGACCCGGCGTCAAGGCTTCCCAGCACTCCGTTCGGGCCTCTCGACCCGAACCTCTAAAGAACCGTCGTTCAACCCGGGTTTTCAACACCTAGTTCGAGGCTCCCCAGCAACCAGACCAGGCGTACAACCCCGGGATCCCTCAAGGCCGGTTCCCAGCGTGGACTCTCCGCACCAGGCCCCGGGCCTCTCAGCCTCATTACGGGACTCTGTCCCCTACTCATCAGTGGCGCCGACTCCCAGCACAGGTCTTCCTCTATGGGACGCGACAACTCCGATGTTGGGTGTGGGTCCCCTGTCCCACTATCCTGTCCTGCCGGCACTTGTTACAGGCTCACAGCCTTGGGTCGTCGGCATCCCAGCACTTCCAGCAATATTGGCCTCCGGTGCAAGAGCGTCGTCTCGAGCGTCGGCGACGCTTCTATCGGCCCTGGCGAAAGCTTACACCCGCGTCTCCCAGCTACTGGCTTCCACTACAGACCTCATGTCTTGGGGGCTAGTCCCAGTGTTCTCAGCTGACGGTCTTATGCCGCTAGCAGCTATGGGCCGAGTTTTCTCAGTCTACCATCTCGGAGCGGGATCTTCCTCAGCTCCCCAGAAAAAGCGTCGCCATGGCCGTAAAGGTAGGCAATTCGCCACTACAACCAGTAACTTCGGCAAGACCATCCTTGTCGGTGATTTGCGGATTCGCCTCATTGGGGATGACCCAATCATACCCCAAGAATGGATCGTCCCTACGGTTCCCACCGCTAACCACTTCAGCCTTCTGCGATAAACGCGTGAGGACAAAGCGGAACTCAGAAAAGCAGGTGCCCCGACAACGGCCCGAAGGCACCTGCGCCAGCCCGATGTACGAGCTCCCAAGTCTCTCTGGAAAAGCAACGACAAGGGAGACCAGCAACCCAACTTGAGAAGGATCTGGGTCACCCTGGAAGAAGCTCAAGCCGTTCATAGGGCATGTCTTAGGAACCCCCTTCGGGCGCTCAGACGCGGAGTCAAGCAAGACACGCCCGATGCCACAACGGCGTCGCTTGACGGCGCTCAGTCAGCCAACGCCTCTCGTCTAGGTAGGCGGAGGCAAAGACGGGCTCATTCCGGGCCTCACCAGCATCTGGCCCCGAGTCCTCCTCAGGGTGACACTGCGACGGAGGCTCCTCTGCGACGTACCTCGGTCTTTGATAGGCTGGGGGCACCCGTCCGCCCTAAGGGGCATTCCCAGAAGAAGCGGACGGTCTAGCTCCTCAACGACGCCGTCAGAGTGCTCGCGTGTTACACCACCGGACACCAGCTCGAGACTCAGTCCGACGATCTGGACCAGCCAATAGCCCAGCTCAGGAGGCCTCGTCACCAGACTCAGTCGCCGGCTCCTGTCGGCCATGTCGGCACTTCCGCCGGACCTCAAACATCGAGACGAGCAGAAGAAGTCCCCGCTGAGGACCGTGCTACCCCTCTCAATGCGGAGCTGATCAACAATGATCCTCCACCAAATGAAGTCCAAGCAGTGACTCTCGAGACCCTCATGAAGGAGAACCAACATTTGAAGGCCCTCCTGCAAGACCTTCTGCAGGAACGCGACCTTCACCCTCAGCCGCCTGCCAGGCCTCCGGCCGAGGCACCAGCCCCGCCAACTGGGCCCAACGGCGCCAACACCTCAGTTGCGGCTGTCAGAACTCCTACAGCGACTGGGTTCAGCGCGCCCCTGGCGGTAGCCCAACCACGACCATCCAACACTCCAGTGCCAGAGAATCTTATGGCACAGCGCCAGATGATCGAGCTGATCGTCGAGACCAAGCTCGCCCAGTTTGGGGAAGGGGTCACAACCATAGATCTCTACAGCGTCCCCTACCTGCTAGACCACTGGTTAAAGCTCCCTCCGGAGTACGCCAAGCCGCCGAAGCTGCAAAAGTTCGACGGACAGGGGTCTCCGCATGAGCATTTGGCCTACTACATTACGGCCATGGGCGAGCTCGCGTTGGATGAGTCATATCTCCTCCGCTATTTCGCCACCTCACTTACGGGAACGGCCTTCCAATGGTATTCCCGCCTAAAGCCCAACTCAGTCATCCACTAGGCGGACCTCCAGAAGAAGTTCCTCGACCGTTTCCAAACGGTCGAGCAAAAGATCTCTCTAGTTGAGCTTTGCTCTCTCCGACAGAAGAAGGGCGAAAGCGCCCTCGACTTCATCAAGAAATGGCGAGACCTCAGCATGAGGTGTGTCAACCTGCCAGTCCAAGAGGACGCCATCACCATATGTCGCCGAGGTTTGGCGGTCGAGGTCAGTGAAAAACTACTCGGTACCAACATCAAAGGTTTCGACCAGCTCAATTCGGCAGTCGTCGAGATAGAAATGTTCTTCGCCGATAACCCGAGCTACACCTCAGCAAAGGGTAAACAGACGCGAGAACGCCAACCCGGCAAAGAGGTGAACATCATTGGGTTTACCCCTACCGTCAAAGCCAGCAAGGAGGCCGGAACAAGTGGCTCTGACAAGAAGCCAGCAGACAAGCCAGTCGTGCCCTCTTTCTCGGAGCGTATGAAAACACCCTTCTCCTTCAAGAAGGAACATATGAAGATGCTCTTCGACCTCTGTATGGCCCAGAAGATCGTCGAGTTGCTCGAAGTCTGCAAGCCGGACGAGGCCCAGAAAATTGACGATCCCAGCTATTGCCCGTATCATCGCATGCTGGGTCATCCAATTGAAGATTGTTACGTCTTCAAGACTCAGGCACAGAAGCTAATCCGAGACGGCCTTGTTCAAATGAAAAGTGGTCTCGTTGATCCCCCACAACCACACGCGTGGTCCAAACCAGTCAAAGCAGCACGTGTGGTTCACTACTCAGCTAATGTGATCCACATGATGGCTACACTTTCTCTCTCTGATGTCGAAATAGAGGAGCCCAGTACCGGCCAAGGCGAGCGCTCGCTCTGGTATCCGGGTTGGAGGCCCTGGGATGATCACAGACCTCTTTCCTTCCCCAAGGAGAGGACCCAGCGGCTTTCTGACATCCTCGTCGAAGGGGGGCAAATCTTGCCCCGCAACTCGCCTGCAGACTACACTCACTGGGGCTTCAGTCATCCCCAGTACTGCCCTTTCCACGCCAGAATCTGCCACGCGATTGAGTCCTGCGAGGAAGTCCAGTACCTTATCCAAGAACAAATCCAGTGACAGCAGATCAATGTTGAGGGGAACTCCACGGCACTCATCAGACTTCGGCAAGCCGTCAAGGAAACCCGGAGCATCGCCAGAAATGCACTAGAGCAGCCAAATCCTCCCCAGGAAAATGGGCACGGGCTACCTTACCAGCATACCCTAGAATGGCTCGAGTTTTGGACCGACAATTGGGAAGCTCTCGAGCGACTGCGGAGACGCAGGGAACAGGATGCCTGTCAAGAGACGGGGCCAAGTAACTTCTCGGCCAACGTCATCCATCCTCCAGCTCCTCCGGCCTCTCCTGACTCCCTGATGTCACCAGCCGGCCTCTGCTACCTCGGCCGCACAATGGCGGCCTTGGAAAGAGCTGGAGTCTCTCCCTTTCTCCAGAGAAGGCACTGCCAGGCTCCTCCGAGTCCTTCTTGGGCGAGAGAATGTCCTGGTGGGTGAGACGACGATGGGCTCTTCAAGCTCCTCTCACTCTCTCCCTACCTTACCTCCGTCTCCGGCACCCGGGGACATGAAGGGGAAGCAAAAGCAGGGTGAGGTCCCAGCCCGACCAGGCCATGCTCTCTCAGCGGGCGAGCCATCGGGTCCTTCTCGCTTGTCCTGTAACCCAGCCCGGCTTGCGAGAGCTACATCTTCAGAGTCTTCAGCTACACTGGTTCGTGAGGCGGGGTTGCCACCACAAGGGCCATCCGGAGTGCGGAATCAAGACAACTATTGGGGGTAGCAATGCCCCAGGGCACCGTCGGGCGCCGCTCGACCCTACTGCCAGCTAGACCATAAAGGCAAGGCCAGGAAGCAGGATGTCAAGCACGCTCCCCAGGCCGCTTCTCAGCAAAGGCTCCAGCCACCGCAGGTAAGACATCAAACCGCGCATACGTCTTCGGATGCCGGCCTCAGTACACCAGCTCAGCGGGAGATACCTCCCTCGCCACCGCGGCTAAGGCATCAAACCGCACACGCGTCTTCGGACGCCAGCACCAGTCTACCAGCCTCTTGTAGACCTCTACAGCCACCACGGGTAAGGCATCAAACTGCGCATATGTCTTCGGACGTCGGCCCCAGTACACCAACTCAGCGGGAGATACCTCCCTCGCCACCGCGGCTAAGGCATCAAACCGCGCACACGTCTTCGGACGCCAGCACCAGTCTACCAACCTCTTGTAGACCTCTACAGCCACCGCGGGTAAGGCATCAAACCGAGCATACGTCTTCGGATGCCGGTCCCAGTACACCAGCTCAGCAGGAGATACCTCCCTCGCCACCGCGGCTAAGGCCTCAAACCGTGCACATGTCTTCGGACGCCAGCACCAGTCTACCAGCCTCTCGTAGACCACTACAGCCACCGCGGCTAAGGCATCAAACCGCGCATACGCCTTTGGACGCCAGCCCCAGCATTCCGGCCTACCAGGAGCTACCACCCGAGGTCATCGAGTAGGCAATCAATGCCACCTTCCAAATACAACAATCGAAAGGTGCCTGGATTGAGATCCGGGCAAGGAGAAGCCGCTGGCCTCGCCCTGCCAAGGCATCAGCTAGGCGATATCCCCATGGGGATCTGTCAGCTCCAGTTCCAGTACCTCCTCCTCCCACTCCCCTGGAGGTGGCCATCGCCAAGAAACAAGAGAAGAATAGGAGGAAGAACCTCAAGAGGCGGCTCAAGAAGCAGGCCGAGTAGGCAGCCGCCTTGCAATCTCCAGCAGAGCTTACGCTTCTCCAGAGGCTACAGCGGTTCATCAGCAGCTTGGAGGAATACATCCCTCCTCGTCCTATCGGCCCTATCCCACTCGATAGCTACATCCCGTGGGAAGAAATGCAAAAACGAGTTCGCCTCAAAAATTGGGTCCAGTAAATGATCCAGAAAGTCAAGAACGGCGAAACGCGCCTCGTCCCAGAAGAACTCTCTTTATTCTACAATGACAAAGAGATCACGGCAGAACAGCTAGAAGAAATGCTTTGTGGCTGCTCCTGCAACATGGTGGCCATCCCACCTCCAAACAACATCAACCCCTCCCGACGAGGCGAGCCGGTGGCCTCCCAAACCAGACAAATAACCACCACCCCGCTGGGGCTACAGCCGACTCTAGAACACATAGGCCGCGGCCGGGGTTGTGGCCGCGGACGCGGTAAGGGTCGCGGGAGGATCCCCGAGCTACCTCTTCACCCATCTACTTTCGACCTTGAGCGGGTCATCCTCTTCTGAGGAGAACAACCCGCCCCAATCCCGCCGGTGGAAAGTCAGGGGGGGGACCAGCGTCTTCGATCCCGCTGGCTCAGAGGAGACCGATGCCAGCACTCCAGTTCCGGCACCAGCTCCGACCTCTCCTGCAGCACAAGCAGGGCCGTCCGGCAAGGACGATCCCGACCTCCAGCCATCCCTGGAAGGGCCGTCCTTGGCGCCCCTCTTCCAAGCCTGTGGGTGGCCAGAGTCAGCCCGACCCTAGTGGCAAAGGCAAGGCGGTGCAGCTCCCTGACAAGGAGCAGTGCGGCAGTGTTGGTCACGGAATTTTTTAAAATATTTTTAGACGACATTTTATGAAAAATACGTTGTATGCTCTTTTTGAAAAGAAGCATTCTCTTGATACAGAGGGTGATTCTGTGGGTGCGCATCGTATCAGACGATTTAGGTTCGGGTGCTAGACTTCTCCCCACTGACCGAAGTCAGTGTTGGTTTACATCGGTCTAACGTCTGTTTGTTTAACTGTCAAAGAAGCCTCAAAGTCCTTCCCATAGGTTCAGATGTTAAGGGCACTCTCACTCGGGGCTCTCCGTTCATTCACCACCAACATATTGATTAGGTTAGGGTTAAGTCTGCTGCAATTTCTCTGCCCCTACCTGCTCTAGACCAGCCTGTGGGACCACTGGCGTGCCAAGGCCTTGCTGGCTGCTTCAAACCCTCCGACCCTCCTCCTGCCTTCCAGGCTCCCGTGGTCGTCTCCTTGGGTGACGAGTGCCCTGCCGTGGCCACTTTGCCCCTTGCTGCCGAGGAGCCCCTAGCCGCTGTTGGTGACCTGTCTGCTGTCATTGGCCTTGCGGTTGCAGCGCAGGAGGCTCCTGCTGCCTCTCCAGCCGTCGCACCACAACCTCTTGTTGTTGCTGTGCTTGGGTGTAGACGTAGCTCCCCATGTCGGTGCTTCGGTTGCGGGACACGGCCCTCCAGCCACCTTCGAGCCTGCGGTTGCCAACCTTCCCATTGGTGTTGTCGCCTGCTCCCCCGACCGTCTCGCCGCCTGTTGCCCCTCCAGCCGCCCCTCGTAAGTCCCTTGTGGCTCCTCCACCCGCCTTTGGTGCTGCTCCAACCGCCATTGCCTCTGTTGCTCCCTTGGTGCCTCCTCTGCCCGTGGTGGTTGACCCCTCTTCCTGCTCTGCTGAGCCTGTTGCCCCTTCGGCCGTCGAGGTTCAGCCACCACCCGATGCTCCACTCGCCACTGATGCTCTTGCGGTGGTCCCTGCCACCTCCCATGCGGTGCGCCAGGTGGCTCCTTCCCCTGCAGCGTCTGCTTCGTCTGAAGGTGGTGGCCAGGTGGGGGCCGAGTGCGCCTCTGGCCAGCCACCAGACCCCCCCCCCCCCCACGGTGCTTCTCCGGCCATCTCGGCTACTCTGGCGGGCCCGGCTGTTGTATTCCTCTCTCAGACAGCGGAGCGGTTGGCCTGTTTGACTGCTCTGCGCTCGTTGAGGGATGAAGTCAACGCTCTTCCTACCTTTTCTCGGTATGGGACTTCTGGCCTCCTTCGACCCTGCGTTGTTGCAGTGCCCCTGACTTTATGAGCTGAACCTCGCGATGACGTTTCTCCACCATCTGCTACCTCCGTTCAGGCTGTCGGTGGTTCCGCCTGTGACGTCCCTAGCCAACAGCCTCTCTCGATTGCCTCCCCTGATGCTCCCCGGGACTCCCATGTGCTACCGCTGTAACAAGATATCCACCCTCTAGTTCATGATGTTGTCCCTGACGAGTTTGATGATTCGGTTAATGAGCATGACTTGGAGTTTGATACTTCTTTCCAGCCCGTCCGTAGGAGCAAGAGAAAGAATCGACGCAGACCCAATCACCTCGAGTCCTACCGTCTCAGACTTTAACTGGCGATCTCTTTGATTTGGCTTTCTTGACTTTGTTTATGTTTCTT
>JANBPO010005371.1:0-34717 GCA_024336825.1 Amorphophallus titanum | reverse complement strand
GGAGCTAATACTAAGCAAGCAGGTGGAGTGGCGAACGCACGTACCTAGCCGTCCGAAGGATCGGCTCCGGTCGGAGATGATGGCGAGCCGGGGAGCATGCGCACCTGGCAGACACGCTGCGTCGGGGAGGCTTGATGTCGTTCCTGCTATTACATGCACTATGCTCCATGCAGGGAGGGGGCTCGCGGGGAGGGGAAGCAATCGTTACATTCACTACCCTCGCGCAGGAGGGCGGATCGTGGGGAGGGGTAAGCAATAGTTGCCCATGCGTCGGGCTTGGGCGTCCACTCAAGATGCTGCCAACTCCTGGACGAAGACCGAAGGATGCTGACGGACGCCTAGCAGTCTGGTGTCGAGCTTACGGCGCTGGGTGGGGGTGGCGGTCGCAGCAGCAGGCCGGCGGCGTTTTGCTCGGCTGGACTGGTCGGCGCAGAAGTGGTATGATGGCCGGTATGGGCGCTGCAGAACTCCAAACGTGGCGGGGCCAGGTCGAGGACGTTGCTAACTGGGAGGTCTACGAGCCCTCAGAATGGGGCGGCCGTCTGATCACTTCACTGGGCGTGGTTGCAGGGACAGTCGGCATCAGATTTCTGGGTGAATAGCAGGATAGGGCATCGAAGAATGGGGCAGAACTCCCAGTGCTGATCTCAGAACGTGACAAACCACTTGAGTTGGTTTTGTTTCATCAAGGGATACAACTTTGGTGAAGACAGCATGACCTGAAACTGACAGGAAAAAGGGGTGTCAGGGCCTACTTGACAGTAGCTCATCCTAGGTGAACAGGGGCTCTGGGTCTGGCACGCCTGTGGGAGATTGGACGCCGCAGACAGAGATGATGTCGAAATCAGGTGGGACCACCTCTGGTGAGTCGGCGCTTGGGAGAAGCAGAACTCCCGTGAAGAGAGCTCTGGCTGAATCATGCAGGGGACGGCTGTGGAGCTGCTACAAGATGGGGCTCAAGTTTAGACCTGAGCTTGGCGCAGTTTCACGAGAGCGGACAGTGCAAATGGTGCTGTGGTCGGATCACCGCGGGATCACTTCTGGAACGAAGCTGACTCGACGATGTACGACTCCACAAAGGGAAGCTTTGACTGGTTTGCACCGTGGATGCCGGGGTAGTCTCTTCAAGCTTGACCTCTATTGCAGGCCGGTTGCAGGGATGGCAGCGAGGTCTTCTCGATCCACGGGAGGGCGAAGTGATGTCGTGGGGGCTCCGGGATGCCGTGGAAGCGTGTAGCAGGGGAGGGCGGACCCTGGTTGCTGAGGGGGAGGGGCTGGGGCATGGGATGAAGGTGGCTAGGGTTAGGGTTAACGCTGTGCCCCTCAGCGTCGACCCTCTGGCCTTCCTGCGTTAACGCTGTGCCAACAGCGTCAAGCCTGCGTTGACGTTGTGCCCCTCAGCGTCGACCCTTTACCCTTCCTGCATCCACGCTGGAGCCCCAGCATCGACCCCTTCACGCCCTGTGTCCACACTGAAGCCCCAGCATTGACCCCCTTTAAGCCCTGCGTCCACGCTGAAGCCTCAGCATCAACCCCTTCAAGCCCCCTTGGCCCTGCGTCAATGCTAAAGCCCTCAGCGTCGACCCCTTTAAGCTCACAAGACCAAAAAGACACCCTTTAAAGCTTTAAAACCACCAGCGTAGACGCTGTGCCCCTCAGCGTCAACCCCTTTAGTGCCTGTGTCAACGCACAAGACCAAAATTAAAGCTTGAAAGCCCCTTTAGCACCCTTAGCCCATGCATCCACGCAGCGTCGCCCCTGCGTCCACGCAGCGTCGCCCCTGCGTCCACGCTGAAGCCTCAACGTTGACCCTCTGGCCTTCCTGCGTCCACGCAGAAGCCCAGTGTCGACCCCCTTTAGCTCCTCTAGCCTTCCAGCGTCAATGCTGTGCCAACAGCGTCAAGCCTGCATTGACGCTGTGCCCCTCAGCATCGACCCTCTGGCCTTCCTGCGTCCACGCAGAAGCCCAGTGTCGACCCCCTTTAGCTCCTCTAGCCTTCATGCGTCAACGCTGTGCCAACAGCGTCAAGCCTGCGTTGACGCTGTGCCCCTCAACGTCGACCCTCTCGCCTTCCTGCGTTAACGCTGTGCCAACAGCGTCAAGCCTGCGTTGACGCTGTGCCCTTCAGCGTCGACCCTTTAGCCTTCCTGCATCCACGCTGGAGCCCCAGCGTCGACCCCTTCACACCCTGCGTCCACGCTGAAGCCCCAACGTCGACCGCCTTCAAGCCCTGCATCCACGCTGAAGCCTCAGTGTCGACCCCTTCAAGCCCCCTGGGCCCTGCGTCAACGCTGAAGCCCGCAGCGTCGACCCCTTCAAGACCCTTTAGCACCCTTTAAAGCTCAGCGTCGACCATTTTAAAACTCAGCGTCGACCCTTTAGACCCTTTAGTCAGTGTCAACCCCTGCCAGTTAAAAGAATGAAATTGGCTGATATACTTTTACTTTTTATCAATGATTGAAGAAAAGAAAAAGATTGAAACTCCAAGTCTCAAATGAAATGATCGGACTGGACTCGATAGTATCTCAGATAGTATGGTAGAAGGAACTAAACTATATAATTTCTACCAAACTATCTAGTATAGTAGACTATCTAATAGTATATAATACTATATAAAATTTGTAGCCGCGGGTCTCCCACGATGGAAGAATGCTTGCACTAATATTGCTCTATTTGCTTGCAGGAAATGAAGAATGAGGGAGAGTGCACAGCTCTACTTGGAGGAGGGAGAAGAAGAAGAGGAGGACATCGTCTACATGATCATCACTACGGGTTTGCTCCAGTTCTGAAGGCATCTGCTGAAGACTTACATCCAGGCATCTCCGACGACCTTGGCTGGCTTCCACTCCGCGAGGGAATGTTCCAGCGCACCCTACTTCTCCTTGGACGGGATTTGATAGTAGATTTGAGGGGGGATCCTTCTTCTCTCATCTCTATTTGTCTATTTCAACATAGATAGTTGTTTGGGGGTTCATTGTATATCTTCTCTTTTCATTATACGTTGTGTGTGGGCGGAGTTCTATCTCCACGTGTGTGGTGTTATTGTGGGAAAAGTTTCACCGTGGTTGGTTGTGTGTAGACGGAGCTGTGACTCCGTGTGTTTGTCATGTCCGAGGTACGTTCCGCGACCGTGTGTGTGTGTGCGGTAGTGGCAGCATTTTGAGGCAAGGCCTTGTGCCGTCGTGTGTGTATTGCTACGGAAGCAACTTGTGTGTGGTTGGGGTTCATCCCCGTGTTGCTACGTAAGTAGCATGTAGTGAAGCCTCACCGGGTTCGGTGAGGGGTAGACATAGGGAGCCTATCGTGGTCCCAAACCACCTAAAAATCTTTGTGTCTCGTGTGATTGCCTATGTGATTAATCATTTCTTCTATCTCCCTTCACAGGTCCATTAAATAGATTTTTAATTCACTGTATCATTATGCACTGCTACTTCCATTATCTGTGTTAAGCGTGATTTCATTGTCTAGTTGCATTGGTAATTCGAGTGAGATCGGAAAGATCGAGAGAACGTTTTAAATCTCATGCTAGTTTAAGTTAATTAACGTTGTTTATTTTCATTCCATTGTGTGTAGTTAAGAAAGTTTTTTAAAATCTGCCATCTCGGCAAGGGGACAATTCAACCCCCCTTCTTGTCCGCCATCTCTCTAGGCCAACAATTGGTATCAAAGCTAATCTTTGATTTTTTAACGGACCTCACGGTCTAGGAGTAAAGATCTTTTTCATGATGGCTAGTGTGAATTCGATTCCTGTCTTTGATGGTTTTTATTACGCTTCATGGCTAGGAAAATTCTGTGTTTCGATTTCTAATGTTGATCCGAAGCTTATGAGACTTATCACTTATGGTCCACATGTTTTGCCCAAAAATGAGCTAAGATGGACCAATGTGCATAGAAAAATGAACTCTGACAATGTTTATGTTTTGAATTCTCTTGTTCCTGCCCAGGCTGCACCTGTTCCTATTCCGCCTGCGGAGTTACCCGGTGGTCATGGACGGGCACTGAAAGAATTCCTGCTGTTTCATCCACCAACATTCGAGGGTCAATCGGATCCCAAGGTAGCGAGGGAGTGGTTGGATGCCACCGAGTGCGTCTTCCAATGCATGGAGTGCGTCGAGGGCGAAAGGATTATGTTGGCTTCTTTTCAGCTTCAAGGTACTACACGCACGTGGTGGACCACGGAGTGGGAGGTTGCCTTCCGTTCTCGTCCGCTTCGACAGATTACATGGGCAGAGTTTGTTGCTGTATTTGAACGTGCCTATACTCCAGCCTTCCTGAAGTTAGCCAAGATGTACCAGTTTCTGGAGTTGACGCAGGGCGAGATGTCAGTGCTGCAATACTGCGACAAGTTCATTGAGTTGGGCTGGTATGCGCCCCACATTTTTACCGATGAGACCGTGAGGACTCAGCAGTTTATGCGCAGACTAAAAGCAGAATTGAGCCTGTCGTTGTTCGCTACCTGTGTAGCTGAGTTAGATTCTACGTACCAAGCCGCCGTTGCGCTCGAGTTAGAGTTGGCGAGGACTCGAGGACTTCTTCAGACTGGGATGGTTCAGCCGGCCGTGCAGCATCAGCCGCTCCACCAGTCGTCAGTTCTAGGAGCTCCTCCCACTTTCTCTGCTACCAGTGGTACTTCCTTCCTGCAATCTTAGGCAAGGGATTCTGATTTAAGAAGTCCAAGAAAAAGAAGTTCGATCAATCGGCGTTTTCTGATTCGAGTCAGCAGTCCGTTCCTTCTATTCGACCGCGTCAAGATTGTTTCACTTCTCAGCCGAGGTTGTGTTCCAAGTGTGGTGGCAGTCATCCGGGCGTGTTGTGCTCTCTGCCGATTGTTTGCTATCGCTGCGACCAGTCAGGGCACATCTCCTGAAACTGTCTGTTGACGCCGCAGATGGTGTAGTTCTCACAGACTTCCCAGCTGCAGCAGCCACAGTTTCATCTTCCTCCTCCACCTCAACCTCAACCGTTCCACCTACCAGTTCCCGCTCCTTCCCACTAGTCGTGTGGAGCTAGCCATCCGCCGATAGCCAGGGTTACTCACATCACTCGTGTGGAGGCGTTAGCGTCAAATCTGATCGAAGGTACAGTTTCGATTTATGGTCGTTCAGCGCATGTTCTTTTCGATTCAGGTGTGACCCATTCTTTTGTCTCTGAGGATTTTATTGCTCGTGTCGAAGAGCCAATGAATGAAGTTTCCTATGAGATGCTTGTGGAGTTGCCGTCTGGTAATTATATGTCCACTCCTCGTGACAAATGCTCAACTGGAGTAACAAATAACTTTACATTGGTAACAAATGAGAAGGAAGCTGAAGGTAAAGAAAAACAGAAGAAAGAGGAACTTTACATTGGTCATCAATACTCTAGGCAAAGTGAATAGTCAAAGTTAAGCTTTTGCAACTTCTGAAGTATAGTCAAATGAGTGTCAAGCCTTGGCCAACGACAATGGACACAGATAATTAAAAAAGTTTGTTAAGAACAACAGAAGAAGATTAAAGGTAACAAATACTCTCGTAAGGGTGTCAACTAAAGCTTCAGCGGTGAAAAAGTGATGACTAAAGGTGACAAATGGATTTAGAGAGATGGTTCCAGCTTTTAGTGTGAAAAGAGTCGAAGGCGACGGCTTCAGAGAATAAGGGTGAAAAATGTAATAGGAAAAATGCTAAGGCAACGGCTATTAGTCGTAAGGGTGACAAATAGATGTCTAGCGGTGACAAATAGCTGTGAAGGGTATAAATTGGGTTCACAATGGTGAATAATGGCTCAGCACATGAGACGTTCAAGCGGGAGACTTGACTAAGTTTGTTAATAAGTGCATCGCTGTTAATCGTGAGGTGTCGGGATAACCACAGTCTCCACCGGCACTAAGAAGCAGATCTGAAGCCAAGGCAGCTGAACCAGACCGAAGAAGGCTGCTCACCTCACTGAAGAATACCTTCCCTGCCTAGGGGACCACCTCCACGGGAAGCATACTCCAGGCCTCGCCGTCCACCCCCAGATCTGCAGCTCATCCCTTTTCACTTGCAGACAACTGGGAATTCCGTTCTAAGATGAGATACCATGCTTGGAGGGTGCGCACCTCAGAATCGGATGCAATCCCAACACCCATGGGTTTCCCGGGCAGCCGCCATGAGCTTACATGCCGCGGTTCCTTTGGTGTGTGAAATGCCGCCGCCTCCTTCCCTCGGAAAGAATCACATTTTCCCCAACCACCGCAATTCCCACGGAGCCCTCTAGCCTTGAAGTCACCGCCAACCCGGTGCAGAAATGTCCACAAGGGACCGTGGCCGGCAGCAGACCTTCTCCCGGCTCCTGAGTTGGGCGGGCGTGGCAGCGCCTCCGCGTGGTCCAACCCAGCGGCAGCCATCCCGGGTCACTACGACGTTGGCGCAACCACAACCGCCGGCAGCGCAAGACCAACCTCCGCTGCCACCGCAAGCACAGCACCCCCAGCTCCCGCCCCCGCCGCCCCTTGCTCGGGCACCAGCCCCGTCGAGGCGCTCGTCTCAGACCCCGCCCTCGTCCCAGGCAAAGCCGCAGATGGGCCCCGCACCGTCCAGGCCTGCATCGGACACTCGCCCTCCATGGACACCGGCCACCGCACGAGCACCGCCCACATCATCACCATCGGATGCAGCACCACCAAGGTCATCGCAGCCGGGAGATGGGACGGCACAGCCCACGCGTCGAGTACCTTCAAGGCAACTGTCCCGGACATACGCCCAACCCCCCTCACCGTCCGGGCCGCCAGCTCAGACAGCACCCAGGCGCCCATCACCATCACCACCACCACCCCCAACAGCCTCTCCGGCACAGCTAACCAGCCCTACAGAGCTCAAGGCCCCGTCCAAAACCCCCTCTCCGGCACCCACACCGCCACCTGCAGCCTCGAGACCCCTTTCCGCACCTGCGAAACCTCCTTCGCCACAGATACAACCAGGATCTCCAAAGGAAATACCCGAGGTACCATCTCTGTCTTCTACCGCAGCACCTGGCTCCCCACCCACCAAAGCCCTCCAGGTACCTACCGAGCAGAAGGAACAGATCAAGAAAGAAGCAGCCGCAACATCACCACCTGCAGACCTCCAACCCCAAGAGACCTCCCAGGAGAAGGACCAAACCCCAGTTGATTCAGCTTCCATGCCAGTCGAGGTAGCGAGGCAGCCGCCTATCCCAGAAGCAGGAGATGCACCCCTGTCCTCCGTGACACCCACAGTTCCATATCCAGCACCAAAAACACAACCCGACGAAACTGGAGACCAGCTTCCACCCACGACAGAAATGGGCCAGAAACAAACCCAAGACACAGCTGAGCCACCAAAACCGGAACCAGAACCAGAGGAAAAAATGGAAGAGAAACTTGTTATTAGACCTGAAGCAGACCAAAAGAGTGATCCAGGGCTACCACAAGCTATAGATAGAAACCTAGACGCAACTGAGGAAGAGCAGAAACCTGTAAATCCACCAAAACCAGACCAGAAGATCGACCCCGAGAGATGGAAACACATAGAGACAAGACCTGAAGAACTCAAGGAGGAGACACCCAAAACGAGCCCAGGTCCAAGACCGGATGAAAGCACCCGGATCAAAGACCATGAGGAGACAAGAAATATGGTGGGGACCAAACTAACACCACTCGAACAACCCCAGATGAAGGGCAGCCAGGAGACAACAAATTTGGTAGAGAATACCAAGCAAACCAGTCAAGAACCCAATCAGCAACCAACCCAAGTTCACATCCAGCCCATAAAAGAAGTGAATGTCTCGGAGGCACAACAGCCGGACAAACAAGCACCGCCGCCTGAGAAAGAACCGGCGCCGCCGAGCAACATCAAGGGGAAGGAGGGCAAGATTGCGATATCAACCGTCGCGAGGACGTCGACGTCGTCCAGGGAGGAGCAATCCGGCAGCCTGCACAAGGAGATCAAGGAGGGGATTTCCAGGTTGGTGCAGAACCTAGCGGTTCAGCACACCAAGCAAACAGGTGGTGGGCAGGGCATCAGCATCATCACACTGGCCGGCGACAACCACGGGGCATCAATGTATGTTGGCTACGGAACCACCAGCAGGGAACGCAACAACAACGTGATCGTCCACAAGGGGCCTTCGCCGATCAGCGGCGACGCTGGGGACACCGCCGGCGAAGACGGGCAGAAGAAAACGGAGCAACAGCTAAGCCCCACGACTGAGGCCAATGCAAGCGTCAACAGCAACGTGCAGGCCATCAACAACTCCATCCTGCACGACAGCAGCTGCAGCGAGGAGAACCCAGGCGTGCACTTGGTTCTCTCAACCAAACCACTAGAGCTCGCTCAGCAGAAGGAGACGGCGAAACCTGCCCAGCTCCAAAAGCCCAGGACCAGGCCCCCTCTGATTCAGAAGCTGACCCAGGAGCCCACCGTGAGGAGGCGATGCCTGCGAGGCCTCTTCCTGGAATCGAGCGACGATGATCCGGAGAAGCCACAGAAGCCTCGGCGCCATGGATGCCGTTTCAGCTGCGACGAGAAGAAGAAGAATGGCCCCAAGGGGGACGCACCTTGATGCAGCATAACAATTAATAAAAAAATGGAGCTTCTGAAGCATGTGCACGTGCCGTTTGTTATGTATGTATGTATGTATGTACCATAACATAAGCCTTACTTCTCTCTCACTTCTCATGTGAGACAAACACATGAATGAACAGAAAGAGGTGTTTAAACACCAGATGTGAAGGTTTGTATTTGCCATGGAAATTGGATTGTCTTCCACCCGCTAAAATAAAATAGAAAGTGACTTGATGGGCTCCATCTTTCGTACTAATTCATGGAAGTTATTGACTCTTGCCCAGGGTTTGCTGTTTATATCGACCCGTTCGTCTCGACACCGCCCCGTTACATACCAGAATGGACCAAGACGGGACCGCTATGCTTAACAAAACTTATAGGAATCCACAGTCATTCGGGACTATAACGTACTAGGGCAGGCGCGCTAGAGGACTATAATGCACGGGAGTAGAGGCCTTAAAGTCAACAGACACACAACGCAATAGACAACGGTTATAACGCACCAAGGGCGGGATGTTATAGTTACATAACGCGCCTCCGATGGCCTGTTATGCCCAACAGAATGATCAGAATCCATAGTTAAATAGGGGATATAATGCACCAAACCAGGGGCGTCATATGGATGTAACCCACAGGGATAGGGGCGTTAAAGGCAACAGACCTTCAACTCAACAGACAAGGGCTATAATGCGCCAGACCAGGGGCGTTAAAGCCACCCGAACTCAAAAATCCACAGAAAACTCACAGTTCATGCACGACATAATGCACCCATACTAGGGCGTTAATGGACAATAACGCACCTAGAGGGGTCCGCCACAAGGGGATATAACACACCTCTGCAGATGCGCCAAATGACTATAATGCACTGGGGTAGGCGCTTTATCTCTCCTGGGTTTCGAGACTCTGGAGTTTGGAACCAAAAGCCCCTCCCGATCGACCAAAATCGATGGGGGACGCGGGGAAACACAAATATAAACTATCCTATCATGCCATACCATCATTCAACACCTAAGCATGCCACTAGAATTAAAAGACGATGCCCATGGAGATGATTTTAAGCAATAAAGACTAAAAATGAACTAAACAAGAATATGCACGAAAAATAAGGCAAAGGGTGTCAGACCATGGCGCATGTGATACCGGTGGTGTCCTAACGAGGCAAGGAATCCATCCCCCTACTTGGACTACGACGAAACCAACGATTCGATGCCGATCTGGTGAGAGGGCGACGCGACGTCTCTCACCCCGACTCTGCTCCACGCTCTACGGATCGAGGGAAGTTGGGTGTCAATTCGATCCTCGCGACGCGACCAATCTAACGGTACCTCCCTTGCTTCGATCAGCGGTCGTTTGGACCAGAAATTGAGAGAGGAACGTAAATGGAGAAATTAGCCCAAAATCACCCAAAATGAGATTTGCACGAAAAATGATGATGATGACGACTAATGGCGATGCATGTGGCATCAACGGGTTCTTAGCGAGACGAGGAATCCGTTCCCCTACCTCTTGCGTGGTGAAGACTGCGAATCGGTGCAGATCGGGCGACAGGGGCCACGCCATCCTTCCGCTCGCACGCATCTCCATGCTTTACGATCCGAGGGATGAAGGGTATCACTGAGATCCTCGCGAAATGGTGCGGCTAAGGGGCGCGCCGTTTTAACCCACGTCGTTTCAAGCAATGCAACGGGGAGCACCCTTCTTGAGCGCGTCGGGTAGGGTGGCGCCGTTTCAAGCACTAGAAAGAGGGGCGCGCCGGTTAAGGGCCCTACCGCGCCGTTTTAAGGCCCGTTCGTGTCGTTTTAAACGCCGAATGGATTCATTTCGAAGTCGCAACCCTTTATATGAGTGCCGGCACTCCCGGGATGTTTTAGTTGCAGCGCATGGCATCTGGAATATTTCATTTGCTGTTTCTGGGCTTCGATTCGCAGCTTTACGTGCCTTCCGACATAAGCCGATAGTGTGCCAAAATCCCTGACTTTTCTTTGATTCACCTCCTGACATGGCCGATCGTAGATATCTTCTGCCCGCGGGCTCCCTTAATGGGTAGCGGACTGCCAAGCGGGTTCTCATCCTGGCCGAACGAGGTATGGGTTTATTCGACCTTCCCGCCTTCAACTCGCACGTAGATGTGAGTGCCGCAGGTGCCGTGGGATCCTCGCCGTCATTTTTTGACGTCCACAGAGGGGGATCTTGGGGTGGGGGTTAAACTCTTACAACCAAAACTACCTCCGCACAGGGAGGAGCCTTCAGCCGGCCAAGCGGGGAGGGGGAAGATGAAGATAAAGAGCTTCAAGGAATGTCGGAGTCAGTTCTGTCCCCTCTCAGGAACAGAGGATAGATGGTCGATGCAGGAATTATTGTGGTTGCTCCCGAACTCCTTTGTCAGCGGGACCAGTGCCAAAATTTCGTAGGTTAGCCCAGGAAGGTGCTGGAATTTTGGTAGGAGCTTTGGAAGCCGGCGCTGGTCGTGGTGGAACTGGAAGCAGAGGCCCTATTCTCTGGTTTGGACTATTTTAGCACCGCAACATCTGGAAGATGAAGCCGCCACAAGCTGTCCCGAACTTCAAATTGAGCATGGTCAGTGGCGTTGGAACCTTTCGCGAGTTGCCTTCGAAACGAGACCCACGGCGGTGCCAGCTGATGTCGGAGTAGGTCACAGCAGTCTAAACACTGACAGGGTGTCAGTTCAGTCCCAGGGAGGACAGAACTGCACACTCTGGGGAGAAAAGGGAGAAGAAATCACTCGGGTTGCCGAATGGAGCTCCGCTTCTTGGAGGAGGAGGAAGACTCGCAGTAGAAGGTCCCGGTCGAGCCCCACCTCCAGATCTTCAGATGAGCAGGCGTGGCAGCTACTGCAATCCATCTCTGGAAGCTGATCAGGACCCTTCTGCGCAGTCGGAGTAGATTGCCTGCCCCGGACAGCCACGAACTCAGAACGATCCAAAGAAGTATCATGAACAAGTGAACTTATTTTGTTTTTCAAATGTCTGTTTTCTCTACGAACAACATCATACTTATCCAAGATTTCAGCATATGCCTCTTCCCAATCACTATGAGTGTAGTGTTCAAATGGGAAAGTTACCTCATCATCTTTTCTTTCTTCATCTTCCCTTCTAACCATCAAACACAGCTTCTCATCTTCAGATGAACTTTCTTCAGTTTCACCTTCTTCTTCATCACTCTAGGTACTAACCATGGCCTTGGCCTTTTCATTATTCCACTCGGGCTGCTTTTCCTTCTGAATTACAAGACAGTCAGCCTTCAAGTGTCCTAATTTCTTGCAATTATAACAGACAACATTGTCAATCTTTTTGACATTTTCATATTTAAATCTCGATTGCCTTTTACTAGAGGAGTACTTCCGTCTAAAATTCTTACCTTCCTTCTTGAGAATGTTTTTTAAACTTCCTAGTTAGCATTGCAAACTCACTTGAGTCTTCTTCTGAACTAGACGAACTATGCTCACTCAATGACCCTTTGCTGCATGTACTTACTTTGAGTGCCAGGGGCTTCTTCTTCTTCTCATTGTCCTCAACTCTCTTAAGGTTCAGCTCGTACGTCATCAGAGAGCCAATGAGCTCGTCCACCGTGGTAGTCACCAGGTTCCTGGACACTTCCACTATAGTAGCCTTTGCGTGCCAGATTGGAGTCAGGGACCTAAGTATCTTCCGGACCAGCTCATACTCGTTGTAGACTTTACCTAGACTTTTCAAGCTGTTAGTAAGCTACATCAACCTGGCCTACATCTTGGAAATACTTTCATCAGATCTGATCTTAAAAGGTTCATACTCAGAAATTAACATGTTAGCTTTAGTCTCCCTTACTTTCGATGTTCCATCATATATTACCTGGAGACAATCCCACATCTCCTTCACTGTGGAGTAGGAGGACACCCTGGAGAACTCATGTAACACCCTCAAATGTAGCTGAGTTGTACTCTATATCATCGAGACGCCTTTTGAAGTATCAACTCAGTTCTTGTAAAGAACTCTGAAGTTAAGCGTGCTTAATGGGGAGTAATACTGGGATGGGTGACCTCTCTGGAAGTCTCCCATTCTGGAGCTGATCACTATCAGAAAGGGAAAAAATCGTGAGGCCAATAGGCCAAAGCGGGTAATACCTTGACCGTATAGAGTACGGGGCATGACAGAATGGTATCAGAGCTATACCCCAGCCGAAAGTGTGGGAGCTAAGTGCCATGCAGGGCAAAGTGCTACGCTATGGGAGCCACCTCTTGAACCCGCAATGGCAGGTGGATACCAGCACACGCGTACTGGCGGGCTACAACTAGTGGAGTGTCTCTGAAGGAGTAGACTCTCAAGCCACAAAAAATAACGTCCAAATCTGGCGGAGTACGGGGACCGTCCCACGTACCAGCACCGTCGCACGGTGACCACAGTCAGAAAAGAAACGGGACTGCACACCACGCGAAACAGCCCAGAGCCTGGCGGACCAACACTGGTGCGCTACAGGCAGTGACAGACCAGCATAGGTGCGCCACGGTCATCTGACCGACCACCTCAGGTGCGTCAGGAACCTAGTGTAAAACGGATCGGTGCGTTACAGAACATGACAGACCGACAAGGGTGCGTCAGGGCACTTGGTGCAAAAACCACTGTGACGCACCTACCCATGGGCATCATAGCACCTGACGGACCGGGACAGGCGCGTCAGGGCATGAGCCAAAATAGAGAACGTAACCCGCTCCTCCAGAGGCATTACGTCACCTAACAGACCAGCTCAGGTGCGTTAGGTCACGGCACCAAACTGGCTGTAACGCACTCCCCTAGGGGCGTTACAGTCCCTAACGGACCAGCACAGATGCGTTAGGTGGAAGGCATAACGTGCCTTCCCAGGAGCATCACATTACCTTGCGGACCAACACTGGTGCGTTAGGCAACAATGACCCCCAACGGTCGGAAACACTATGACGGACCAGCCCAGGGGCGTCACAGTCACGTGGCGATCTATCGTGGGACCGTCACGCCCACGAAAGCACAAGCTCAAAACCAACGAAGTATAACACACCTCCCTGAGCACGTTACGCCCTGTGGCGGTCTCTGGTATGACCGCCACAGCGTTCCGACGATGAAACGGTGAATTCAACCTAAAAACACCGACCACGCCCCCATACCTCCATAGGAGAGGGAAAAATCAAGGGAAAGGCTCCCCAATAGCCCCTAGCATGATTCTACGGTCTCGGATTGGCCAAAAACACAGTGGATCGCTAGATCGGGCAATCGCTCCCCAAAACTTGATTTTACCCTAACCCGCTCAAAAATGCCCCTCTCGACCTCACGACGGGTTAGAAATCACGGGAATGAACCGCTAGAGCGTAAGGATTGTCACCCTACCTCAATGGAGCGAATGTTCCGTCGAATCGATGCCGAAATCACGAAGAACGTTTTTAGAATCCCTCATTCCTCCACAAAATCCCACGAGCTCTATGCCGCCACGACTGCCTCGCCGTCGCCGTCGTCGCCCCGCGCCGTCTGCAGTCGGAGGGGATGCACCACGCGATCGAATGAGAGAGAGAGGGGGGGAGATGGGCGCTCACGGTTAGGGCTACGTCTAGTGGTTCCATCACATGGAAAGTCCAAGCACTCCATTGGGATACTAGGAGCGAGCCAATAATCATAAAATAGCACGAATATATCATAGACATAGCATGAAATGCAATAAACGGGAATTAAACATGCTCTTCTGACATTCCTAAACTAGCAGAGTGTAACGGACCATGGATGGGGCGTTATGTGACTTTAACGCGCCTCCCCTAGGCCGTTATGCTCACCCGTGCACATAACAAAACTCAGATATGCAAACCATAATGCGCCACCTCTGGGACATTATGCAATGTATGACGCGCCTCATCCCGCGCGTTATACTCACCAGAGAATCATCCAAAACCACACAGACCATAACGCGCCATGAAAGGTGCGCCATGGGACTATAACGCACCGGGACTGGTCCGTTAAAGCCACCCGAACGTATAAAACTCAGAAAACTCCACAGTTAAACCCACCATATAACGCACTATGAGAAGGGCGTTATATTGGCTATGGTAGACTGGGACTAGTCTGTCATGCCCCACAACCTACCGACCTACTGAAAATCACGGTTACATGACGGTCCAAGAGTGGTCCGCCATACAATGCATAACGCAACCTCTAGGGTCCGTTAAGCATATAATGGCCTCTGGCAGGCGCGTTATACCCTTTGGGAAACAAGAGGGACGAGTTCGAAACCGAACTCCCCTCCGGTCAAGCCGGATCGGCGTGAAACAAAAGAAAATGGGTAGAAGGAGTTGAATAACAAGTTTTCTACAACTACATCATGCATCAAAACGCTAAAACAATAGCCCTAATCAATTTTACAAGTATTTTAACCTAAAAATCTCTAAAATAGATCTTGCACGAAAAATGATGTAAATGACTATGCATGGGCATGCATGTAGTACCAAAATGATCCTAGCGAAGTAAGGAGTCCATTCCCCTACCTCGATCGCGACGATACCCTCGAAAACGCACATGCAGACGACGAAGCTCCGCGACCGTCCCCAACTCGAACCGGTCCCACACCCCACGAACCGCGGAATGAAAGGCACTGGCGTGATCCTCACGACGAGTCGGTTCCAATGGTACCTCCTGCGTCTCGATCCGGGGTCGACACAGCCCAGAACAAGCGAGAATGGGGGCGGAGGAGAGAGAAAGAGTGAGAGAGGGGGAGAGAAATGAGGGAGAGAGAGAGTATCGAGTGGAGAGAGAGAGGGTGGCGACGTGGGTTATAAAATTTTGATTATTATTATTATTATTTATTTTTAAACCCAAATTATAGTTTAAACCCTTAATTCTCCAAAATTATAAATATGCCCAGGTTGACCTTAATGAAATAAACGTTGGAGATAGGTAGACCTCGAAGGGTTTGAGCTGTAGGTAGGTAGACCTTGAGAAGTCTGAGCTGAAGGTAGATAGACCTGTGTGGGTCGGTGCACGTTTGGAACTTCTTCAGTAAGGTCGGTGCACATTTGGGTTCTGAAGAACAAAGGTTGATGCACATCGGTGTTCTGAGGAATAAAGGTCGATACACATTTGGGTTCTGAAGAACAAAGGTCGATGCACATTTGGGTTCTAAAGAATGATGGTCGATGCACATCTGTATTTTGAAGGGGAAAGGTCGATGCATGTTCATGCTCTGAAGAACAAAGGTCGATGCATGTTTACGCTTTGGAAAACAAAGGTCGATGCATGTTTGTGTTTTGAAGGACAAAGGTTGATGCATGTCCATGCTTTGAAGAACAAAGGTCGATGCACATTCCTATCTTGAAGGACAAAGGTCGATGCATGTTCATACTTTGAAGAACAAAGGTTGATGCATGTTTGTGTTTTGAAGGACAAAGGTTGATGCATGTCCATACTTTGAAGAACAAAGGTTGATGCATGTGTGGAATACGCAGAGGGCAAGGTCGATGCACATGTAGAATGTGCAGAGGGCAAGGTCGATGCACATGTAGAATGTGCAGAGGGCAAGGTCGATGCACATGTGGAGTACGTAGAGGGCAAGGTTGATGCACATGTAGAATGCGCAGAGGGCAAGGTCGATGCACATGTGGAATGTGCAGAGGGCTGGCCTGCCAAGGTCTACGCACATGTGAGATGTGTGAAGGGCCAGTTGGCCAAGGTCGATGCACATTGGGAATGTGTAGAGGGCTGGCCTGCCAAGGTCTATGCACACGTGAGATGTGTGAAGGGCCGGTTGACCAAGATCTATGCACATTGGGAATGTGTAGAGGGCAAGGTCTGCCAAGGTCTATACACATGTGAGATGCATGAAGGGCCAGTTGGCCAAGGTCGATGCACATTGGGAATGTGTAGAGGGCAAGTTGGCCAAGTCGATGCACATATGTACTGAGGTCGATGCACATGGGCACCAGGACGAAGGAAGGTCTGTGCACATGGTCATAAAGATGAAGGAAGGTCAATGCACATGCAGACTAAGGTCAGAGTAGGTCAGTGCACATGAGGGCCAAGGTATGAACAGGTCAGTGCACATGAAGGCCAAGGTCTGAGCCGGTGGCACAAGGATTAAGCGAGGTTAATGCACCCCGCGCCTGGGGTTATATTTTTTTAATCTTTATATGTTTATTTATTTACTTATTTACTTATTATTATTACTTTCCTTATTGCGATGCATATCTTGTTCACACCTTCACACAGGTCGATGCACACAGGTTGAAGCTCAGTTGATCATTAGTTCAATAAAGTTAGTGCATATTACTGTTCATGCATGTAGAAGCTTAGTGCACAATTTGTGACGTCATGCACTCGAAAGTCTATGCACACGTGAGGTTCAGCACTAATAAGTCATAGCATACATTCATTCTGTCTAGAAGGTCTGTGCATAAGTGAAAATCCTACAGTAAAGGTCAATGCTAGTTGGCTAACAACTGATGTAAAGTCAATGCATACTGCACACAGGTCAGTGCACATTCATATCTCATGAAGAATCATTTCATCAAACAGGTTGCATATAGGTTACATGCATATTCATAGTTTGAGCACATGTTGAGGTCTACTTGTGTTACTATCTACTTGTGTTACTATTATAGTCTGTGCACATTCGTGTTTTATGCACGAAGGTCGATGCATGTACTGCTTGCATGCACTAGAACGTTGATGCACTTTTTACTTCAAGCAATATAAAGTCGATGCAAGTTTTTCCTCATGCATATTCAAGGTCGGAGCACATCCACCTTGATCTCACTAAGGTCGGCGCTAGTTACTGTTCATGCATATTCAAGGTCAGAGCACATCCGCCTTGATCTCACTAAGGTTGACGCTAGTTACTGTTCATGCATATCCAAGGTCGAAGCACATTCTGCTTCGTGCATACTAAGGCCGATGCTCTTTTTCCCTGTGCACATAGAAGGTCGGTGCACCTTTTGCTAGCACAAAGCAAGGTCTGTGCACATCTGCTACAAGGCCGATGCACATTTTGATAGTTAGCAACTCAAGGTCTGTGCACATCTTCTACATGGTCGATGCACTTCTGCTTTAGTCTTCTATGGGGTCTGAGCACATTTGTTTTAGTCTTCTATGAGGTCTGAGCACACTTGCATTAGTGTTCTATGAGGTCTGACCACACTTGCATTAGTGTTCTATGAGGTCAGAGCACATTGTGTTGCATAAAACATTAGGTCTGTGCACATGTTATAATATGTGGTATGAGTCTGTGCACATTTGAAATGCAACGGACTAAAATGTGTTTGATTAAGTGCTTTCTACTTTGATTATAGGGATTTAAGTATGAAAAGACCTTATTCACTAAAGCAACAAGGATTGAACATCTGGGTGGCATAAAGGCAACAGTCTCACGTGGAATCTAAAGAACTAGATTATTGGGCACGTGATCCAAGGTAGACCATCCCAGAAAGGATTTGCCACGTGGATCTTCTTTTATGCCAATACCAAAATCACACAGATAGAACTGCTACAATGAACAACTAAGGAATAACTAGATCACATAAAACCCAAACAACTGAGATAAATAAACACAAATTAACCAATCGAAGAGCAGAATGGCACCTTCCATAGGATAAGACGTCACCGCTCATCATAGGGAAGTTGAGACACTAGTGAATCTTGCTGAGGTTGTGGTGGCGAAAGTTGGAACTGAGACTACTACGACTGGGTAAACAACGAGAACTGCACTGGTCTTGGCCTTAACGGATAGTCTCAGACAATGTGACCAGACTGATCACAATGGAAATAGATTACCGGCAAGAAACATGACATGTCGGGATGGCTACCACCACATCTCGAACATAATCTCGACTGATGGACAGCGAGTCCCTGAGACTGTTGAGAAGAAGGCACTAATGATGGAAAAGCACTAGCGGATGACTACTGGGCAAGCCGTTCTTCACGTTGCCTTAACTTGCTCTAGGTATTCATGGACGGAGGTGTAACACGATTAACCGGCACAAGAGAGGAGGTTCTAGTTGCAATCGGTTGCCTGCCCTGCTAATCCTTGGACGTCTGAGCCTTCTTAGACTTCTTGAATCGAAACTTCTTGCGCTTGGACTGAGAGGAAGAAGTACCATCAGTGGCAGGAATAACGGAAGGAACTCCAGGTACATTCGACTGATAAACCGGCTGGAACCGCCCTGGCGGCTGACGAACAAGGTGATACTACACACTTTGCACACCCGGTTGAGCAGATTCGGCCTAAGCATGCCCTTGGGGTCTCACCTGCCTTTCACCAGTCGGCATTCCAACTTGAACACCCGATAAACCTTCTACAACTTGAGTGGGAACTACTGGGACTTGACTAGGTGCAGACACATAAACTAACACAACAACCACTGGAGGAGAAGTACCACTTCCCTCCCGGGAAACATGCGCCCTTCTACGATGAGCCATTAGAACCTAGGAAGCATACACCGATGAAAATCACATCAGCAATCACGGAAAATATCCTAAGCCAGCAATAGACGACTCGAATGGAATTGTTCTGTACAGGCACTATGCAATTTTGATTTCTTATACAAATCCTCAACACAGCTCTGATACCAACTGTAACGACCCAGAGCTCTGAGTACCGATAACCCGATAATATCGGATTACCGCCACTAAGAACTGGGGACACCACCCAAGAGGCTGATGAGGCCCCTGAAGGGTTAGTGGAGTTTGCCGAGGGGTTGTATAATGAATTGGGATTACAACGCGCAATATTAGTTAAATGACAATTAGTAACTAAGTGTGGGAGCAAATTTTCCTTGACTGCCGGGTTCACCTAGCGGTTGAGTGATAGTTTGCTCTGCCCAAAGTGTAGTCGTTGTCCACCACTTCGATTTCTACTTGTCTTGGCTTGATCTCATGGTTTGCCCGTGACTTGTGCGTGTCTGTTGACATCCTATGAGGGTAGTGACCATGATGGGATGGCCAGGAGCGCTTGTGCAGGTTGTGTGTGTCTCTATGTGTTTGTGTCGTGCCGGGTTTCGGTCAACCCGGTAAGACTAGGGGTTGACATGTGCCCTTGCGTGTGTCTCGGCGGCTTTGCCCAATTCAAGATCGTGTTTTTGGATGCCTCGAGGTATCATTTTACCTCGATTTACGTGACCAAATGTGCTAAGGGTCCTCGGTGTTCCCTTGGGTCTCCGTGAGTCATTTCCTGCGGAGCATCATTTCTTTTGGCTTAGGAGTAGACTGATTGGCAGCTTGTTCCACTATCTGTGACGATCTTGCCTTCGAGTCGTCTGACTCAAGGATCGTTATGTGAGCAGGTCTAGTTGCCTTATGCTGAGTTGTCGGCAGTGGCTGTGCTGCAATTGGTGCTTCGGAGTACGTGCGATAGTGATTTCTTGCCTGTCTGTACTTCCGTACTCATGCTTTGAGTCTCAGTGTCTCGTAAGCCTTCACTAGTTGTCGCCTTACGGCATGCTTCGGCGTGACGACTCTTGTAGTGCGGTACTTTCCCGATATGTAGTTTTTAAGCTAGTTTCCGTGGGCTCCTGATTTAGCAGTACTGTTAACCTCGACCGCAGCATCCGCAGAGGGAGAAAACTAGCTAGAGGTTTGGCTTAGTGGTCTATGGCCAGTGTGTGCACACGTGGTTAGGGGCTTTGGACTCACGTCGACGAGCGTGACCCTGACTAGTTCTCGATATGATAGTTCTGTTTCTAGTTCTTTCCAGAGCGTAGCTGAGATTTCGCCATCTAGGCGTTGGCTCAGTAGATGCATCTGGCCTTTCTTCTAGTGAGAGGTTGCTTTGTCACGTGGTACGTGACTCTTCGCAGTTCTCTTCGCGTTTCTTATGCGTCGTGACCTCCTGGGTTAGCCCTCAGTGGCTGTACTATAGGTCAGTGTCTGTCGCCTGCACGACGTTTCAGTCGTGTATGGGGCAGTGTGCACGATGTTCTAGTTGCACCGTCTGGGTCTAAGTTTGTCTAGGTTTTTTCTAGGCTTTCTTGTTGTTCTTGCAGGTCTTCATTTGGAGCCCGGCGTCGTGTCGACAGTTCCGTAAGCTTCTGACTTTTCCTAGTTCAGAGTTCACCCTTCTGTCTTTGTTTGGTGTAGTGTCTGCTAATGATAGGTGTGGTGATTTTGGGTGCAGGGGAAGATGGAGGTGTAAGGACTAGCAGAGGGGTGTTAAGCGGAGGGTTAGGTGATGGCGTGGTGATGGTGGTGGGGGTAACGAGTAATGGGCGTGATGGAGGCGCGGAGATGGATGGTGGCGTGGGAGTAGGAGGGATGGTAAATGGGAGGATGAACGGTGTAACGGGTGGAGGAGAGGCTTGGTGTGCGGGTGCAAGGATAGCGGAAGTGGGGGAAGGTGAAGGGTAGAGATGGTGGGGGGCCATGATTTGTGGAGCGGAACCATCATCGTCAAAAGACCACCCGGTGTCGGAGCCGAGGGTTGAACTACATTAACCTAAGCCGGTGCTAGCGGCTGAGGCTGCGGAGCTGAAGGGTGGTTCGGCATTAGGTTCTGATGGATCCCCAAGTCTTGAACCGGCTGTTGTTGCTGTTGCGGCTGTTGCTGTGGCGGCTGTGCTTATTGCTGCTGCACTTGCTGCCTCGGCGCTTGCCTTCTTTTCTCTTTAATCTCAACAATAGCCTTGTGCATTTCTGCCCAATCAATACTGTGCCTTCATGGAGGTCATACACCAAATCTCGAAACTAAAAATATCCTTCAATTGTATGCCCTGGCTGCCTATGGAACATACAATACTTTGTCTGATCAACTGTCGGGTTCCATGTGGGCCATTCTGGAAGAAGCTGTATAGCACTGACTGACATGAGAGTCGAAAAGATGTCAGCGAGAGTTTCTGGTAAAGGAGGGTATTGGGCTCTCTTTGGAGTCGGGCGCTTGCTATTGTAGCCGTTAGGGGGAGGGACGTTGTGGTATTATGGGGGTTGCGGAGGTTGTGGTGGTGCATAAAAGGTGTTTTGTGGAGTGACAAAGGTGAGCGGAAGGTTTTGCGGAGTGGAGTAGGTAGGCGGAGGGTTTTGCGGAGTGGAGTAGGTAGGCAGGGGGTTTTGTGGAGTGAGTTGGTTGTTGCGAGGGTGCTGGGAGAAGCAGATTTGGTTGTTTAGGTTGGCTGAAGGGAAGGTAACGGCTTGGACTTGCTCATTAGTCTGGACTCCCTCAGTAACGGGCCCTTGAGGTTTTCTGTTATATTTGAACTTTTGGGCCTCAAAAAGTGAATGGATGGGAGAGTCCTTGAACTGGGTTTGGATAAACCACGCCCGGCTATACAGTTGGTGCATATTGGCTATATCATTCATGGCCAGGATGTTACGAAAGGTCGGAGTAACATTAGAAATAAGTAACTTGACCTTCTCTTACTCTGTGATATGTCCTGGCACCCTGGCGTCCATCTGCCTCCATCTAAGTTTTGGCCCTCAACCTAGTTCGCCTAAACCCTTCCCTGACCCTTCATCTTTCCCTATAAAATCCCTTAGAAGCTCAAGGGGTGGGGCAATGCCACCTAGTACATGCATGCAATCAGACGTGCCTCCGACAAGCAAGGATGGGCAAGGAGATTTGTGTGTGCGGTTGGCTTCTAAATCAGCTTACACGCGCTGAGGGTATGTCACTCGTACTCCCCTTACGCGGCGTTTAGCTATGTCACACAAGTCCACTCCCGCTCCCATAAGGCATTATGACGATGGCAAACACACCTGCATCCTGGGTCTGCCCGCGTATGTCAACCTACGGCGGCCACACATACTCCACGATGCCGCATCCCCCTCCGTCACTAGGCCATGCCCGACTGCTCCATTCGAGCCGTGCCCGACCCTCGCCCAGTTACCAGTTAGTACCTCCTCCGGCCATCCAGTCTAGCACTCCCTCGGTGAATCGAGCACGGCCCTTGCCTCGAGGAGAGCCTCTATAAGCCACACAGATATCTACCTTATCACGCATTGACTCGGGGACTGACCCACACGTCGGGATTGTCCTACGGCTTGCGCCAATTGTAATTTGGCCACCATGGCTGGCCTGTAAAGCCTATGCGGCTTTCATATAATATATTACCACCTAAATACACATCTCCAAATCCACATTTGGGTGCCAACCTTCCCTCACACCACTCGACGTGTGTGTCGAGTACCCCCCGACCACAGCAAACACCTCCCAGTCGAACGTGAGCCCACAGCTGTGGAATGCTCCCGGCCGTCTACCCATGGCTTCAAATACATATAGACTACTCTTCAGCATAGAATGAAGGTGTTCGGATTCAATTTGATGTAAATAAACACCGACTACTTGTGATCGGTGGGGAAAGACGTCTAGTACACGATTCCCCACAATCGCCTATGCACTCACACTTGTGGAACCTCCCTTCCCTACATGTGTTGCCCGTTTCCCGAGCCCACGTGCTGCGTCCTGGCGACGCTCCCCAATCAAACCTTGGTTCCATAGGTGATTGTCAAGAAATCGACTGGCACGCCTGCATCCGAGCCTAGTTTCCCCAAATTTTGGAAACCTCCTGTGCCATTCGGGTCCCCCTCGGCTCTCTGTAAAAGGCAAGTGCTCGATACCGCCCTGAGAAGGATACAGCTATGAGAGGGGATGCCTGAGATACATCAAACTCCTATGTCTCCCCCCATTGCCTTATCCCATCCCTCAGTCCGGTCACCGAATACCCCGTATCTGGGTCACCGATAGTCCACATCCCCAGCGGATCCTCCCCCGGATGCGGCAACAAAAATGATGGCATGCCCGGTGGGATGTCTCTCGCCTTCCTTCTTTTTACTAAAGAGAAGCTTGTGCCAGCCCTGAAGTCCCGGTGCCCTTTTCCTGTCCTTACAGGAGAGGCAGAGGAGGGCACTCGCTCGCACTTTCCAGCATCTTCCATTTCGTGTTCTGACTATCGGACCACACCTGACGACCGTCAATGATTGTCGCCTCTGCAACATCCAGCGCTCCAACAACCATGGTGGCCGTCACCTATGGTCCTATCGCCATTGCCACCCATGCACGGGTAGGCTACTTGGCGGTGCCGATCATTTTTGGTAGCTTCGCCCTAGTCGTTGGATCACCCTACTTCTTGGGTGTGGTCCCCGTGGTGGTTCCACCACCACCTCCAGCTCTTGTTTCCTCTGGTGCCACCAGGGCACCATGCCAGCTGCCAATCCTGACAACTAGGCTGAGCGTCGGGCTCGACTCTCCCGCCACCGGTGCCCGTAGGGGTCCCAGACTAGTCCCAGCCCGGGCAAGCATTAGTCCGCGGGCCCAGTCTCGACCGCCCTTTGACGCAAGCCTTGCGTCCCAAGTTTCGGTCTCCAGTCCTGCAGTTCGCTCGGGCCTCCAACCCCGAGTCCCACCCAAGCCAACTTCCCATGTGGATCTCCACCCTGGGATGTTCGGCTCCCCAGCACTCTACTCGGGCCGTCAATCCTGAGCTCCCACAGAGCCAGCTCCCCATATGGGCCTCCTAGCCCGGGGGCAGGGCTCCCCAGCACCCCGTTTGGGCCTCCCGACCCGAACCGTAGAAGTGCGACCGCCTCGCCCAGGTCCCCAACCCCTGGTACGAGGCTTCCTAGCATCCAGACCAAACGTACAACTCCGGGGTTTCCCGCAAACGACGTCTGTTACGAGTGGTCCGCATCAGGCCTCGGATCTCTCGGCTCTACCTTGGGGGCATTCCTCCCGCAATCTGACAACGCTGATCCCCAGCACGAGCCTACCTTTGTAGGACGCTGTGACCTCGATACGGACTGAGCGCCCTCTATCGCGCCTTCCGGTCCCGCCAGCTCCCAGTTCAGGCTCAAGGCCTCGGGTCATCAGCATCCCGGTACCCCCTACAGTGACAACTTCAGGCGCAGACATGTCATAACGAGCATCCGCAACACTACTGTCGGCTCGGGCGAAAGCCTACACTCGAGCCACCTAGCCGTCGGCCGTCACTATAGGCTTTACGTCTCGGGGGCCTACCCCGGTATTCCCGATGAATGGCCTTGTGCCACCAGCACCTACAGGCTAGGTTTTCTCAGCCTACCACCTTAGGGCGGAGTCATCTTCCGCTCCCCAGAAGAAGCACCGTCACAGTCGTAAAGGCAAGTGACCCATTGCTACCACCAGCAACTACAGCAAGACCATTCTTGTCGGAGACTTACGGATTCACCTGGATGGGGGCGAACCCATTATTCCTCCGGAGCGGATTGTCCCTACGGTCCCCATCACCAACCACTTTAGCCTCTTGCGTCGAACGCGGGAAGACAAGGCGGAACTTAAGCAGGCGAACGCTTCGGCAACGGCCCAAAAGCACCAGCATCGGTTTGGCACTCAAGCTCCCAAGTCCCGTCGAAGGAACAAAGACGAGGGAGACCAGCAGCCAGACTTGAGAAGGATCTGGGTCACCTCGGAGGAAGCTCAAGATGTTCAAGGAGCACGCTTCAGCAACCCCTTTTGGGCACTAAGGCATCGTGCCAAGCAAGGTGCGACTGACCCCGTAGCCGCGTCATCTGGGGGCTCTCAACCCTTCATCGCCTCTCGCACAGATAGGCAGAAACAAAGATGGGCTCGCTTCGGGCCCCACGAACATCCAGCCCCAAGCTCTCCTCAAGCAGACGCCACGATGGAGACTCCTCTGCAGCGTACCTCAACCTTTGATAGGCTAGGGACACCTGTCCGCCCCAAGAGGGGCTCTCAAAAAAGGAGGATGGTCTGGCTCCTCAATGACACAGTCAGGGTGTTCGCATGTTATACCGCCAGACACCAACCTGAGATTCAGACCCACGATCTGAACCTACCTATATCTCACCTCAGGAGGCCTCATCACTCGCCTCTGCCGTCGGCTCCAGTCGGCCACATCGGCACTTCTGTCGGACCTCAGGCATCCACACAAGTGGAAGAAGTGCTCACCGAGGAGCGTGCCATCCCTGTCAATGCGGAGCCGATCAACAATGATCCTCCTGTTGGTGAAGTCTAAGAGGTGACTCTTGAGACTCTTATGAAGGAGAACTAGCACTTGAAGGCCCTCCTGCAAGATTTGCTTCGCCCATCCCTTTAGTGTTTTTGGTTGGCCGTATTGGTTTGTTCCGTGTCGGTCTGTCTTAGGTTTGTGTTCTAGGACGGTGTTTGAGCGTCGTTTCCCGACGTACTAGTTTCCGTGCATCTTGGCATGACCTTATGGTTTGTCCGTTATCATGTGGATGTCTCTTAATGTCCTATGAGGGCTATGACTATGATAGGAGGTGGCCAGGAGTGTTCTTGCTGTGGGCAGTCTTCTGCACTACTTTTAACGTCGTTGTCTGGTTCTAGTCAATCCGGTGTGACCTAGTGTTTGGCAGATGACCTTGGGTGTGTCTCGGGGGTTCTGTCCAGTTCGAGACATAGTTCTGGATGTAGTGAGGTGTCATCTTACCTCGTTCTACGTATCCAGGTGTGTTGAGGGTTCTCAGTGTTCCCTCAGGTCTCCGTGCGTCATTTCCTACGGTAAGTCATTTTCTCTGGCTTAGGATTAGACCGATTGGCGGTTGTTCTGCTATGAGCAACGATCTTGGCCTAGAGTCTGGTGACTCGAGGATAGTTGTGCTAGCAGGTCTAGTTGCCTTGTCCTGAGTTTGTCGATAATTTTCGGTGTTGCCATTGGTGCTTGGTAGTACGGGTGACAATGCATGATTAAACTATCTGTACTTCGGCACTCACATTTTAGAGTCTGTGTCTCGTGATCCTCCACTGGTCGCAGCCGTACGACATGTTACGCTGTGTCGGCTCTTGTAGCTGGACACTTCTCTGTTTATGGTTTTTAAGCTAGTTCCATGGGCTCCCTCGCTTTGTAGTAGCATCCGCTGGGGGAGAAAACTAGCTAGAGGCCTGGCTCAGGGCGATGAGCCAGTGTGTGCACATGTGGTCAGAGGCTTGGACTGACACTGACGGGCGCTACCCTGTCTAGTCACTCGCGACTGTAGTTTTGTTCTGGTTCTGATGGTGTCTTAGTCTCTGTCATGCCTGTTGGACGACAGCATGGACGAGATACTTGTAGGCACAGCATAAGACGTCAGTGGACGTAGCTGGCTGTTCTTCTAGTGAGGGGAGTACTTCAGACACGTGGCACGTGACTTCTACGTAACTCTCGAGTTTCTCGAGCGTCGTGACCTGTCTGGGTTAGCCCTCTCGTGGCTTTACCCGAGGTCAGTGTTATGTTGTGAGCATGACGTTCTAGTCGTGTTGGGTATGTGTCTGTCTAGGTCTTTTCTAGGCCTTCTTTCCTATCTTTATAGCTATGACGGATCGACAACTTCTAACTTCGCCAGTTCAGAGTTTGCCCTTCTATTGTTGTTAGGAGTAGCTTTGGGTGCTGAGGGAACCTTGGATTTTCTCCTCTTGGTGAGCTATTGATAGTGAGCTTGATTCTTCTCATCTGGTGTGGTGGAGTCTTTTCAAGGTGAGCATTGGAAATGCTGTCTTGGTGCAACCTTTGTCCTGTGTCTGCTTAAGTGTGGACAGTGTTTATTCTGAGCCTGATCTACTCTTTGTTCGATGGTTGCTTGGCCTTGGACCTGATTTTTGTGTTAAGAGCCGTTGTGCATCGTGCTCGTCGTGCCGTGTCTGACGGTCGATGTGTTGCGAAGGTTCAGTAAGTGTTTTCAGGACGTAAAGGTAAGCTGAGGATAGCATTCCATTGTGCTTTATGCTGAAGTTAGTACTCTTCTTGATTTGCACTTAGGCGATTTATGATCAGTGATTAGCAGGATTAGTACTCGTGGTGTGTTATATTATAGCTTCATGAATTGCAAAGGCGCCGAATGTGTACTGAGATGTGGATACCGAGGTGTGTCTGTTGCCTGTGTGCATTGTGTGTTGTATGAGTGCGCAGCGAAAGCATGTGGGTTGACAACCCACAGGTCAAGGATCGTTCATTAGAAGTTCTGGCCGGTTGGATGCATTGTCCTTCTTGTTGTGACTTTGTCTTGGCTTCATATGCCTTGATGTTGTTGTTTGTCGTGCCGTGGTTATTGGAAGTCTTGTGGTGTTGGCACTGTTGTTACAGAGTGTTGGGGAATTTATCGGCTTATTTGCTGATATATTACCCTCCGCTTCTCTGTAGCTTTTCTTGGACGTTGTATTCTCGGGGCGTGATCGTGGTCCTTGAGATGCATTTTCTAAGATTATCATTATAGTTGTTGAGGGTCTTTCTTGGTAAACTGCTTGATGCATGACTAGTCCCTTATAGTCGTGTGTCTTGCTATTATTGTGCCTTGACGTGACCCAGCTTGCGGTCATATTCTGTGGTTCTATGTTCAGCACAAAGCCAGGATCCTGCAAGAGCTGTTGCTGTCGTTGTTGTCATTTTGCTGTTATCTTTCAGTGAATCTGTCTTGATACTGTGTGGACCGTGATCACGTCGGTTAGCTTTGCTGTACTCCCTTTTCCTGGTGGAGTTGGCTTGTGACTCGATCAGATGTAATATCTGACTATGGACTGACGTGATTGACCTTGTGGTCCGGTACTGTCATTGGTTTCTTGGGTATCGTATGTTTTGTCCATATCTGGATCGGTTTGGACTGGTCCCTGTGAATTTTCGAGTTAGGTCTCTAAAATTAGGAGAAGTCTTGATTTCTTGTCTTGTATGTCTCTTTCTCTCTCCTTTCTCCTCACTCACGTCTCTCACTCTCCAGCATGTAGAAGTCCATGCATAAGTTGCTTTGGCCACATATAGTCCATGCACTTTTTCCTTCATCATAGATGAAGTCCGTGCATGTTGTAGGTCACAAGTCCATACACTCTAGCAAAGGTTCAAGCATATGCACTTGAGGTCCAAACACATCCATTTAAGGTCGGAGCAGGTCCGAGCATATTCATTTAAGGTCAGAGCAGGTCCGAGCATATCCAATTGAGTCCATGCATATGTCTCCGTGGATATTGAAGTCCATGCACGTTTCATGAAGTCCGTGCAGTCCCTAGAGTCCATGCATATAGAGTCTTAGGCTCAATCCATGGTCCGTGCATACACTGCTCCAAGTCCGTGCACATTCCTCCGGCTTACATAATCCAAGTCTGTGCACACTCTTCCAAGTCCGTGGACGTGTTGAACATAAGTTCGTGCATGCGTTGTCCAAGTTCGTAGATGAATAGTCCACTACATTGGAAGTCCAAGCATCTTCTGGCTTTAGTCTAGAACATAAGTCCGTGCATGCCTTGTTCAAGTCTGAGCTTGAACAAACTCCGTGCATAGCTTGTCCAAGCAGCTTAGTCCGTGCACGCCTTCATTTGGTCTGTGGAAGCCAAACCCCGTGCACAATCTAGACTTAGTGTATTGTTGATTGAGTTGCATCCCAAGTCCATGCACGCCTTCACCATGTCCGTGCACGTCAAACCCCGTGCATATTCTTGTTGTGTGCAACATGTGTTTAAGTCTGTGCATGTTTTGATAGCATTCGCAAAACTTGCATTCGTGCACATTTTGAGTTAGCATTCGTAAAACTTGCATCCGTGCATGTTTCATTGAAACATGCATCCATGCACATTTTTGCTCTGCTTCTCAGAACATGCATCCGTGCATGTTTTGGGCTTGCTTCACGAAACATGCATCCGTGCATGTTTTGCCCTGCTACACAAAGCCCTCTACCTGGTATCAAGTCCATGCATCATCTTATTAGTCTTGCATTATTGTCTATGTTTGCACATTGCAGGTCAGTGTATGTCTGAGCATGCGCTGCTATATAAGCTAGTAAAGTCTGAGCATATAATAACGTCCGTGCATTTTTCACTCTGAGCAAAAGCAACCACGTGCACGTTCAGAAGTCCATGCACATTGTCTTGATCTTCCTACAAAGTCCAAGCACTTTGTGCTATCGAACTTCGTGCATACTTTCTTTCGGCAGAACATGAGTCCATGCATTATTTTAGTCCGAGCATGTTTTGGTCTTCTGCTTAAATAAGTCTGCGCATATACAATGATACCCCATGCATGTTTTAGGTCTTGCAGAGGGTCCAAGGTTGGTCCTGAGGTTCCAAGGGCTTGTCTAGCTTGGGATTGAACCCCCAAGGGTCCAAGGATGTCCACTTTCGCAAGCGGCCAGCACGCCGAGGGCGTGGGATGTAATGGCTCTCTCGTAACTCGCCCACGGTAATCACTCAAATATAAGCTAATTCAAGATCGAGCACTCTCCTATCGCCGACGGCACTAAGATGCAATACTAATTAAGCAAAGGAAACCAGCAAAGAGAAGTGTTCATTAGCTCACCCGATCGGCGTGTATACACCGATCCCGACCGGAGATGAGGGCGAGCGGGGAGGTGTGGGTACGCACCCGCACGCTGTGTCGGTGTGGCTTTGACCTGAAAATTATAGAAGTACAACACTACAGCTCTCACAGGAGGGGGATCTCGGGACTGGGATTAATTGAAATTACATCCAAAACTACCTCCACATCGGGAGAGGCCCTCAGTCGGCCAAGCGAGGGGAGGGGAAAAGCCGATCAGACTGAATGGGTGGACGACATTGGTTCTGTCTGATCTCTGGAATAGGGGATGGATAGTCGGAATTGACATTGCTGTAGCCATTCCCAAATTTTGCCGATGATGAGACTAGTTGGAGAATCTTCGTAATTGGATCAGGGTGACGTCAGAATTTTGCTGAATTCCCTGGTCGCCGATGCTGGTCAGGGACAGGCCGCACATAGGGTCCTTGAGTGCTGGTTTTGACAGAAAAGGTACCTGAACAGCAGGAAGAAGAGGCCGCCACGAGCACTCCTTACTCTGAATCAAGCATGGCTGGAGTCTCTAGAACCGTTGATGAGTCTTCTTCGAAATGTGACCAGAAAGAACACCAGAGGAAGTCAGAGTAGAGAGATAGAGCCCGTTGAGTGAAGGGGAGTCTGTTCAAGCCCTGACTGGACTGATCTGCGCACTTGGGGCAGAAAATTCAGAACTCCTGATGACGAAGTCCAAATCTCGTTCCGCTTCCTGGGGATGACAGAGGACTGGTAGAGGAAGCTCTCAGCCAAGTTGACGCCCAGACTTGCAAGGGAGCGGCCATGGTCGAACTTTCTCTGGGGCTCTGGTTCTTTGCTTGAGTGATCCTGCGCAGTCGGGGGAGAATGGATTCTCTGGACAGCAGAGATGTCAGATGCTGGCGAGACCACCTCGGCTGTGAATCTACCTCGATGAGATTTCTAGATATGTATGGCATGCCACCTGGAGACGCGTGATGACTCAGGGGCAGGCTCTGTAATTAGGCACCAGATCTGCTGCCTGCGAACTGAACAAGGTATGGTGGTGGAAGGGGATGATAGCCAGGCATCCAGGGGCCCTTGTACCAGCGATGCCATAACATAGCCTCGGGGGTGGTGTGAGGAGGAATTAGGTAGAAACCTCCATCTGCGGTCCTTGAAATGATCATGGAGGGCAATTTGTTGCTGGCCCGGATGGGGCCGACATAGCTGACGCCTACACTCGGGCGAAGTCAGAGTGATCGAATCTTGCTTGGGCCATTAGCACATCCGATCGAAAGATCGCTCGGCTCACTACTGATCTCGAGGGGCTTCGACAGGAGGTCACTTCACTCCGGGAATGGGCGAAGTCAAGCCAGGTGGAGGCCCGGGCATCAGTCGAAGAGTAGGCTCCTAGAGCAGGAGCGCACGACTCAGGTCGAGGGTGATGGGCAATGGGAGTCTAAGCGAGTGGAGCTCGAGGGCCAAGCCGAGGAGGCCGAGTGACTTCGGGTGGAGGTTGAGGCTGTGCTGGTCGAGGCAGAGAAGAGGTCGGCCAAGCTTGCTGGTAGGGTGGAGTCGACTGAGGTAGAGGCGCTCGAGCGGTACAAAAACTCGGAGGACTACCAGGCCCATCTCCAAAAGGCTACCTTCCCTTATTACCAGTCGGGCTTCCTTCGAGGCGCCCGAAAGGGGTTCACCCAAGGCTATCACCGGGCCAGCTTTTGGGTGGAGGAGCAGGCACTAGGGGTGGTCGTCTTCCCATCCGAGCAGCACTACGACTCAGATTCGACGTCTTCCGAACCTTCTGGTTCGGCGCCAAGTGAGGAGGGAAGCCGGGGGGACTCTACCTTGTCCGAGGGATCACCAACTCCAGCTGCCTCCGAAGGGTGCGCAACCGAGGTAGTTCCCACACCAGTGGGGTTAGTGTCTGGGTCGGCCATCACTGAGGGTGCCGGGGGGGATCGCCTGATGCCGAAGAGCTTTCGATCCCCAAGTCTCGGGACGGACCTGAGGCCTAATGTATCTTTACTTTCTTTCCCCTTTTTTTTATTTTTTGCTCTTTCCTTCGATTTAATTTTTGAAGAACATTTCCTTTTCTCCTTGGTGTAGTAATGTCAGACTACTTTCTGGAAGATATGCCAGCGATGAGGTTAGATATTGGATTAATTGTTCCTTACCGCCTTTGGTGTGATTTTGACCGCTATACTTGTAGTTCTTGGGAAAGTACCAATTTTCTCTGTGGATATCTTGCGTGTTGATTGGTTGGCGTGTTGCTGGCGCCTGTCCATCTTCCCATGCTTTTGAAGACTTGCCATGATGGGGACATCACCCATGATTCTCTCTGGCTCGGGACCTCTCTCCCTCCTGGAGAGGGGTAGGATGGAGCTCCATTGACACTTGTCATCCCAATGAAATTTGACTCCCAACTTGGTGATCTCGTAGAATGGCCTACACCTTTGTGAATGCTGAGAGATAAATCATTGAATAAATTGTAACCTCCCAATCAATCCTCAAACTTCCTTCAAATTCTTAGAAGGAGGCATATCTCTTATTGCCTGTGCCTTATTGGGATCAATCTCAATATCCCTCTTGCTAACAATGAACCCTAGCAACTTCCCTGATGACACACCAAATACGCACTTGTTGGGGTTCATCTTTAATTGATACTCTCACGACCTTTGCAAAACCTTGGCCAGAACCCCAGGATACTCGATCCTTGTCTTTGATTTCACTACCAGATCATCAACATACACCTTGATACAAATGTGGATCATATCATGAAAAATAGCCATCATGGCCCTTTGGTAGGTGGCTCCGACATTCTTAAGTCTAAACGGCATAACCACATAGCAATACGTGCTGCAAGGTGTAGTGAAAGAGGTCTTCTCTTGATCCTCTTCAGCTAGGCGAATTTGATTGTATCAGGAGAAGCCATCCATGAAAGAGAGGGTCTCGTATCCTACCGTATTATCAATCAGAACATCTATGTGAGGGAGGGGGAAGTCATCCTTAGGACACGTGCGGTTAAGGTCCCAGAAGCCTATGCAAATCCTGACCCTTTCGTCCTTCTTCATTACCAAGACGATGTTAGCCACCTAGTTAGGATAGAGGATGATCTTGATGAATCTAGCCTTATGGAGCTTATCGACCTCTTCTTTCATTTTTAATGCCATACGTGAGTGGAAACGTTTTAACTGCTATTTGACCGGGACAAACCTTGGCTTAAGTGTTAGACGATGTTCAACAAGCGCAGGATCTAGACCTGACATATCCTCGTAACTCCACGCAAACGTGTCCTTGTACTCTTGGAGAACCTGAATAAGTGCCTCTTCTTCTGATGGTGGCAAATTTTTGCTTATGAGGACTGTCCTAGGGTTTCCCTTGGTCCCCAAGTTAATTTCTTTGGTGGGCTCTTCTACTGAGGCTGACGGTTCATCGAATCTCCTCATGCTACTAGCCAATGCGTCAACCTCATCCTCATATTCTTCATACTCTTCATCCCCCTGTTCGACTGGGTCTTCATCATTCATAATTTCATAAACCCCAAACCCTTCGTCGAAAGCACATACATCCTCATATACCAAATCTGGTAGAAGAATTGGATCCTCTAAAAGCTAGGGAATGGCCAAACATGCTTGACACCTCCTAGCTAGTTGTATCAAGAACCTACGGGGAATCTGCTTACCCTTGGCTTTCTTAGTGGCGCTATAGGACTATAACGCACCGGAGCAGGGGCGTTAAAGTCAACCAGTACACAACATATTGATAAGGGCTATAACACACCAGGGGTCGAGCATTATATGAACATGACGCACCTCCCATGGGCCGTTATGCCCACCAGAACGATTAGAATCCACAAGAAAACACGGGATATAATGCACCAAAAGGGGGGCGTTATACGAATTTAACGCATAGGGGTAGGGGCGTTAAAGGCAACAGACCTTTAACTTAACACACAGGGACTATAACGCACCAGGCGAGGCGTGTTAAAGCCACCCGAACATGAAAATCCACAGAAAACTCAGTACACGGACGATATAACGCACCTACAGGGGTGCGTCAAATGACCATAATGCACCAGGGGTGGCGCGTTATGCCACCTGGGTTTCGTGACTCCGGAGGTCGGAATCGATACCCCACTCGATCGATTGAAATCCACGGGGGACGCGGTGAAACACAAAACCAATTCAACTTGCCAACCCACACTGACATTCCAAGCCAAAGCATGCCACTAGAATTGAAATGCGATGCCCATGGAGATCAATTCAAGCATTTATAAATAATTTTAGGCATTAAAAGATTTAAAATGAACTAATTAGGAATATGCATGAAATACGAGGCAACAGGCATCGGACCACGGCGCAAGTGGTACCGGCGGTGTCCTAATGAGGTACGGAATCCATCACCCTGCCTGGATGACGACGAAAATGGCGAATCGATGCCGATCCGGCGTGAGGGAAATGCGGCGCCTCTCGGCCTAGCTCGACTCCACGCTCTGCGAATCGAGGAAAGGTGGGCATCAATGCGATCCTTGTGACGTGACCAATCCAACGGTACCTCTCTGGCTTCGATCAGTGGCTGTCTGGACTAGAAATTGAGAGAGGTACGTAAATCGAGAAATTAACCTTAAAATCTCCAAAAAAGGAATTGCACAGAAAATGAGGAAGATGGCGACGAATGGTGACGCAGAGGGCGTCAACGGATTCCTGGCGAGATGAGGAGTCCTTTCCCCTACTTCTTGCGCGGCGAAGACTGTGAATCGGTGCAGATTGAGCGACGGGGCCCACACTATCCTTCCACTCACACGCGTCTCCAAGCTCTACGATCCGAGGGATGGAGGGTACTGACGCGATCCTCACGTCGAGCCCATCCCGTCGGTACCTCCCACGCGTCGACCGGGGTCCATTTGGCCCGCGAATCGAGAGAATGGGGGTGGAGGAGAGAGAACGTGTGAGGGAGTGAGAGATTCGAGATGGAGAGAGAGAGTGTGTCGAGTGAGTGAGGAGAGAGAAA